>KV751338.1:5874477-5909420 GCA_001698575.1 Mola mola
AGTCATGCTTAAAGTGTGCACACATGCTTATGAAGGAAATCTCCCACATCAAGAGCAGTTCCTAAATTTTTCTAAGTGTTCTAAGTGAGAATTTAGTGAGAATACTTTGGGAGCTGAAACATGCTTTTTTGGAGCTGCAGCAAATGATGAAGGGTTTTTCTTAACAGTGACACAAACCACTTTGGGGGGCATCAAAAATGTCTCTATGCTGGAAAAATCCTGATGATTATTAATGATTGATGAATCGTTTAGTCTATAAAATACAAAAGTAATTGTCACAATTTCTCAAAGTGACGTATTTGAAGACTCTGGAATCGTGAAAGTGTACTTAAATACTTTTTATTAAAACAGTTGGCAACTAGATGTCCTAACGATAACTTATTCATCATTTAATCTTCCAATTATTTTCACGATTGACTGATTATTTATTCTAAAAACTGTCTAAAAATAATGAAAAATGCTCATCACATTTTTTCAGAGCCCAAAGTGACGTCGTCAAATTGCTTCTAATTGCAGCTCTATTGGCAAGGAACATTCTCTTGATGATTAATGAATGAATCATCTGAATGTAGCAGATTTACTCATACTGGTCTTGATAATAGTACTGGTGATGATAAACAGTTTGATAGGAAAGACAAAAAGCCACAAGATGGAGAAACAAGTAGAAGATGAAAGCAATCTACTTCATCAACCAAAGGTACAATGCTCACCCACAACAGGACGGTGGCTCCCGACAGACACATGCGTGCACATTTGCTCGTTATGGGTAAGTATGGCTCCATTTCCTATATCGTAAGCAAGCAAAGCATGGACATAGGAGTCAGTCACCCTTTGTTATATCCTGAAAAGACAGCTCTCAAAGGCTAGACTCCTAGGACTACCTCACATGTGCTCGTGTTTGCAGTCGCCCAGTAGCAGCACTCTTTACATAGGCGCTCCAGTCCGAGTCCAATTTTCTCATCTAGCGGTCTTGTTTTGAAACCATGCTTTTGCTCGAAACCCTTTCAAACTACCTACCCACCAGAGAAACAAGTCATTTGGTAAAGAACTCTTGCCTGTCAGTCTTTCCAGAGATGTCTTTGTCAACCACACAAAAACTACACCACATCAAAACCTCTTCTTCACCAATTTGGCATTCCAGGTTAAGTGCTACCCTTACCCAGAGTACCACGGTGGCCCAGCACAGAATCAATTGCCCCATTACATCTGTAGGACTCCTGTCAAGTACCAACTCCTTTTCCTAAAGATGGTGGGATGTGGTAAAGGCAAATTATAACACTCTGTTTATTTATAAGTCTGTCACTGTGACTACCTACATGATCCCGATTCCCTGAACATAGTATTATTCTTAATCAAAGACTTTCCATTCAAACCAGTTTCAAGTCCAGGAAATGGCCTAATGAATGACTGCAACCACCAACCTGTATCCAATAAATGTGCCACCATACATCTGTTTAGAAACGCCTACACAGACCTAGATCTGAACAGTATCCTACAGTGTATTAGTACTCCATGAGCACACAAACACCTGAGTGATGCGGTTCATCTTGCGGTTGGTGCACTTGGTCTCATACTCTGGCCGAAGCTGCAGCTGCTGCTGCTCTTCTTCAAAGTCGACTAGGTCCCACTCGTACTCAAGACGAGCCTGCCGCCTCTTCCAGAACTCCAAAAACAGCGTCACTGCAGAGAATATAACCCCCAAGAAGTCATTTTTTAATGCTTTGACCCTCACTCAGATCTATCACAGTGGTGAGGAGGCAGAAGCGTCACATTAGCTGCAGCTCAGTAGATGTAATGTGAGTTAGCTCCCACTAGGTGGTGCACCGTGTTAGCAAATACAAAAAGCAGGAGAGGGAGCAAACATAAGCTACTCACCCCAAATCCCCATAAATATGGCGAAAAACACTGTTCCCACATTGTCAAACAGGTGTGATTGCTGAAAAGGGAACATGATTGAGAAACAGGGGTATAAATAGGGACTGATGTGTTGAAATTAGCAACAACCACCCTTTAAATGGCAAATGATGTGGGTGGAAGATGAATCACTTCTAACAAAAGAATGTCTCACCCATGAGGAGGTGCAAGTTGTGTTGAGTTTCCAATAGCTACATTTCTTGTCACACAGCGGGCACATGACAATTGTGCCTCCGATGTCCTCACTACAGATTTCTTTGCTATAGGGAGATAAAAGTAACAGACAGTAATATGAATATTAAGCAATAATACAATAACATCTGAAAAACCAAGGACACAAGTTGGTGTTTTTGGTAAAATTCACCTCCACACGTTGTCATCATACGTGAGGAACCCATAGATGAAACAAATTGTTCCAACTATTGCAGCAAACAAGAGCATCTCAGTGTAGAAACCGAGCCACGCAAAATAAATCCCTATCTTCTCCCCATAGTACTTCCTGGGGAAGAAAAACAGATAATATATTTGCTGAACAATCTTCTCAATCCAGATTTATTTGGAGTTGATACACATCAAATATGACTATTTTGCCTCCAAGTCTTACCTTACAAGATTGAGGGGCTGCTCCTTGAAGAAGGAGAGGAATCCGGCCCAGTGTTTGTAGAGATTGTTCCTTTCACTTTCGCAGTTAGGGTCCTTCGATTGTTTCCAGTATCTGCACTGCGGGCACACACAGAAGCACACACCTCACTACCACATTTTGTGTGTTACTGAAACTTAATTCATCCTTGCAGTGCAACATCCAACACTGCTTCTGAAAGCACATTCCGCTGAAGCCTCAATGTCTTTTTGCACTGATAACAAGGGGGCAAAAGTTCACCAAAAGAAGCTCACATCATGCAGTGGGAAGGCAGCGGTGTAGGTGCCGTTGTTGAGCAGCCTCTTGATTCCCTTCTTGTCTTTATCGCCACATTCATCCCTTAAGTACGAACAGCGGGACAGGATGTAGAAGACCTGGCAGGAGAAAAATAAGGCCATGTGGATAAATAAACTTTAATGTTGCTTCTGTATTCACTTTTGATTAATGAACATTCAATTCTTTACAATGGACAAAACCTACAAAGTGTAATGCTTAGTCAAGTAGTTTTCCTTAAATGTGATCACACACAAGCCTGCACTCAGAGCTGTATCAAATGGAAGTTGCTGGAATGTTTTCATGTGATAAGATAGGAAAACGATGACCAAAGCGTCCTTACTATCCTGTTGCGGGTAGAAGGAGGGAAGAAAGTCTTTTTGTCGTCGATGAGGAAGAAGTCAGACTTGCTCTTGTTGAAGGGGGCCGTGAAATAGTCTCGATCAGGGTGCATGATGTGCTCGGGCAGACGGAAAGGTGTGGACAGCCAGTTCATGGGCATCTCGCTGTTGTCTGGGATGTCGTTGACCTTGAACGGTACCTTGATCTTCAGAACGTCTGCGTAGGTGGCCAACACTTCCCACGGAGCGTGGATCTTCACAAAAGAGATCTTTCCATCTTCTGACTCCTGATGACAATGAGACAGGTGTGAAGAGAGAAGGGCAACTAATAAAGCAGTAAAAACACATTTCAATAGAAAAAGGAGATCCCCGAGATGTGCTGCTAAAGGTTTCACCTAAAGTTCAAAGTTTGTCAAATATACAGTATAAAAATAAAAAGGAATTTGCAAGAACATTATATACAGTATATGTTTATTGTTTACTCTATTGTTTATTGATTTATTATTTGGACCGTGCATGCATATTAGACAAAATTGAATTCATAACTTAAGGCTCTTACAGATTTATCTTCTGTCTCCAGTTCCAGGCCAACTTTCTGCAGATTGGCCTCATACACCTTCCTCCTCTCCTTTAAAAAACAAAAAAAAAAAACAAAAAAAAAAAGCATAAAACATGTATTCAATGTCTCAATTTAAATGCAACTTTACATGCTATTTTACAAATGTGCAATATTTAGTAGATCATACTGTATTAAAACATTTTTTTTTTTTTTTTTTTTTTTTTTACACACAACACAAATGCAACAGCCTGAATATTGAGGAAGAAATACATAATAACACTGAGCCGCATACAATTAAGACATTTAAGACATGATCTGTATACACCTGACACACAAAAATGTACAAAACAAATAGGTACAACAACAACACACAAAATCCAAGTAAATGCTTATTTGTGTCTTGTACATCAAGATAAAAGAAATATCCAAATCCAGAGCACCACAGGTATAAAAGGTTTTAAAAACTGTACTGTTCACAGCTGCGTGGACAAAACAGTGTCAATCAGCTCAGTACTTCCAGGTGCTGAAAGTTAACTGTTGCCCAGCAGCACCACAGTACGCTACCATTTGACACTCAGAATTAGTTGTAATGTTCTTAAAAATAGGTTAGTGAATTAACGTCCTTGTTAGCACCTTTATCATCTGTCACATTTCCCGACACATGCAATAACAAACAGGAACTGGCCTCCTGTTTGGCCTTCCTTGTGCGGTGGGGGAAAAATGAGTTCCTGACCATTCCAAAGGGCTTAGTGTTGACTCACTGGCGGGGCTATGACAAACTGCCTGGTAACGCAGAGATGCTAAGGCTCACAGCTCAGTATTAAACTCTGAACGTCTCTCGGCGTTCCACGATGACTAGCAGCAGTGTGGAAAATGGCTGCCAGACCGGCTGCCAGGGTTGTCTCGAAAAGTGACCTTGGCAGAAAATTCCTCAAGGATTAGTGATTAAAACTGACAATAAGTGCTTATCCACTGAGACACAAGCTAACCCCTGAGGATATCCAGGAAGAAACCATTCTTATTTTCTATATCAAAAAGTTAAAAATAACATCAGCTTCAATTACCTAGTTATTTGTGCGCCATAATTAATATTCTCTGTCACTCTGCTTTTCTTGGGAGCACAAAAACAATACAATGTGATTTTATTATTCAGAGGTTTTTATTCTTACCTGCTTCCTCTCCCCGTCTTTATCATCGACGTAGGATAGGACAAAATCAATCCTGCGCACGCCATCACGGAAGAACACAGAGTCTTTACTTTGTTGTTGTTTTTCAATCTACAAAAACATAAAACAGAGGTCACCAGATTTAAACACACACGTACTGCACAAAGTATCAACACAACAAGTCTTTGGATCACTAGACTATCAAAGTACAGTTTGTGCCAGAGACTCACTACAAAAACCAGGAGGCATCACACTCAACTGTTTGAATGAAACACAAATACAGATTAGCACACTGCAAACACAAGCAGTTTGTTAAATGGAGAACATCCGCTATGACTCAGATGTCTTAAGTTGTACAGGATTCCTGAAGAAGATCAAAAGAAATCCCTGCCGACTAATTAAACGCTACCTCAGGTTACCTCTCATAGAAGTGGAGAGGACTACAAGTCCACAAATACCATTCTCTACAGAGGAGGGGCGGCCAGCAGCCACTTCAGGCTTCATGTGCTGACGCAGTTGCACTTCGTTTGCCTCTGCTGTGCAGTAAATCCAGGAATCATTCACACTGTTCGAAGTTCCACCGTATTGGACACAAAAGAAATTCCGAGATTGTGTTATCAGCAAATGGTGGCGGCTCAGTGGCTGTCCGTGCAGCAGCTACAGCTCTTATAGAGAAATAAACCACACAGGAACACTTTAAGGGAGCACAGCTAGGCATGAGTGCTTGCTGCCGGCCCTGCTTCAGCTGCTCGGAAAGCTAAAAATAACCTCTGTCACCACGTTTAAACAGGACCGCTACTCAGCTGCATCACAAAAGCTACATCTCACCAGCCGGGTGTATGACTACTGTGCTTTAGTTCTGACAGAGTCAGTCCTGCTGATCAGCGCTGTGGAGGAAGGGAGGAAAGGAAGAGCACTCTACCTCCATGGCCCACTCCCTTTATGGTTATGATGATGTATCAGCAGCAAATTTGCCCTTCTCCAGGGAGCACAGTCCAGCCTTGAAATCAATGCTTCTCTCACTCTCAATCCACTTTGATAACCCCCCCCTCCTACCCGGCTAGAGGAGCTCCATCCAGGCTCCTCACATCCCACTACAGGCCTTCACTTGCTCAAACATCCAGAGAGGAGAGAGAAAGTAGGACAGGAGGAGGTAGGAGAGGAGGTAGAAGAGACTCCTCGGGATGATGTCGGCACAGGGTGGGTAGGAAAGCTACTGCCAGCTGGCAGGCTAATGTGGTAAGAGCCCAGCAGCAGAAAGGGAGGGGTGTGACATCACCGTACTCACTGACCAAGTAAGTTAACACAACATTTCCTTCGGTCTGTCATGCGTGTTGATTATTATCTGAAATAACCAGAAAAACTTCAATTTAAAACCTACTGACCACAAGTAGAATTCTGCTGTAATAGCACTGACAAGTGACCTAACCGGTGTGTTCTGCTTTCTCCAGTCTGACTCTGAGTCTGTTTGACACTAATCAATTAAACAATCCTCAGACTTACACAGCAGGTACAAAGTGCAAAATGGAACAATATCAGAGGAAGATGTATGTATGTAAACCACAGAGCTGCAACTAATGACAATTTTAATTACTGATTTATCCGCCAATTATTTTCAAAATGCTTTAAACAAGCAGAGCTGCAACGATTAATCGATGAGTCAATCAAAAGAAAATTAATCTACAACTATTATGATAAGCGAAAAATCATTACAGTCTTTTGTCAAAAAAAATTATTTAACATTTGTTGGTTCCAGCTTCCTAAATGACAGGATTTGCTGCTTTTCTTTTTCATTTCTAAAAGCAAATGAAAAGTGTTTGGGTTGGAGTAAAGGACTCATGAACATTTTTTTGACTTTGATTTATAGAGTAAATGATTAATCATTGAATGGTGAAATTAATCAATAAATTAATCAACGGTTAAAATAATTGTTAGTTGCAGCTCTAAAAAACAAAATCATGGTATAAAGTAAAATAAAGAACAGCAGCAAACATTGCAAATTTGAAAGACTGGAGGAAACCAGTGTTTTTTCTCAAAAAAATTATTCAATTGATAATCAAATTAATTTTATTTTGATCAACCAATCAATTTTAACTGATGCAAACTCCCGTAGACATGCAGGATAAATCTACCTCATGTAAGACTGCTGTTTCTTGCTCTACAGCTGTATCCGCCACCCTGTTTCCTGCTTTAAGCATTGCCTCGCACACTGCGTTAAACCATGCTGACCCTGGCAGGGCTGGTCCCATTTTGAACCGCAGAAAAACTCTCTAATTTAATTTAATTATAGATCAGCCATATGGAATCAGCGCATCTGGTTGGACCTGCTGCTGCTCAGTAAAGTTGGTAAAGGCTACACACATTTATCAACCAGCTCCTAACTACTGGGTGTTTAGACACATGTATGTCTTTAATCTTAATTAAGGAGGGTAAATGTAGAACATGGTGCAAGATTAGTAGGCAACTACTTTCAGGGTGGGGTTTCTTGAAAATATTACTCAGAAAGCATGTATTTCTAAGGTTCACAGAATTTAGGAGAGCACTTCTATCAAAACTGGTCACCTTTTTGATATTAGGCACATCAATATAATATATAGAAGCCTCTCTCCAGCCTATGACTGCTCTGAGAACAACACTTCTGTCAAGCTTTATTGTCCATAGTTCAACATAAAAATTCTATATTGTAGTTTATATTTTGATATTAGCACCACAAAATCTATGGCAACGTTGCAATTCCTTGTTTTTGCTATAATTTTTTCAGTAGTATAAAACTTGAATGTCTTTTTTTATTCTGGAAGGAATGTAGTTCTGTACTGTAGGCCAAATAATGGTGCTTCACTCCACTTTCCGTGACCTCTCACCTGATCCCACTGGGAAGCAGATGTAAACAAAATGGAGAAGGATGAGTTGCAAAAAGTTGCTGTGATAATGACTGAAGGAAAAAAGAAAAAAAAAAAAAAAAAAACAGAAAGTAAATGACTCTGGATGAGAAAATGGTCTTTGGGTGTGGTCAACATGTGTTGTCTACTCTTCAGTGGGAACTGAAGGTGAGATTCAGATACTGTCGACAACAGTTAGCATACCGTTGCCTGGCAGCCCCATCAGCCGATATCTCTCGCATCAACTAACTCACTGATCAATTAAAATAAAACTCCTAGTTTTAATTCCTAATTATCAAACCTGTTTGATATTAACTGGGCCTGATGCATATGCTAACAATTTGAAAGGTTGAAAACTGAATCTGTAAACACTGAAAGAAGAGACAATCTCTTAAGCTCTGTACATATAGAAAATGTAACAGAGAGGAGAGATAGTCTTGATACAATAGACACCCTGTGTTAAGATCGCATCAAAAGATAGTCTGGGCCGAGCATTGGTGCCGAGTGAGATCGGAGACCAGATTTGTCCGATCATCGAGCCAGGCAAATTGGAGTTGAATCGTCCAGATATTCTAGAGGTCCGAGCCCGGCTTAAGAATTCGCATTCACTGCAGAAAGTTGAACGCAGCTGAAAGCTCTTGTAAGAGGAGGTTCACACATTCAGCCTTTGTTTCCATTTCTTACTACAGAGGCAATTTATAGATGTGCAGCTGTCTCTCCTCTGTAACTAGTTGATGTGATCTTTCTCTCGGCTAAATCGCAGCCTTTAGCTGTAAGGAGCCAGACTAAGAGAACAGCATTTTGTAGGGGTTTTTTTCACTAAAAATTAAACCCTGTAAAATTAGACACTCTCAAAAATATCACTTTTCATTAAAATGGGTTAAAAACTGTTTACGTAAGATTGAAAAGAAGAATCCGTACATTACATGGTTAGCCAAAGCAGAGTTCAGTCCCGTCATGAGAACGGCTCAGGGTCACGATTACAGTATACGCCAAACACACACCAATGAGCAAAAACTGCATGTGTGTGTGTGTGCATGCAAGTTGTCCCTTTGTACAGTCATTATGCTGTAGCTCCACCAGACTGCTGCTTTCTCCTCAGTGAGGCGGGCAATCATTAAAGGGGGAACAAAGCAAGTGAAAAGGGCCTTCCCCTTATTTAACAATCTCTCATGATGCATCAACTCATGCCAGCGAGTGTCCATTACCCTCTGCAAAAATAAAACACATGCTCGCCAGAAACTGACATCAGCACTCCCAAGTTATGTGCATTGATTTCAACTCCAATGTCAATATCTCAACATATGAGTGGATAAAGTCAACCCTGAGCAGCCTCTCAAGGAGAAAATGAAAGCTGGCAGGCAGACAGACATATAGTAGCATCACATCACAAGCCTGTTTCAACGTGCCATACCCTGCAACGAAACCTCAGGAAAAGCCCCTGATTTATTGACAGCTGTGGAGGAACCAAGTGGAGAGTGAGCCAAAGCCTAAACAAGGCAACAAATTCAACAGCATACAGCTAAAACTGTAGCAGCAGCCTTACCGATGTGTTTAATGATGATGGAAATGTAAGACATTCCACACTTTCATATTTAAACACTGTCACAGATTATATTAAGGAAATTGTGTTGTATAAGTCAGGCAAGGTCAGAGTCAGGTACGACTCGGTCTGTGACGACACAAACGCGCACATACGGATGCATGCATCTGTGCCCGTGAATGGCGTCTTACCCCTGTTAAAACATCAGTTTGCTCTAAGGTGAGAGGCTCAGACTGTGGGCTGTCGCTGTGCTCTGAGGGGCCCAAGGAGGCCGGGCTGCTGTTGAGAGACTCACACGTCTCTATACACACATCGGGCCTTAAAGGAGACTGTAAAATATTATGAATGAAGTAGAAAATGAGGTTTAAAACTCCAATTTAACTGTTTAATGATGCCACACAGGCGTTTGAGTCGAAGTCCTTTTGACCATTGACAAAATTTAGGATCCATTTATGGAGTTGAGTAAATTACATCTTATTTTCGGGAAAAATGCACACAATCGAGAAGAAAACACTCTCAGCTGTGGGTTTCAGAAGGAGCCACGAGCCTCCTGCTGTTGATTGGAAATTAATAACAACAAAATCTATGAGACTCTTAAACTGAAAAGAGAGGAAGAAGGAAATCTAAATAAAGCATTTTATTTGTGAGCAATAAACTTCCCGCTACTGTGTAAAGGAAATACGACGGAGATGAAGATATGTTGCTGTAAGAAATACGTCTTCTTTTGTTTTTTGTTTTTTTTTAAATCGTACACACAAAAGGAGCACATTTTCACAAACAATCAAACAATAAAAAGGCACTTATAAGCGACCATAATAAGATGGGATGCTGTAAAATAAAGGATGTTCTGATGAAGTTAAACCGTGTTAGGGACTGTTCACAGTAAACATCAAAGTGTGTATTAGGGCTTCACTATAGGCAGTAAATTGCAATTATTTAGACAGATACTGCAATGTATGAGAGGTAGAAATCATTTAAGCATCACAATGACATTTGCTTGTTTTGTAACAAACAAAAAATGTTTTTTTTTTTTGGTTTTTTTTTTTTTACATCTAGAGAACAAGATTTTAGCACTGGGCATCTCTGCTGCACTGCAATATTTCTTTGTTTATCAAATAATGTCATCTTTGGATATTGGACTCGGACTCATATGATATTATGATTTCAATCATTCTGGGTTTTTTTCTAATTATGCAGCCCTAGTCCGTACAAAGTGAATGTTTGTGTGAAGTGAATTTGGTGTTTACCTCTGATTGTCCCTGCTTGAGGGCTTCACCAGATGAGGCATGATGGTAGCCATTTATATCATCTGAGAGACAGGAGGAACACAAAGTTAACAATAAAATGACCAACACTGATTAATATAACACTCATTTAAGCGCTATTACAGTAACACAGTGACTCTCAAACAGGCAGGTTGGTGGCAATAAACTCAGGTACCAGGCACATGACCAGTGGGGTTTGAGTTGACAGAGGAGCACTGACTGACACGGACGTTGTGTTCTGTATTTGAACACAGTGCTCCCAGAGGCCAGACAGCCTGAATTAACAGCATCACTGGGAAAAGAAAACAAACAGTCTTGTTGCTGTGCTGCGAGTCTACTGTACTACTGGAGTGACTGAACGAAAGGAGCCCGAGAAAACCTGGAAAAAACCCCCACACACGCGTGTCTGAAAGCGAAAGCTGCCTGTGGAATGAAACATAGCTTTAACAGCGATACTGTTCTCATTTCACTTTACTTCACTACCTGTCAATTTCAAGTAAGTCCTTCCAGAGTATATTCTAGAAGGCAGGGTAGATTGGACAGCAAAAACCAAACATCATGTACCAGCTTGCGCCAATACAGCCCAAAAAACAAAAGGGAAAGTAAAGCGGGGTTACAGCCTCGGCGGCAGTGTTCTTAAATAGAAATGCAACCATCCTAATTGTCAGTCTCTCTGAGGCTATATATAGTCTGGACTCAACATGAAAAATGTGCCTACACAGACCTCAAACAAGCATTGAAACAAAACTTCTAACGTGTGTTTCTTCTGTAACTCTATGTTATCACATACCAAGTCACCAAAGAACTAATGAATCACTCCAGAATGGAACATAACACAGACTGTAATAGGTTGCTTTGTTTTTCATTTATTGGACTAAAACTTTTAACTAAGTCTCTTAGCTGGTAACAATTCCACTCTAAAAGAATTACAGGTAATTGAGCTAGGATAGATTTTTTTAAAAATCAAATTTGCCATTAGTTTGGCAGTAAGACCTTGAAGAAATGTCAGTAAAGGATAAACCATTTTGTAGTTTGTTTTTTTTTTAACAGCATTAAAGCTAACTTTTTATTTGATCATCCATAAAAACGGCAGGATATTGACTTTGATTTTGATTGCTTCCAAAATAAGTTTCACAACGTAGGTTATGACAATTCTACTCAATGGGCCGAGCATATTTCTGCACAGTTGGACACAGTATTGTACTGCTCAGTAATATCCAGTCAGCTACGCCAAAAGATTTTTCCCACTTAGCTAAAAGGCCTCCACAGTTGAGGCTTTGTTCAGGAGAGAGCAGCTGATCACAGTGAGAACACCACAAGGCTGCATCTGTGTCTCCACCACAGCGACACAAACCGACTCGTGCACAGTTACACAAGGAAAGTTGTTCCACTAAGCAGCATTGTACAAACAACAAAGAACAATATTGGTCTTGGGTGCAGCTATATTGAGTGTTTCATTGTTTGTATGTTGCCACCCTTACCTGGCATGGGTGTTAACATAAATTCAGCAGCCCACTTCAAAAAACCACATTGGGTACGTAAACAGTCTGACTTTGATTAAAGAGGCGGGTTCGAGACCAAAGCATGCGTCTTCTTTCAACCAAGATAAATGCAATCTGCATCAGCAGTGAAGGTGAGCACGGATGCAATAAGTGAACCACAAATTTGGAAATATTTGCCTACGGTATCTTTAATGTGGGTCAAACTGTGACGCCTTGAGATTTTTTTTTCTCACTTTTGTGACCATGTCATCCCTTTTTCCTGCTTTGGAGCTGCGATGATGTAAAAAAAAAAAAAAAAAAAGAAAACAGTGCTGCTGCTGTTAACTTAAAAACATCCACCAGGTAACTGTGAATAATCACTCACAGTTCAGGATCAGCTTCTCTGCTTTATTATGATTCCCTCTATGCTGCAGATGAAACACAACACTTTTCCATTGATTTATACAGTTCAGGGTTGCTGGAGAACATCCAGTCTCCACTCAGCAATGCCATAAATGGCTAAAAAAAACACACTCCCCGGTTTTTGAATAACAGTCACATTTAGCTGAAAGCACAGAGGGATCTGGGCATATTGTGCTGGTGGATAAAATGAGTGTTTGCAAGTGACAGAGTATTTCCAGTGAGCAGGCCAGCTATCAGAGAGTCACTCCTGACTTCATAGAAGGAAAGCCAGGCCCTGAGTTGGGTATGACGTACTGTTCCATAAACTACTTTTAAAAAGTCTTTCTCATACACGTTGTTATTACTGGCACAGAAAACACCAATTTGCCATAGTTCTCAGATGAAAACTGTTAGGAAGTTTAAATCAGACTGAGCCTTGTGTTCTCAAAAGTCCATCACAGTCGATATTAACGTAATATTTGTCTAGTGGTCTTCATAAACTTAAAGCGTGTTCACTTGAGAATAGGCTGGTACTAACACGGTAACTTCACGGGGATATTTGAAGGCACACCAGCCGGTCGGCTTCTAGCTACTCACCATTGAACGAGTCTGTTGGGCTCATCTCAATCAAACTGTCTCCTCCCGCTTTCCCTGTTATTCGGTGCATGTTGGCGTCCTCACGGGCACCAAGGAATCCCCAGCCAGGCAATCTTTTCTTTTTCCCCCGTCTCCCCGAGCCCCAACGCCGGCTGCTCTCCTTCCCCCCGATGTACGTGGATAGCTGCTGCATCACTGCAGCGCGGTGCGGAGGGACTGTGCTCTATCGGGGCGTGGCTTAACACCGCTGGCCAATGGCTGAGCGTCACTGGGGGGGGGGGCGGATGTAAGAACACGCCTACATTTTAGGAGCGTAGTGTTCCAAATGTTAGCATCCAGAAGCTAATGCTAGCTAACGAGCGAGTTGAAAGGGAACTTTATCTTAAACCTAAGATGTACTCCGGCATTCTGCTTACCGAAAAGAAACAAAAGAGAGGAAAATATAGTAACATGGGGACAAAAAGAGTCGTGTGTATGTAAATTACTTTATAGTGAGAGTTCCCGGTGTGTTGATTATAATTCTTCTTCTAGTTAATCAGTCAGTTGAGATTTGACGCCTGAAAGCCAATCAGAAAACAGCTTGTTTTAGTGTAGTTTGGACCCTGATTTTTTTTGTTTTGTTTTGTTTGTTTTTTATTTTTTATTTACATTTAATGACGGGGGAAAAAAAGAAAATAAATCATGTTGACTTTAAACACAGAATTGAAAATAAAAGACCACCAGCAGGTTTGTTTTTGTTTATTTGACAGGGAAAATAGACTGATTGTCATCTGCACCAGAGCTAGTTATAAGCCAATTTATTGCTAATTCAGAGAAAATATCTCTGTTAAGACAATAAAAACACTACATTTACAGTATTGGAGTGAAAGAAAGAAAAAGTTGCACACAATAAAGTCTCTTTGCAACAATATCAGTAACCTTAACAAGAACTACATCATTTCAAAACATTAAGAAATTACAACAAAAACAATCATAAGTACTTTATGTAATTACCTAGACCAGTGGAAATAATTTAATTTATATATATACAAATTTTTTTCAGGACAATTTAAAAAAATGTGATTATTTGGCTGCCATTGTGTGTGTATGGGATCCAGCCTGTTTCAAAAGGTGGTAGTAATGCACCAAACAGCTAAATAAAACTGAAGAAGAGGAACAAGTGCTTCTGGGTGTGTTTGTGGTTTGACAAACGAATGTTTGGTATGGGCAGAAGTAACATGTTTTTTACATTTGGAGGTGGAAGTGTCCCGTGTTTTTTGTCATTGATTACATGTGTTTCAATGTTTCTAAAAGCTGATTATGGTACAAACCTATTCTTAAACAGATCATATCGGTAAATCGGCTGACAAAAGTTTTAATATCAGTTGTTGGTGTTGGCCAAAATTGTCAAATTGGAGAATCCCTGGAAAAAAAATCAATTTCAAGTTTGGAGAATGAACATTTATCTTATAATCTGTAACTAGAACATGTGCATTTCCTGTCAAAAATGTATGTGGATGTTGATAGCTGGAAAAAAAAAAAAAAATAAAACAGCAGTGGAAGTGAAAAAGCGCTGATTGTCAGTAGCTAGACTTTATTATTTTAGACTAGAAATGTCAACAGACTTCAGTAAAATACAAGCAGGGTTATTGGGTTTAATTCTTTACTTATACAGTGTACTTAATGTTCTTACTGGTGGCTGTGTATTGTTTTCTTTAGTTGGATCAGTGGGAGGTGTAGCTTCTGTTTTCAGTTCAGACATCTGTATCTAATATCAGTTTCCTCTTTGACAGTGAGCTCAGGAGCCCCCCTGCTCCTCCCCCTGGCTTCCCTCTGCCCTGTTCTTCCACAGCGTGGTCAGAGTCAGCTGCAGCAGCAGCGGCGGCCCTCTCTCGCCCCATTCAAGTGGTTTACACAGTTTCATACAGCTATAATTATGTGATCCTCCGTGGGGTGTGGCTGTGTGCAGAAATACAGCTGCTCATTACGGTGACCCCTTTTTCATTCGGCCTCTCGTCTATGACATGTGGGTCTTCATGGGTGTGCACCAACACCAATGGAAAAAGGACCTTTAATAACAGGACACACTGGGCCACCGAACTGCCATGTTAGTTTTGCCTTTCTCGACAGTCAAAGTGAAAGGATGGGAGATAAAAATAGGTCCACGGGGGTCACATGTCAGATAAAAGCTCACAAAAAAAAAAAGCAGATCCAATTTTTTTATTATTAGAATAATACTTCTCAATATTCAAGTATAAAACCAATCATCGAAGCACCATTGTGGAAAAAAAAAACTGCACTAAGTTTTGTATTTAAACGTTACATATACTTAAAGTTTTATAAGAAAAAGTACTCATCATGCATAATAAACTGCCACAATAATGGCAAAGGTGGGTCAAGTTAAGCTTTACATTGTTTATGGTTGGGGGGGTTTAAACTCTGTCACACTTCATTATATGACATAGGTTGGTCATATACTCTGTATTTAAAGTGCAGAATAAAAAGTTAAAGTATTTACCTGTGAAATATATATAACTTTTCATAGCCGACCTTTAAAATTGTTCTTAAGCGCTGGTACATTCAACGGTGAAAACTTACACTGTAAAAAAAATGTGATCAGTCTTGAGGTTACAGTTAAGGGTGCACCAAAATGGAAATATTGTCCAATACTGAGATAAACTTTAAAATAAAAAATAAAACGAAGAAACCCTGGGTATGAAAAATAACTGAACTGAACTTGTACAATGTCAATCCCCACCCTCACGAGTCATCAGCTTGGTTCCTATTTTTTTCTACTTTGAAGACCTGGACTGTCTGTCTATGGTTTTTTGTAGACCTTCATTGGTGGGTTACAGAATGAAGACAGAAAATAGATAAAATAGACAAAATAGATGCTTGACAGCATATACAAACAATGGAAAGCTACAAACTACTGGTTGACTTATTTCCCACTAGTTTACTGCATATCTGTGAGTTCATTTATTACAGTAAGAATTTGATTCAGAAAATATCATCTGAGTCAATAAGTTCAATTCCAAAAGAATTCAGTACATAAACAACTGGAACCATTAGTAATTGTATTAATTTTAGTTATTACTACTTTATAACTACTAAATAACTTACGTTATCCCCAAATATATATATGAAATATACATATGGATGTCATCCAAAGTCATTGGTTATTAAAATGTAAAAATAACAACGACAACCAAAAAAAAAATGTCTACATGTTCTATTATTACTGGTGTTTATGTATTCACCGGTTCAGGTTGAGAGACATTTTTGCTTAGAGACTTTTATTCTGAAATTTCTGGCCTTCGCTCTGTTACTTGTGGGAGCAGTTTGTGTGGTGTCAGTGTGTTATAGCGAACGGTTAAAACAACAGATAATGTTCAGTCTTTGCAGAATACAATCATCTTATGACAGCCTTTAAATGCCAGGTGTTGACAAATCAACTCAAAGGTGTGAAGAAAACCATGGGAAACAACATGTCCGTGAAGGTTCTCAGTCATCCAGGTCATCTTGATCTTCCTACTAAACACTCCCGAGATCATGGGAAACAACGCAGCCATTTCCTGCTGCTTTCATCTGTTGTCTATCAATACTATTAATATACTTTCAAATTCTACTGTCATGCCTCCAAGTGCTGTCCTTTCTTTATTTCTTTCCTTCTTCTCCTCTAACAGATGTCACAGCCGGTGCTGATTCGTATGCAGGATGACTCAGTCACATGAGTCACGACCACGCTTTCGCCGCTGAAGCCGCCGTGTCTGCTGCCATCTAGCGGCGGGGGGGGGTTCCCCCCCCCCCCCGGGGGGACGTGTTTCCCGCCGCTCCGCTGAGGGGGGAGGCAGCGAACCGAAGTCATTCGGCGGATTGTACCTGCTGAGCCTCATCGCGACAGTCACTCCGCCGCCTTGCTGCTGCGTTGTTTGTGCCTCCGATGAGCGCATCGTTGACTCAGGTGAGAACAGGGGCGGGAGGCCACGCAAGACAAATGACAGCAGCAACAGGTAGAGTCGCCTTCTTTGCATTCCTCAACCTGTGATACAACACGTCTGTTCCCGGAGGAAGTGCGGAAGTTGCCTGTTGCCTGCTCAAGAGCCGTCATGTCGTGGTGATTGTCGGGGCTGACCGGTGTCCGAGAATGGTGACTGGGGCTCTTTTTTAATCCAGGAAGTCGCATTTTGATTCAGGACCCCCACCCCTCCTTCGTCTCTCTCATCATGAAAGGACACAAGAGGCAGGTAGGTAATCCATGTACCGATACAGAACTGCTGTCACTAATTGAGCTCCTATTTGAAGCTGTTTTGTTGCCACGGGCCTGCCGCAGTTTCTAACATGACTGCCGGTGCAACCCAGCAGCTGTCAGACTGCAAAGACTCCCACTAGTTCTCAGCCCAGCGTTTTTCACCCTCTCAGGCCCAGAGGGAACCCCGATGGCAGTGATTTCCTCCGTGTGTGTAACGTTGTTGCCTCTGCCGTCATCATGAAATGTGTCTTTTGAGGCCTGCTGCAGGTTGATGGCGAGAGCACAAAGAGCTCTCTCAGTTTTAAAAGATGCTACAACAGGCGACCACACATTATCATCCAAAATAATGACACTAAACTTAGAAAAATTACTAAAGGTTCTCGTATTACGGCTGTTTATGTCTTCACCTGGAGAGACGTTTATCATCACAGCTGTCTAATCCTAATGTACAGACAGAGCGTGAAAGTGTGTCAGCTCCTTTAAAAACATTGTACGAACCCTCACACGTGTGACATACCATCAGTATCTTTCTTTAGGTTTTGGAGGGAGGGTGGAGCAGGGTGGAGTTGACACCATGGCTACCACCTTTAAGAGCGCATCTCAATTCAAAATTCAAATCAACTTTATTATCATTGTACTCATATACCGTTTGCTGTGCAAAACAGGGAACAAAGTCATAAAAAGCAGCTTTCCAAAGTAAGTGTGTAGTTAGTTGGGACATGGGTATGATAATAGCAATAATAAACGATGATAATGGAATTATGTAAATGAGTACATTATATTTCTGTGGTGCGAGCAGACTCAGTTCGTGAGAATCCATGCCCTGCTGTTCAGTCAGGTCAGATTGAGATTCTTCACCAAGAGTCCTCCACGATGAGTCAGGATCACCATGGGTTTCTCTCACCTCTGTGGCATTCACTGACACACCTCCACGTCACAGTTAAACTGGATTCTTTTGCAGATTGTGATCTTTCTGCTGGATTGATGAAGCCGAATTAACATTTCTATAAATAGCAGTGTGTTCCACTATCACCGTAGTTGTCCCACGAATCAGCTGTAAATATTCTATGTGGATGCCTTCCTCTTGACTGGCATTTTTTCGTCCAAATGTTGTTGTCACAGCCCAGTATTGAACTGCTGGAGTTAATGGGAGTGGTGAGGGAGAACGGCAGCGAACAGGGATCATTTCCTCCTGTGGTAAGACTGTGTCCCGTTTCATAACAATCCTACCTACAGTCGTCGTGTCCACCTTGAATCACACACTCAGATTGATGAAACTGGCGTTTCGCTCTCGTCACACAGCACACGCCGCTATCGTACGACTACGTCCTGGTCGCCAAAACGATGGAGAACCAGGAGCGGGAGGAGTTCAAGAAGCAAATCGAGTACATCGAAGAACTAAAAAAAAAGAACATGAAAGTCACAGTAAGTGTTTGTTTTAAAACAGTTACCTTTAATTTTCTTTGATAGTTTTGGATTAAATGTGTGTTGCACAGATCATGATTTGAGTCGGTCACCTCACCCTGACTTATTTCTGTCAGAAAATTATAGACGATGACCTTGTCTTCTATGGGATTCAAGCACCCAGAGAAATCTTTGAGATGTACAGGTATCTGCTCAAAGTGTCTGACGCTTGTAACTGGAGCTCGGATCAAAACGCTGTGCCTCTCAGCACCAGGTAAAACTCTCCACTTCGGATATTTCAGATATCTGCGACATGTAGAGTCTATTCTCATGGTACATATGGTGTCCTCAAATTACCCCCTGTGACTAACGTGAATGGAAATGGACTCTCTTGTTCAAGCATCGATCCGAAACACAAAGATTCTTTATTTGTTGTCGTACTGTTAAAAGAAAGCAGCGAATCTGCATCGTGTTTTTTGCTTAAAGAGACTACAATCAAGCAATCCAGTAATCTGCTAATGGTTTCAGCTCCACATGGAAGAAGTTTCTTTCTGACCAGATTTGAAAGCTCAGGGCCGACTGCATCACGGTGTTTTTTCAGAACAGCTCATGGCCACGTCTCTGGAGCAGTTCCAGAGTGATGGAAGGAGTCCATTGTTATCCTGGTGGCTAAGAACCCCAAGAGCAGAACCCCAAAGTCGAGCTACAACGATTAAACGATTAGTCGATCTAAAGGAAGTTAACCGACAGCTATTCTGATACTCTTGTTTCGAGGAAAATGACTAAATATGGTTGGTTCTAGCTTCTTTCATGTCAGGATTTGCCAGGATTTGCTGATATTTGTTATAGATGGATTATTTGGACGACAATCAGATGTTTTCCAATATCACAAGGTCAACTGCCGATTTAAATGACAATCTTTTCATCAAACGTGAGGAATGTTTAACAAAATAGTTTTCTGTAAGTATTAACTCGTATTAAACTCGCCATCGTCTGCTAGCCCCTGGCATTGTGTGTAGGTGGATGACCTGCACCTGGGCGGAAACAGTCAAACAGGCATGCGGTAGGAATTTGAAAAGTAAAGGCATATCTTAAATATGGCGAGATAGATTGATTATTTAACCTTCAGCCCAGCCAATTGATGGATCGATGGAGATGGATGGATCGTTACACCCCCGATTTTAAAGCTTGTTTCTGTTGTTTCACTCTGCTGTTTATTGTACATAGAGGAACGTGTATTAGTAGCTATTAACTCTTTATCTGATTGCAAATTGTGTTTCCAATTTGGGATTATGACATATATTTATGACATCTACTCCCGTTTCAGGATAAGGATTGTCCACTTTATCTTGAATCACACTCCTATCCATTCAGGAGGTGAGAAAGACTCAACGTGTTTTTGATTGCGGCGCTCCTCATTTGACTCGACACCTCATCCATTGTGTTCTTCCCCCAGAGACTTTACGGGATCTAATGAAGATGAAGGTGTTTGAAGCAAGATTCTGTTTACATGAGGTGAAAAAATAACATGGTCCATTAAAATCTTATCTTGAATATTGCAGAATGAGAATGAACAGAAAGTTACAGAACAGGATCCACACATCCTCATTCTTGAGATCGCTGAAACTGTAATCTACGGTTAAATCCTTTTTATATGTGACTCGTGATTTCCCTGTTCTTAAGAATTTCGGAAGTTATAAAGTGAAACTTGGCTTTGGTTTTACAAAACACTAAGCTGCTGTCTAAAGCCTTTCTGCATCAGATACGTTATTGGGAGTCAAATGTGCGCATTACTGCAGTGAGGCATTCGGCGCTGGTAGTAAGTGGGCATGTGTATGAACATACACTGATGCATACTGTACGTGCACCTATAAGCTTGTTCATGTGTGTTCTTGTGTCTATTTTGATAAGCTGGGGGAGATGATCTTTGCACATGATTTTAATTTCAGCATCGTTTTAATGTAAAATCAGTTAAATTTGACTATACTATGCACATACTGTAGCTTCTGGTTTCGATTTGACTATATATTGTGTTAACCAGTACTTCTGAAGATATTGCTGTTGGTGTTTTTCTCTCCTTTTTATTCATTTATTTATTTTTTCATGCTTCTGCTTTCAGAAAAAGAAACAGAAAGAGCTTAAAGACAGCTGGGCACGATGGACGGCCTGTCTCCAAGGGCAACCAATAACCACTGTCAGGTTGAGACTGCAGCACAACAGCCTTTTCACTACTCTGTTCTTTACAATTGCAGCTACTGTGGCATTATTGTTTCCCATGACATCCGGCTGTGAAGTGGGTCCTAATATTAACAAGACAGTAGCAGTCAAGTCACCCACCCACACGTGATTCAGACATTGTTGGGATTTAAAATGATGTGCAGCACTTAATGTTGGTCTTTGTCTTTACATGCATAATGCAAATGTGTGATTTTTCCAGTTTATGAGCCTTGTGAATGCAAAGATCCCATCTTATCAAGTGACCCATTTGACCACACATGGTTACCACACTGGTATGGGATCAGTTCTCAGTACCAGTCAGTACCCAAAGCCCAGGTATCGGAAAGGAAAACAATATGGCATAACTGTTGTCTTTACCTGGTTTTAAAGGTTTTACAGTTAAATTCTATATATGTGTATATATATTTAATTTATCACAGTATTTATGTGCTCTAATATTAAATCCACATTACCGATGATTATTAATAAAATTAATATTGCTAATATTTTTTAAAAAGTACCAGTAGTCATCCTTACAATAGTATTGCAGTATCATATTAAAAATCATTAGGATGTTTGGCTTTTAAGGAGAAATATCGTGATATATATCGTGATTTAAACAATTTCCCCTGGGGATAAATAAAGTATTCTGATTCTGATTCTGATATTTACAGTGTCATTTACAGTCATGATGTGGCCCAAAAACTGTGATATTATTTTAAAGCCATACCCCTGAGCCCTGCCACATACATAAAGCATATAGGGTACATTAAGGTTAAAGTTGTGCAAAGTGTGTACACTTCATGAGTTGTATCTTCTGTGTGTCCGTGTTAATGTGTGCGCTCTCATTAAAGGAACTACTTTGGCGAGAAGGTGGCCTTGTACTACCTGTGGCTGGGCTGGTACACGTATCTCCTTATTCCACCTGCTGTCATTGGGGTCATAGTCTTTCTTTATGGCCTCGCCTTCTTCAACAGCTCACCTCTTATGTACGTTCCTCCACAACTCACCGCTAATATTTGCCAGGAGCGAGTGCTAACTGTAATAAACCCAGAATTTATTGTGTTGTAGAAAGGAGGTCTGCGAGGCCGACACGATCATGTGTCCGCTTTGCGACAAGAGATGCAAAGTGTGGCAGCTCTCCGACACCTGCATGTATGCCAAGGTAATGTATGAGGCATGTAAAGCACACAATTACGTTTTGTCTGTGTTTGTTTGCCCATATTTCATTTTTTTTCCTCCTAATTTCAGGTGAGCCTGCTGTTCGATAATAATGGCACAGTGCTATTTGCGATGTTCATGGCAGTGTGGGGTGAGTTCTGTGTGTTTATATGGCTTAATTATTCCCCACTTGATGGAAAAGGTTATGTATTTTCAATTATCAGACCCCCCCCCTATGAGAGATAGTTATTATTATCACAAGTCACACTTCCTGCAGATTTTGATTCATAGCCATTAATGCCAATGGGCACATTTTATAAAACAAAATCAGAGTGCAGAACTCTCCTCCAATACTGTTGTTTTTCTGCCCAAATGTTTTTGGCTATATAAACCCAATCTTTTGTCTGCCTCAGATATATATTATCCAACTGCCTACTAGATCTTTTTTCTGACACATGCACTGCCAAGGAAATGCTGCATCACTGACAGAACCTACTTGTCCTGGATGCTCTCATCTAGGGTCCATCTGGCTATGGGGGTGGTCAAATAGTCATCTGTATAAGAGTGTTTGTAAGATATTGCCATCATTTTAGTGCAAAACATTCTAAACAATAACTACGTTTAAAAACAGAATTCTGAAAAACAACATTATATCAAAGACGAGGTCATTCTGTCTCATAATACCTCTGGAGGTGGCAGCGGGCGTACTTGTGGAGCTTCTGCAGGAAGACGCGAGCAAATGAGCGGTGAATTTGTTAAATTGGGTTTAATAAGTAAACAAAACATGCACATTTTCTTAACTGATAGAAAAATACAGCCGCACACATTCTGCATTCAAGTGTCTCTGTTTACTAACCTAAAACAAGCTTGATTGCTTTGTTAATTCCCTGGAAGATAATTCTTAATTCACACAAGACATTCTGTCACATCTTTCCTGAATCACTACCCCCAAGAAAAAAAACATAATTTCTTATGCCAAATTCCAAATGACACATTCTTCAAAAACTTTCAAAAGCCAAACAATTTTAGGTGCAATGTTGGACCCAGTTTGTGCACCATTGATCAGGAGGCAACACATCATTTTTGTCCAAATAATATTTGTCCCAAGCGTGTGGTGACAATTTGATAACTTTACTGGTCCCGATCGAGTCGGACGCTCCCCAATCTCGAATATATCAACATTTGATATCTACACTCCAGGTCGGGCTGCTTCTGATTGAATGAATAACCACAATCGTCGATGAAAGCGAGCAGACCGGAAGTCGTTAAAAACCGGCTCTTGCACACTTTTACAGCTACAAACATGGAGACCAGAGACATAAGGACAGTTTCAAATGATTTTTAACATTACAATCCTCCAAACGCTCACACTAGAGGATTTGGTCAGACCACCATACCACACACCTGCCATCTGTGGTAATGACTTCACAGTGGCAATTCGACAGTGCAACATTCGGTTGGTGCTGCCTCACGGACTGCTTGTTCTCATTGGCTTTGGCGACTATTACGTTGGAGGCAGCCTGACGTGGAATTGTAAATATCAAACAGTTTGCTTGGAGCTTGATGGGCTCTGAATTGATTTGGAGCGGTAAAATAATCGATTGATGCCGCACACTTGCGGATTAGTTCTAGTGACTCATGAAGTAGAAACTCTAGAAATGGCGGAACTTTTTGAGCTCTTCTGTCCTCCAGTCGCGCCTACAACGATGCCTCCATCTTTGTCTCTTTCTGAGCAGGTACATTATCACTGTCTCTCAAAAAGTCATTGTGTTTGTTATTGTTGTCTTTGACTCTGGAGTTTGTTGTTGGCATAAACCTTTGTGTGTGAGCTGCCCCCTGGTGGATGCACTACTTAACATCCGTGCCAATGTAAAGGACGCGTGGAAACATGTGGGCAGGATGATAAAATCGTTTGAAATGTGGTGTCCGTAAAGGGAGCATAAGTGAGCCCTTAAGCTGAGCCCACCAGCCACGGCGACAGCAACAGTCATCAAAGTCACAGCCGAAGATTACACAACCCCAAGATAACGAATTTAACAAACCAGATAGTATAGTGACTGTAGTTAGTGATACGCTGCCCCCTACGATTTTTGAATTACCATCACATTCTTACTCTTTTAATGCGCTTGCATTGTCCTACATAGTTTCTAGTTTTTGCCGTCAGTCTCATGTCCAATTCATACCTGATGTTAGGATTCAGGATAAATTCTGATTTGCTGAGGTGTGTGTTTATCAGAAGAGCTGCAGTAAGAGTTCACAAGAACAGTTTCTGTAGTCTTCAGAGAAAAAGTGATGACTTGGCTGAATGAGAGGAAGTGTGCAAAGGAGTGGTGAGGTATAGAAAGAGTGCACAGTGTGCTGTTCCCCGTAAGCTGAGCCGAAGTCCCTCCTCAGACTTTCAATTTTCTGCAAATTGCGATCCATCCAATTTTGTCTTGGAAAATTTAAACAGAGCCCCCCACTTCTCTGTCACTGTGTGTTTACGTCGTTTTAGCGGAACTGGACTTGACTGATTCTCTTTCTCTGTGCTCCATGTTAAATCCATGAATAGAGGCATGTCAGTGTTTCCATATACCCAGTTGGTGACTTATTTAGAGCTGCAACCAAAGTCCCCAAAATGGCAAAAGTTGTTTAGGAGATTTGTGTTTTTAAAAAAAAATGTCACAGTTTTCCAGTACACTTTATTTTTTTCCTGATCTTCACAGCAACACTGTTCCTGGAGTTCTGGAAGAGGCATCGAGCTTCCTTTGTGTGCGAGTGGAAAGTGTCTGACTGGTGTGAGGAGGAAGTATGTTCGCTTTCAAACATTATCATTTACGCATTGCTTTTTGAAATGACATTTTTGTGATTGTTGGAATTTATGAAATGTGATTTTCATCTTTCTTTTAACTGTAGGAGGAACTGATCCTGGAAATTGTGAACAACGCCAACTGTGAACCAAAAGAATACAAGCACTCCTACCTGCGCAGCACTCTGGTGTTGATCTGTGTCACAGCAATGGTGGGTGTTATTTTCACGCTCCTGAGATATAATATCTTAAGATGATTAAAGTTGGTCGGATTCAACATCAGGCCTGAGGTCGGAATTAAGTTTGAGATGTAGTTAATGGAAGCCCTCTCTAGTATGATGATGCCAAAGAGCGTTTTTTTTTTTGTTTTGTGTTTCCAGATATTGGTGATCATCGGCCTGACACATGCCTTAGTGGTGTTCAGGGTGATTGCTGCAGTGCTCATGGCTGACGGGTCATGGGAGTTCCTCAGCAACCACTCCAACAGCTGCGCGATGATGCTGGGGGCCGTCTTCCATTACCTCATCATCACTGTCATGACCCGGGTACACAGGTCTCTAAATGTGCACCTCTTTCACCTGTTAGTCATATCCCGTGTGACGCTGACCTCGTGTTTGTCTCGGCAGATCAACAGGATCGTCGCCATGAAGCTCTGTGAAATAGGTACGTTTACGTCTGCTCTGATTCTATTTACAACTCGACAGATATTGACCAATCACAGAAATATCGGTATAGGCAAATATGTTATCAGTATTGGCCGATATGTTAAAAAAAAAAAAAAGAAGACAATGCGGAAAAGGATGATTGAGGTGATTAATAATGAAATAGCCAGTGAAGGTTACTGTTTCAATGCACCTGTCTCACTTAAGAGAATAAATGTAAACGTAATGTAAAAATAACAGAAAGGGTTTAAGTTAAGGTATTACGGCAAATTCATACTTCATAATTCATTGGATCAGATATAGTTTTTACTAATGCCCTAAAACAAAAGCATGTGTGGAGCCTGTGGCTGACTGGTCAGTCGTGGAGAGCTGCGCTAGCCGCCAAACTACATCGATTTTCTCCCGTTTGACAGTGTGAACCTTTTTTGTATAAACCTTTTGCATTAAACATTTTTTTTTAATTGGAATACGTCTCCTGTCATTCCAGTCAGATGAAGTTAATGTGGCTGCAGCTCATTACTGGCTTAATTAGACATGCAGACGTATACACACTACACTTGCAAATGTTTGATAACCATATTTGAGGGAATTTTGCTAAACTTTTGCGTCTAACGATCAATTTATCAATATCGGATCTTTTTTACTCTAACATGGTATCGGCGCCAAAAAATTGCATATTAGTCGGGCACTAATTCTATTTCATTATTACGGAACGTGGCAAAATTTCTATAGACAACAATCTGCCACTCCATGTTTCCAGCATCCTTAAAAACATCCAGCTTTTAGGATTTTGGATGTCATGAGCTTCAGGATTATGAAATGTTGCATTTTCAGGTATTTGGATAGTAACAGGTTTCTTGTTGCTGCTGCGTTTGAAAGTCAAAAAGCGAGAGAAACAAATTCAGGATGAGCCAGACCAGGACAGCAGGTAATCTGTATGAAAGCAGGTCAGAAACAAAGATAACAGTCAGATAAGTGGATGCAGGTTCAGGCAGAAGCGTTGCCTCAGAGGAACATAAAGTGGTTCTCGACCCTGCGTTGAACTCCGGCGCCCACTCACGGAACCTGTCAGCGTGTTTTGCGTAAGAAGCTGATAGAGCGCAGGGCCGCACGCTCCAGGGCTCTCAGGCACTGTTCGAACTTCTGAAACCCTTTTCTACACAGTCTTTTTTTTTTTTTTTACTGTAATGTGAAATACAAAATTTGGGAAAAAATTGAAAAACATGCAAATCTGGGGGTAGGTTAATTGGTCACTCTAAGTTGCCCGTAGGTGTGAATGTGAGTGTGGATGGTTGTTTGTCTCTATATGTCAGCCCTGCGATGAACTGGCGACTCATCCAGGGTGTACCCCGCCTTCGCCCCAAGATGCTGAGATAGGCTCCAGCCCCCCCCGCGACCCCTAACGGGATAAGCGGTAGAAAATGAATGAATGAATGAATGAACTTTGCACTTTGAAATGCTCACAAGTAGACATTTTTTTCAATTTAAAATGTAACGTGCCAGTATGGTTTCTTCCATCACCATAACTTCCATAACCTTAAATGTCATTGGGAAAGCCTGTGTTGACGCTGCTATTTCTCAGCAAAATGGCTGCTGTGAAAAAGGTCTACTGTGTTGCATCAGCTGTGATAAATTAAAAAGAAACATACTTATACATGAATAATGCGTATATCAATATAGATAAGCGGTAGAAAATGAATGAATGAATGAATGAACTTTGCACTTTGAAATGCTCACAAGTAGACATTTTTTTCAATTTAAAATGTATTCCAGTTATTCCAATAAATAAAATGCAAATAACTGTAATGACATAATGCTGTAGATGTAATGTTTAAGGGAGTGACACTGTACCATCCATTGACTAAATAGAGAACTGCAAGGCCACTGACATGAAGTCTGTCTTTACCAGAGAAAACAAGATCGCACGCCGCCACAGAGAAGAGTTTCACAGTAAAGATGTTCACCTTCCAGTTCTTCACCTACTTCTCCTCCCTCTTCTACGTCGCCTTTTTTCTTGGCAGGTGAGAACATTGTGCTGACCTGAAGAAGTTTAAATTGATTTACCCAAATAAAGGAAGTCAATCACATAAAGCTAACACTGATCTGCCGTTTTAACGTGCATGGCAGGATAAATGGCCATCCTGGTGGTTACGTCCGAATTGCAGGGAAATGGCGGCTGGAGGAGGTGAGTCACTTAAAGACGAATTCTGGAGGGAGTTGTTTTTTTTTTTTTTAAATACCTAAGCCCCATTTGCTGGTCAATGTGGGTCTGTAATGTCACAGAGTAAATCTTTATTTTTTCTTAAATTACTCCAGCGTGGAGTTTGGTCCTTATGACCGTTTAGCTTTACAAGTCTATAAAATGGGACAGCAGTGGGCAAGAAATCAGAAATAAATCCTCCTCTGTTTCAGCGGTTTTCCATGGAGACATTTCCAGTGTAAAACGTTTTATCACATGCAAAAACAGCCAGAAAACTATGGTTTCCATAAAATGTAGAATAATTCTTTTTTCATTTCCACCTCCATCAAGCAAAATGGCTATTTTATATGTGATGAAAATGTTTTAAATCTGGTGAAGTTCAGTTGCAATATAGATTTATTATCTCTGGATATAATTGTACCGCAGGCTGGATGTTTGACATGTATGTATTAAATAGTGAGGCATTTGGAATAACTCTACACATTTATTGTCTTTTGTAAACATCATAAACCTTTAGGAAATTGCTTCAGATGTAGAGTAGGGTTGATACAATGCAGTCTGTACAATCATTTGGTTTTACACAGTATCTTTGCTGTCACCGAGTCAAAAAACACATAGATGTGTCACTATAGGTATGTACTTTATATTACCAGACACTTGGAGTAACGTTTTGAGTGTAGTTAGTGGTGAAATGAAGCGATTCATTCAAAAACACCTAACTCACTCTGTGCCGTTGCATTGCATAGCCTTTTGGAGAGAAACAGTCCTTGCAACCAAAGTTCAACCTGGAGTATTTCACAATCACATATACGACATATCTCCTCTGATTGTGTTCCAATCCTTTCACTTTCCTCTGTGCAGTGTCACCCTAGCGGATGTCTCACAGACCTGTTCATCCAGATGGCAATCATAATGGTGCTGAAGCAAACCATCAGCAATGTCTTTGAGTTCACCGTCCCGTAAGTGTACAGCAGATTTGTGATGACGCGTGCACTGTGCGATCCGCTGTACTCACTCTCCGTCTGGTGTTTGCATCAGTTGGCTCTGCAGATGGCTGAAGAGACGAAGGACCCACAAGCTGCAGAGGAAATGTGCCCACTGCTACCTGAAAGACGAATCGGAGGCCAAACATGGATCTGAGCTATGCGACAACTGCAAGCTTCGAAACTGGCTCAGCAACTACCGCCTCAACGATGTTGACTCCTTCAGCCTGTTCAATGAGTTCCTGGAGATGGGTAAGCGCTGCGCCGAGCGCTCCCGACAGCCAAAACACGAGACACGAGAGAAACACGGGACTGGTTTTTGTGAACCAACGTTTGTCTTTGCTCTCTCTTTAGTGATCCAGTTCAGCTTTACCACGATATTTGTGGCAGCATTTCCCCTGGCTCCCCTGTTGGCCCTCATTAATAATGTCATTGAGATACGCTTAGATGCCATTAAAATGGTCACTCTGGAGCGCAGGCTGGTACCCAAGAAAACAAATGACATTGGTGAGGGTCACATTGAAGCCATTTTGTTCTCTGTCACGTCAGTAAACTCCTGTAAAGTAAAACCCTCCTCTAAATGTTCCCACTCCAGGTGTGTGGACAGGCGTGCTGGAGGCTATTGGAGTCTTGGCCGTCATTGCGAACGGGCTGGTCATCGGCGTATCCTCCGACTTCATCCCTCGATTGGTGTACCGTTATCTCTACGGCCCATGCGCCAACAGCACAGCAGCAGACACCGAGTGAGGATGAGCTTTGGTCAAGGAAATTTTAAACGCCACGTTGTTTGCGGCAGCTCACATTTGAATTCACTCTTGTGTTTTTCCAGCTGCATGGTGGGCTATATCAACAACACTCTCTCCACTGTGCGAATGGGCGACAACAACATTCTCAACGAGTTTTTACCTAAGCAGATGGTCACTGCGGGCGGCTTGAATGTCTCTCACTGCAGGTTTGTCTCTTTTAATCTTGTGTGTCTCCAAGATTTATTTAAATGGCACGGCTTTGACATTTAGGTAATTATCCTGGTAGTGTTACAGGGCCGCTGTTTTCCTTTCCTAAGATGGTGATGGAGGGTTCACGTTGCAAATTTATTGGATTGGTTCTATCACATTGTTGCTTTTACTATTTTATCATTCATCAGTTTAAATTAGGTCAGACCGCCCAAACTGTCTCTATGAAATGGTGTAGTGCCATCCAAATCTCAGGATTCCTCCGGTTGAAATTGAACTAAACATTACATAAATTTGTTTTCTAAAATATGAAACCTAAAAACACATATGGTGACTGTATATTATCTTTATGATTCTCTTAATAAACGACACATCTTTCACATGTCACTCTTATACAGTGCTTCAGTCGTGTTTTGTGATTTTGTAGACACGACTTTGTGCCTACATTGCTAAGAAACGGCACAGTTTCCTCCCTCTGAGACATTAAACGTATTCAAAAGTATTTAGATTAATTATTAAATAGTATACAAAGTCTCCTCTGGTTCAGCTCTAATTTTCCCAATAGCTGTAATATTCTAACATTAAAGCCTATTTAAGCCATCCTAGGAAAAGAAAACTCCCTCCCTACTCCCTAACTCCTTATGTGGAGGTGCCCTGTAAATAAAAATTACATTCTTATTAAAAATGATTAGCTCAATCACTGCAGCGGGTACCAGAAATTATCCACTGTGTGTTTATTTTTATGTGAAAACAACTGATAAGGAAGTCGACATCTGGTTTCTGTTTCCCCTTCACAGCTACAAAGACTACAGGAGCAACGAGGACTACAGTTTGACCCCACAGTTCTGGCTGATTTTAGCGGTGCGCTTTGCGTTTGTCATCCTGTTTGAGGTGAGCCTTAATCCCCTATGATTGAAGACGACGTCACTAATGACCGGGTCTTACGCGACGACCAAACACAACAAACAACAAACTTCCCAAGTCCTTTTGCCTCTCTGTTTTATGTAAAACGCAGAATTATGGTTCAGAATGGTGATATGTTGATGCGGTGATAAAACATAATCTGACATTGTTCTCTTTAAAGGTCCAATATGCAGTCTTTTTTTTTTTAGTTTAATACATTCAAAGCAAAATGTAAGGATATAGCACTTGACGCTATGCCAAAGATGTGTGCGTGTATTGTGTTGCAGAGATGTCTACTGAAGTTAGCATGCTAACCAGCTAGCCATAGGCCATCCTGTCTCGTAATACCACCTTGTACCTCAAGTGGAGCTAGTCATGCTCTGCGACATGGATGATGACCACCCTGGATGGGCTTCCCACCCATTAGTAGAACTACTTAATTATAAGGGATATTTTTATCGTGGGATGAAAGTCTGGAAGGGTTGGTAGTATTACTGGCGATATGGCCAAAATACGCCCTCTGCTGGTGATCCACTAGACTGCTCCAAAAGTTGTGTATAACAGCGTGAACGCTCATATTTATCCTTCTTCTCAGACAGATTTAAACATTAGCAACATTTTTTCTTTGTTCAAATGGCGAAAAGTGGTTTACCTACAAGAAAAACTGATATCATGCTGATGCCTCCACAAACCTCAACTTCAATCATTTACCTTTTTTTAAAATCTCTGATAAATAAAGACTGCAATGGAACTTGTTTACTTGATTTAGGACAGCCCTGAGGAAGCAACTGTCAGCTGCAGTATGACATCTGGGAATCCAGATCCAATGCAATATGAATTTACGGGGTAGGTTAATTGGTCACTCTAAATTGCCCGTATGCGTGAATGTGAGTGTGGATGGTTGTTTGTCTCTATATGTCAGCCCTGCGATGAACTGGCGACTCATCCAGCGTGTACCCCGCCTTCGCCCCAAGATGCTGAGATAGGCTCCAGCCCCCCCCGCGACCCCTAACGGGATAAGCGGTAGAAAATGAATGAATGAATGAATGAATGAAGTAAAAGGAAATACAACCATAAATATTCACTTTTCTCTATTTTACTGAACCAAAACATTTTGCATTGTTAACTTGGTTTTTAATAGACAGGAATCAAACCAGTTCTCTCGGTTAGTTTTTAAAGATTACAAGCTCTCCTGTGGATTATTCCTCGCCTGGTCCGAAACAGTAAGGTTGACAAACTGGCCTCCATCATTCTGAGCCCAGTTCTGTTGCCAACTTTACCTCAGTGCTCAGAGCTTCTTGTCTGAGCAGACCCATAGCTACAGAGTCCGCCATAGGCCCACAGGTGACTGAGCTAACAAGCTATCGGCAACTAGCAGCTTAAGCCAAACATGCAGCAGCCACAGAAACAAAAAAGAAAAGGAAGCAGGCGATTTGCTGTCCCTTTTTTCCACCTTCCGAAGATGGTCAGTTGTTACGTGTAGCACCTTTTAAAAAGGGAGAGATCGCATTCCTGACATTTTTCCTTTCTCCCCGCAGCATGTGGTTGTTATTTGTAAGTTCATTGCAGCCTGGTTTGTGCCAAGCGCTCCCATGCAGGTCAAGAACGACAGACTGTTCGATAAACTCAACAGGCTGAAGGAGGAACTCAGGTGAGTCTCAGACAATATGCAGTTTGATTGGTGTTGTGGCTGGATGCCAATAAAAGAACAATCACACTCATTCATTTTCAGGCTGCTCTGCGATGACTTCACGTGACTTTTTTGATCGTGTAATATTGTAAAGCAAAAAAAAAAAGAACCCAGATCAGGAGAGAAAACACACCGGTTTAATTTTATGTGTGTTCCTCAATAGTTATCGGCTTCTGCTAATATTTCCAATGTTCCTAAGAGCAAGAAAGGCATCTTTAAAGCTTTGAATTCAACCAATGTGCTCGGTCGATTTAAAGACTTAGTCAGTTTTTAAAGGACAACCAACAGATTATTATGTGATGTTACCTGATGTGAGATTTTTTTAAAAAGTCGTTTTGTTTTGTGTTGTGAGCGTGTCTTAATATAAATGCTGCTTTTTTCCTTACAGTTCGTTTGGAGCGAGTCGTCTTTTAGACCCTTAAACGGTGCACATTGTCCCACTGAGGCTGTGAATCCAGTGTTGCCTGGTGCATTTGAGTGTCCAGAGTATCACAGTGTTGAGTCAAGGCCGGTGATCATCTCTCTGAAGAGTTCAGACGGAGGGCTCAAACTCTTTTCATGTACAGTGGAAAAACGTCAAATGCCTCCTATCTGGATTCTCATCGAGGAAATGGACTTTGAAGATGTTTCTTGGAGAGGACAAGTGTACAGTAACTGATTTTACTGGCCGCGTCTTTCATGAGATTATTCCATTTAAAGAATGCACTGATAGCTTACAGTTGGATCTATATTTGTGAGACGTGCGTGAGTGTTTTTATTGGAAGTCTAAACCTAATTTAAACTGTTCCTGCCAATTGTGCGTTACAATGATGAAAAAAAAAAAGCGCTGCAATGAATGTAATTACTGCACACAGTACTGATCGTGACATTTGTAAATCAGTGAAAATTATGTTTTGCATTATAATATTTTGTATTATTGAATAAAAGAGGATGTTTTTGGCCTCATGCAGTGTCTCTTAAATTTAAGTTTAGTCGATGAGGTGTCACGGATGACAAAGACGTGCTGCTGGTGCTGGTGAAATCTGCCTTTTTTTGGGTATAAACAGCAATATTTTATTACTGTCAGTGTTGTTTATGTGAAGTCTGGGATTTAATGACATGAAGATTTTTATTTTACGTACATTCAGTGATTAGATGTGAAGTCACACATGGTGTATCTCTAGGACTGATTCTTGTATTTCTACGTATCTTTATATTTTAAACATACAGTACACATACTTATAATATATATCCTCATATCACAGATGTGTGGAAAAGGCTTGGAAACAGCAGCAACTTAAGCAGTAAATCTGTGACTTCATTACTGATGAATGATTAGGGTTTACAAGCCCTTACAAGTTATTATGAATATCTATTCCTGCAAGATTTACTACTAATAATAGATCAACAGTGGTGCAGTGGTTAGCACTGTCGCCTCACAGCAAGAAAGTCCTGGGTTCGATTCTGGGTCAGGACGTTTCTGTGTGGAGTTTGCATGTTCTCCCTGTGTCTGCGTGGGTTCTCTCCGGGTACTCCGGCTTCCTCCCACATTCCAAAAACATGCAAATCTGGGGGTAGGTTAATTGGTCACTCTAAATTGCCCGTAGGTGTGAATGTGAGTGTGGATGGTTGTTTGTCTCTATACGTCAGCCCTGCGATGAACTGGCGACTCATCCAGCGTGTACCCCGCCTTCGCCCCAAGATGCTGAGATAGGCTCCAGCACCCCCCGCGACCCCTAACGGGATAAGCGGTAGAAAATGAATGAATGAATGAATAGATCAACATCTGTTATCAGTTGATAAAGCAGATTTTTTTTTTTTTTTTACTGAAATGATTATAAACATTCAAAAATGATTTATCATTATCAAAACCATTAGCAACAATTTATTAAACCTCTTTTAAAGGAACCATATTTCTACATTTGAATACTTCAAAGGTTATAAAAAGCACATCAGGGAGCCTAAGTACGGTTGCAGATGTATTTCAGTCATTTACTCTCAGTGGTGTAAAGTAATGACATACAAATACTTAAAATACTATATGATTTTTGTAACTTCTAATACATTTTCCTCAAAAAAGTGATACTTATACTCCACTACATTGTTGCATGTATCCTTCCTTGCTACAATACTAGAGAGCCCTCGGGGAGAACGAACCTCCATCAACGCAGCTAAAACTCCTAAAAAAATTAATGAAATATTGTTTCCTAGTCTATATAAAGAAAAAATATTTAGATAATCCAAATTCAGTTTAAATCTTTCCGACACTTCTTCAGCAGTATAGATGCATTTGATGCATAATCTTGAAGGCTACTTCTTTCACTTTGTTTTTAATACAATATTTATTCAGAATAGCACAGGTGTTTTTCCACTGTGAGTCGCTCACAATACAAGACCAAAAGAATTTTTGCTGCAGGAGGTGTAAACACAGCCCAAAGCAATTCTGCCATGGCCTTTACTGCATATTGTATTCTAAATATCAATATCTCCTCTTAAAATTTGATTAGCTCTGTTCTTATTAATTTCTTTTAAGATATGGGGGCAACCTCTGGCAACTGAATCAACAATAATCTGACACCAATATTAAACTTTTGAGGAAATTCTGAAGGTGACAGTAACACACACACAATCTGCGTTTATCGGATCAAAAACCGACATTGCTGAACCCTGAGCGTAAAATATGCGTAAAATATCCTTATTAGTCTGGAAAAA
>KV751338.1:5909483-5923884 GCA_001698575.1 Mola mola
CAGCAGGTGGGAGCCGGTGCGCGCGTCACGTGACAGCGGCCAGCCAATCCGGCCGAGCTTCAGGTCGGTCCAGGTGCAGCTCGTCCGGCGGAGGGTTCACGTCGGCTCTGCGGCTCCTCTCGCTTTCCCCACGCTGTCGCGTAGACTGTAACGTAATCTTTAATCCTCATTTCTCATCCGATGGAAGGGTGCCGAGGAAGAGCCATGGCTGGGATTTTAGTCGCTGTCATGTTGGCGTGCGCGCAGTGGGGCAATGTCCTCTCAGCCGGTAAGAACGTTTAAATGAGGATTGAACTAGTTTGTAATGAGTTCTTGCCGGACGTTTTTAGACACTTTACGTGTGTTAATGGCCGAAGTCAGCTCGCTGTTGTTGCTCTTCGTGCCCCTGTTGACCCGTGTTGAGATGCTGTTTGGGGTGAAAACTCGTGTGGTCGGTGCAGTCACATGATGTCACCTGGCAAACACGAACCAAGCCGGACTTCGGACCCGGATGCGTCCTTCTTTGTTTGAGAAAATGTTAAAAACAAACAAAAAGAAAAGAGAGAAAATTTAGGGGAGTCCAAGTGGAACTAGAGGAGGCAGTTCTGCGGGTTGTTCCTAGTTTTGGTCCCATTCATCATGAGCACATGCGCCAAATATCTGGAATAACAGGTTGTTAATAGGTTTCATTATTTTAGGATCTCTGAGATTGAATATTTCGAATCCCACCCTGACAGAGGAGCAGTCAGTGTTTGCGCAGGAGGAGTGATCTCTTGTTTGCACTGGACGTTTCCCCAGACAGAAGAAGACTTAACAGAATGTGATTTTATGTTTTGTCAGCAAAACACCACCCCGCTCGGAGGCTGCCAGGATTTTAGAGCAAACAAGCCCACCTTCATGCACCATTAGCTGCTCACTGTTTGGCAGCAGTAAAAGCCCAGCACAGGCTCCACAAGCTCCACACGGTGTAAGCAGTGTGAGCCTGCTTTGTGTGGGCCCTGGTCCTGAACTTCACCACGTCACAAGAGGCGAGCTTTAGTGGGTTACTTTAGACGACAGATATCAGAACATCAATCCCCTGCATCACGATGAGGGTCTTTGTCAAGTTGTTCTTCAGTATAGGTTTCATAAAAAGGGGAAATTCTTAATCTCGTGGTACATCAGCACCACATTATCATCAGTATGAGGATTTTTGAAAAGAAGCCGTGTTTATTCAGAAGAAAGAAGGACATGGACTTGGAGGAAATTGCGTCTTTTTTGAGGCTTTCCAAGAACCTGCCACTTCTCTTTATCTTTGCTTTAAAATCTACAATCTACAACTTTTTTCTTGGAAGATTATGACTTGGTTTTTCTCGAAAATTGGTGAATTTATTCTCAAAATCAAAACAAATAAATAATGAGATATAGTTTTTTTTTTTTGGGCCCAAAACTTGCTAAGAAGAGTAAATTCTCTCTCTCTCTCTGTTTGCAGCTCATGCGTGTGTGGACGAGAGCACGATGAAGGAGCAGGTGGTCTTTGTGGGGCAGCAGGTGTCTCCCTATCAGCTGTACTGCCCTCTGGAGGATTCTCAGCCCCCCGGCTCCCCCCCACTGAAGCTGGCATGGCTGAAGGACTCTCAGCAGCTCCCCGCCCAGAAAGGAAAGGCCTACCTGGAGTTTGCCAACCTTGGCTTGGAAGACCAGGGAAATTACACCTGTGTGAATCAGGACAACGGCACTGCCTCATTCACTGTGCACCTCTTAGTTAAAGGTACTTACTGTATCATTTCAGGTGCAATGAAGTCGTTTCTAACCTTGTGCTGTAATTATGTAGTGAGCTATTACTTGTTCCAGCAGTAGACTGTGTATTGGGGGGGTGATGGGGCCAGTGGAACATCTATAAGAAGGCATTTTGTTGCAGCAGGCCGTACCTGGCAGTGCACATGAAGGGCTCTATTGTCTGCAGCTCCTGCAGTGAACACAGATAACAGTGTTGTGTCTTCACACAGAGTCCCAGTGCTCCAAAGCCCCCGTGTTTAAACCTAACGGGGACCCGACCGCACTCTCGAGTAATGTGGGATCCACAGCGATGCTGAACTGCACTGCTCTCCTCCCCTGGGAGCCGAGAGAGGAGCAGTGTGACACCACGCTGCAGTGGACGAGAGACGGCCAGCCCCTCGCCAATCACACACTTCATACGCAGAATACCTCCACGTGGTGATGAGACACTTGGGCTTTCTATTATTGATTCATGGACAGTAAATATCCAAGGGTGAAGGGGGGGTGGTGATGTTTCCTGTTGTGCTTTTCAGGTCTCCTGCAGCTGGCCAGCTGATGGTCAACAGTCTACTGATGATCACCCTCAGCCAGCCTGATGATTTCGGGCTCTACAGCTGCACAGTGAGGAACGTTTCCTCTGACTTCTACTTACAAAGTTCAAGTAAGACCGCTTGAAACGCCTCCCTTTTATGTATGTGCTGGCTTTTTTTTTTTTTTTTAAAGTTCTGAATCAACAACTTTCAGAAACATAATCACAAAAATATTAGAATACATTTAATCTGTGCAAGCCATAATCATCAAATTAAAGCAAAGAAAAGGCTTGAAATGTTTCACAGTACAAGTTATTACTGGGAGATATCTGAAAGTTTAGCATTTTGAATTGTTTGGTATGTACGTCAGTGAGACACAAAGACAAAGGGATTAACTTTCAGTGCTCCAGATTTCAAACATGGATCCAATCTGGATCCTGAACTGTTTTATCAGCTAATAATTACTACAACAGAAGACATAGAAACACAGGGTTTACAGCTACTTTTGATTGTCAGATTTCTTTTTTTCCTAACTAAATCACAGTTGTTACACTGAGATAGATTTTAGCCATATTTTTGCGCAGGTGGCAGACGTCTGTACCTTTTTATTGAGTGTATTTCTTTCATGTTCAACTATATGTTGTACCTTACTTCAGCAAACACTGACCAGCTTGCTAATAGCTTTAGTAATCAATCCATCTATGGAAAGTAATGAAGGACATTTAATCAAAAATTTGACTTCAGTACAACATTGATTCTTAAACACAGTACATACCATAACTTTGATTGCTTTTTATCACTCTGTTACTTTTTACCCTTATAAAAATGTACAATTTTCTATTTTCTTAAAGGTGCAATATGTACGATATACTGTATTAAAGCATAAAATATATGATCAGATATTAAGAAATCATGTTGATCCAATAGCTCCTCTGACAATAATGCAGCAGACAGTATTTCATCCTCCTTAAGGTTCGTTATCGGTACGAAATGGTCTGTTTTTGTTTTTGAACATTGTTTTTATGTGTCTTTTCTGTACAGGAGAAGAAACAAATGAAAACGCACAAGATGAGGGATCATTTAAAATAACAACAGAATCATTTACATATACAGGGTGTCTTCCAAATTCTGGTTTTAAATATTAGCATTAAGTAACCTGGCATCCATATTCATGGACACATTTTATTATAAATGATGCATAAGCAGTGGGTGAAATCCCTGTAACCTCTCCAAAATAAGTAAGTAACTAACTTGGAAATACAGAAGAGTTGATGAGTTAAAAAGAGAGAGAAAAGGAAAGGGGGGGAAAAAAAGAGCTAAACTGGAGATTAGAAGAGTTTCCTAGTAGAACTATGGAAGGAGATAAGATAAATTCCATATCTAAGTCTGTCTAAGGTGTATTTTCTGTGGCCTCCCACCATAAATCTAATTCTGGGCATGTCCAGGTCATACAGGTACGTGCACTCCCACACGATTGTTTTGGACGCCCCCCTGAGCTGTTACCTGGCAACCTGTGTGTGCTTTGCGTCAAGGGAAGAGGCGGGGAAACAGCTCTCACCTATGTTTGGAATTTGGGCTGCACTACCTATTTTAAACACTGGGTGTCAGGGTTAAATATTGCACCTTTAATGTTATTGGTTGCAAGTACATGGTAAATCTATATATTTTTTTTTAGCTTGTGATTGTCTATTTTAATTGATGTTAATGGATGTTTCAGTGCTTATCTTTTGCTATTTCTCACTCAGGTCCCCCCAGCCACACAGCTGCTGTCATTGCAGCTATTGTTCTCCTCGTATTGCTCGGTGTTGCGGCTCTTGTGTACTCCAGGTGTCACCTCAACATCAAGCTCTGGTACAGGAACTCCTACGGAGACTATGAACTCAATGGTAGGACCTGGCTTAAAAATTCAAGAGTTCAAGAAATCTTTTTATTATCCCCCAAGGTGGCAACTTACTATGCAGCCAGTACAAACTATTAAATGAAAACAATTAAAACAATATAAGGAAATACATAAATAGCATTTAAAACTACATTGTCGTTTAAAAACCCCATGACAGCAGGGACAAGTGAGTTTTTGAATGTACGACCTGATGGAAGAAGCGTGAACTCGCAGCCAGGATCGACTGGGCTTTCCTTAAGGACCTCACCATATATAGACGAGGAAGATCACTAAGTGATATGCCAGCAATCTTGCTGCATACTTTGACAATCCCCTGCAGTCGATTCCTATTCTGCATGGACAGCTACCCAAACCAGCAAACGAAGGAAAAAGTGAGCACTGATTCGATAAAAGAAGAGTGAAACATTCTCTTAGAACACTGAACGACATTAAAACCAAAAAGCTAACGAAAGTGCGTACGTTGGTGGGCTACGTTGAGTCAAAGCACAGTTTGTTAGGAGTAGTGGCCCCAAGATATTTATAATTGTCCAAGACCTCAACATTCCTGGTCTTTGATGACCACAGGAGACAAGACTGGAGGAGTTTTCCTAAAATCTATTGCCATCTCTTGTGTCTTGGACACATTGATAGTTGAAAAAGAAGACTCACGCCAGTCAGTTCAATCTTAAATAACTGGGCCTCGATCAGGGTCTTCAGTGCTCAGGAGAGACACAATTACTGAGGCACCAGCACACTTTAGAATGTGATGCCCAGGATTTTGGCTTTCACACTCATTAGTATACAAAACGAATAAACGAGGGGAGGAAACGCACCCTTGGGGGGACCCAGTAGAAGAAAACAGGACGTTGGATAGAATACCATTAACCGTCACATGCTGCGAGCCTGCAGTTAAAAAACCTGTCAGCCAACATATCAGTCCAGGATCTATGCTGTGACGGTGCTGTGGCCGTTCTGCTAAAATGTGTGGTTGGATGCAGTTGGAAGCTGATGAAAGTATAGTAATAAAAAGTAGTCATACAAAGGTTTTGTTGCCCTCTATGTGAGATAAATCGGGTTAAGAAGAGTAGCTGTTGTGTCATCCACACCCCTAATTTGACCTGTGAGCAAAGTGGAGTGGATCCAGGTTTCAGCAGCACACCTTCGAGAATCGTCTTATAAGATCTTTTGACGAGAAAACTACAGGCCTGTACTCATTTGTTTATTGGCACAGGTACAGTAATTAATGATTTACAAAGGCAAAGAAGCCTGTGGAAGATATGACTAAAATGATAAGAGAGCTGTACAGCACAGTCCGCGAGCGTACGGCCACCGGTACCATCCGGACCGTGGCTTTTCCTCTCCTTTAGTCTCCTGCTCATGAAACCAGTTTGTGGAAAAAAAAACAAAAAAAAACAAGACGGCTCCTCCTACAATGATATTTACTCAACTTTATACTATGAGACAGAAAAAAATTAATACCACTATTTCATTTGTGTCTCTGTGTTCTCAGATGGAAAACTGTACGATGCTTATATCTCCTACGTGAACAACGATCATGACAGGAAGTTTGTCAACTTTATTCTCAAACCTCACCTGGAGAAAAAAAATGCATACAAGTTACACCTTAATGACAACGATATCCTACCTGGCACAGGTGAGGTTAAAGGGGACTGTGGCATATGTTTAATTCATTGTTATTGCAGGTTTTAATCTATATTATTCAGGATTTTCTGATTCTCATTAACTGCTATTCAGCATTTTTAACATGTGTTAAATGTCTGTCATGTATTTCTAGATGTTTCAGGATCTTAGATTCGACAGTGTAATGTGAAATTGCCAATTTGTGTGTACAGAACCCTCCGCAGAGCTGCTGATGAACATGAGTCGCTCTCGGCGTATGATCGTGTTGCTTTCTTACGCTTATCTTGAGCAGGACTGGTGCTCCAATAACTTCAGGTCGGACTAATGTAACACCCACTTTGTGGCATTTATACGTTTTTACAGTCCACCACATGAGGTCGGTGTTGCATTCATGCACTGCGGTACTACAGGGTGTCCTGTCACAATGTTTTCAGGCAGGGCCTTCTGCATTTGTTGGAGCTATGTCAGCGTCCCATCATCATCATGTTGGAGGGTCAGTCCAAGCGCATGAGGCCTGAGATCAAGCGGCATCTCAATGAGCACCAGCACTGCCTAACCATCCTCACATGGAAGCACAACTCTGTGGTAAGACCCGCAGTGTTTGAGCCAAAGCTTCCCGAGCAAACTGCAGGATAGGATATTTTATAACGGCGTGATGTTTCTCGTCAAAAAGCCAAAGTAAATTAGATTTTTAGCCTAACTACTGGGATAAGTGTGATTAATTCTAATTAATGTCATCATGTGAGTATACAGCTTTAAGATCTCTAAATCCTAATTGATGCACAAATATCTGTGACGTCACAAAACCCCACTTAGTGAAACAGCCAAAGGACCTCATACTGAGAAGGCAACTCCACTCCAAGCTCTCTGCAGATGTCAGAGCTCCTCAGTCTAAGCACAGCCTCCCTCTGAGTGGCTTATACCTGGGATTTTATTCTTCTGGTCACTACCAAGAGGCAAGAACCTAAACCATTGGATCAGATTCACCTTTTTCTAAACCAGAACCATGACTTCAGACTTGGGGAGGTGCTGATCCCCATACCAGCTGCCCTGCACTTGGCGTCAAAGAGTACCAGTACATGCTGAATGAGGATTGATATACCACAAGCATGATCTGAGACAGCCAAACAAAACATTGTCGACTTTGTGCTGATGGTGGTCCTAATATATTAACATATAGGCCTTTTGCAAAGTAGAATAGGATAGAAGCATCTATTGTCATTATACTCACAGTACAACAAAATATGACGTACTCTACCTTAAAGTACGCAAAATCATAACCCAGTCAACCGCTTTGGCAACCTCCCTACCCCCGCCAGCAAACCATCGAGTGTAAAGAGCTGTTCTTGAATCTGAGGTTTGATAGCTGGTCACAGCCTCAATTCACAGTCACAGCGGCGCCATCGAAGACAAATCAGGGGTAAAATGGGACTGCCAATATGCCCGAAAAAACCCAGGAAAAGCTGAATTTAAAAAAAAATATATAACCGGTAGAAATGAGGAAAAAAGTAAAAGCCACAATGACCTTAAAGAGCAGAATATTTTGATAATTGAATGTGTTCAATAGGAGAACATATGTAGAAAAAAACCATATTGCAGGAGTCTTGTAACATGTCATGTTTGATTCCTTCTGCAGACTCCCTCCTCGGTCTTCTGGAAGGAGCTGGCTTTAGCGATGCCTCGCCAAGTCATCTATCGCAGCGAAACTGCAGGCGACCCTCAGACTGTGCTACAAGACGACAAGGCTCCCATCCTGACCCTCAACCCGGACTACCTGGACTGTCACTCAGATACTGACCCTGCTGGAGATCTTGGTAAAAATACTGGGTGCCCCCCGTAAACGTGTCGATGGCAAACACTCGATTGAACCAGTTACTAGAGAAAACGCTTCGGTGATTGTGAGCGTTAGAGGCGGTAGCGCATGGATTTTTTTAAATCTCTTGACAAAGCCAGACTTTAAAAATTTAATAAGCTCTTCTTTTGCCCAGCCCTCCTCCTCCCACCAAGTTTCGCTGAAATCCATCCAATAGTTTTTGCATCCTGTATCTTGCAAACCTCTAATCTATATCTCTCTTTATGTAATTGAATTAATCCCTATTTTTCCTATGAATAATATAATGCATTGCCATCAATTTTGGGGCACTTTTTCAGGTTTCTTCTCTCTGCTGCAGGGCTCCGTCTCCCTGTGTACAAAGCTCGGGCCTGTCGAGCTCCTGTGCTTCCTCCTGCTCCCATCACCGCGGCCGAGCCCAAACCCTCAGAAATCGACGTGTCGGATCTGGGATCGCGCAACTACGGTGCCCGTTCAGATTTTTACTGCCTGGTCACAGAGGCGGACATGTGATCCACACTCCTCCAACCTGTTTCTCTTCTGTACAGTGTATTTTATTTTTCTAATGGTTGAGTTAAATATTTTTTGAGAAATGTACATGAAATATTTCTGGCAATCTCTCCATACCTTACCGTATAGATAGCAGTTTTGATTTTAATTTACAGCCAAGAGCTACCGTTGCGTCGCCAACAGAGGGCAGAGTGACGTCAGAAAAGATGAAGATGCTGCTGTTTGGGAAGTTTCTCTTAATTTAACAAAGTGTTGACAAAGAGAAAATACATGCAAGAATCCTCAATTTTGAGCCAAAAAAACTGTGATGATTTCTTCACACACCAGTCAGCTGCAGCATGAGAACTCACAGTACATTTCTGTACTTGTCAGTTCTTTATGTGATTTAAAATGGCCATGATGACTGCATGGATGTCACAGTAAAGTTTGACAAAATACTGGCTAATACACATCTGTCTGGATTGATTATTACCTTTTGTTAAATAAAGTGCCTGAATGAGGGTGCAGCAGGGAGGGTCTGGTATTGTTCCTGTCTGAGCAGGAGCAAATATGTCAACAAGGCGTGGCCGACATTTCTCCATGTTGGTGTCAGCCGCTCAAAGCCATAACACACACTGCCGGCTTACAAAATGCCATTTCACTTCCAATTCTGTATCTTTTATTTGCTCAAAAAGTGCGATACAACTGTCTGAATACAGCACAGAGGTCCATCATAGTCTATTAAAACATTTATTATGATAGGAGCATTATTACCACAGACCAGTGAACTCAACCAAACAGGGTCTCAATCAAGTCATTTATTAACACACAAGATGATACATTAAACAAATATTTTCTGCTCAGGAAACAAGATTGGATATTTCAAACCTTTTATAAAAAATTGACATTACACTTACGGCATATTGAGGAAAAATAAACGAACACAATGGCACTTATGAGTTCTGTATGACAAAGTGAAAATTAACAGCACATCTGGCAACCTTCAAAAGCATACAACTAAATACAATGGACAACTCTGGAGGCACAATCATTTTCCCATTTTTTTAAATCCAACTTAACATCCAAATTTCTGCAGTTTATTTTAATTTCTCCTTCGATTTACATTCTATAACTCTTCAGACTCACTTATAGACAGATATTTATCCATTCAAAAATAAAAATACAATGTTCATAGCTATAGTATAAAACATTTGATTTCTGCATTAGAGAGCGAGCGATATGTACAAAAATGTCCCATTTGCTTGCATTTACGCTGTAATTGAGGTGCAACAGTGAGAGGGTTCAGTACAAGTGTCCACCATATTGTCCTGTTTCATCTGCAAAGAGAAGAGAAATCTCTGATTCCACACTAAGATACACAGTGTTCAAACAAACAGAGTACATGATTAAGGTGCGCACATATCAGAGTCCATCAACAGTCCGCTGCGCTGCCTGTCCACTCCATCCAAATGTTTTCAAAATATACAGGGGGTCCTCCATGACACAAAGAGTGAACCCACGTTGTGTCTGAATAGTATAGAGTCTTTTTACTCCCAAGCAGCTGAAAGGATCTCTTCCACAGGGGGGAGCTTCTCACCTTTTGCCGACTTGCACTACGTTATCTTTGTTTTAGATGTCTGCAAAATCTTGTCTTGTATACCCTTTCTGCAACACACAAATATGAAATGGCAATGTAAGGACAGAATAATGTGTTTATGTTATAACCACAGAGGTGTCACAAACAGCAGTTTCAGCTCACAATACACTGAAATCCATTTCAGAGTCAAACAATTCAGTATTTACATAGCTTCCTGTGCCCTGTTAAACTTTCTAATATAACATGTGCCGAGGTGGTTCAGTAGCAACTGTGGATCTGTATGTAAGACATGCATTAAGGCATTTTTTTGCTCTGCTCAGACTTGTTCATTAGGAAATAAGCCGAATGCCGCACCCTTGGGAGTGGAAAGTCATGAACCGTGAAGAGCTGTAAACCTAGCTGGCCCAGCCGGGGAAGAGGAGGCGCTGGACTGGGCGTGTGTGTGTGTGTGTGTTGAAAGAGCAGCTGTGTGAACTGTCAGATATGTATGTGTTTCGAACAAGTGCCAGCCAATTGACGGTATTTCAGCTGGAGGAATGTCATCCGTCACGCACATGCACACACGGGCACATGCACGGCAACACGCCTGACGCTCTCACTGTTTTTCACATGTGCCCAAACACACACACTCACATACACATATATGTGTATATACCACGGCTGAAGGTGGGGCTCTAACGGGAAAGGTTTCTCCGCTGACAGACTCAAACTTGTTCTTGCCTGTGATACAGGCCAGGACGCTTTTTAATGTTTGAAGATTAGTAAATTTGCTTGTGCCAAACTGAAGCCAGCGTGACTAAACATGCGCAGAAATAAGCTTCGTTGCATTGGTGTATCTATTACGAATTAATTGTGAAATAATGTTAAAATACGGAAGAGGATTAGGGACAGGCCTGAGAAAAAAAATTGTGAGAGGATGAAGATCTTTTTTCATTGTGAAAGAAATTATATTGAACATTATTCTTGACATTTTGTCTTTTTCTCGAAGTGCGTAATGAAAAAACAAACCCTGTTCTCACATATTTTTTTTCTTCTGCCTGGCCGTAATCCTCTTCCATGTCACAATGACAAAAGCTGAATGCAGTTAGTGAGTAAAATGGCTTAAATAAAATATCAGTGTGGTATGGTAATATTAATTAGTAATATTGCATTTTCAGTGGAAAAACCTGCTCCTGTGTGAATAAATGGTTATGATGTTGGAAAAATTTCCTTTTAAGGCCTCTGAATGGATGTCAAAACTTTTAAAGCTGATACAGTATCTTAATTTTTTTTCCCCCCATTTACATTCACCAATCATATGTGGCTCGTAGTATTTTCTGCAGTTTTCTTACCTGGTGGTACGAAGTGTACAGTTTCTTGTACTGGAACATGTTGATAAGAACTGTTGCTGCTGCTTTGGCTGCTTTTACCTTCCCAGAGCTAGAAAAAAAAAAAGGAAAATCATTCATCCAAGGTCAACACACGGTACAAATGATCTCATTTTGTGAACCATTTCACATGAAACGTCACCAAAATGTACAAACTGTTGTGTCGGCCTTCATGGAAATAAACATTTAACTAGTGCAGAACAGTTTAACCAGTCCCCCCCACAGACCACTCACCTGCCATCGTTTGAGTTTTTGATGCCGAACAGTTTAGGTAGGCCATCAAAGTAGGTAATATCTCTGGCAGCTAAAGAGCTGCTGGTCACCAAGTTATTGAGAACACCGCAGATGTTCACTACCACATCGCTGGAAGGCTCCTTCTGGTGTCCGTCGACGGGGAGCTTGGTCACCAGGTTGTTCACCACCTTGGTGGCTGGATAAAAGCAGTTAGCACTGTTAGGATGATATTGGTCCACTGTGTCGCAGATGTTCACGTTCTGACTCAAATCGCGTATAACTAATACGATCAGTTCCAATGAATGCCTTTCAAAGCTAGACGTTCTGTGGTCTTATGATGCAACTGGTACATAAATAGCTGTGCAAGAACCAGCTGACTCCCATCTAAAGTCAACACTGGCACGAAGTGTGTCGTGCACAATCATGAACGTGTCTGAAGTACACAACTGAGAGGGTTGAAGGTTTAACAGGTGAGTGAGAGGCCTGAAATTATTCACGCCTGACTTGGATTGAAGCATGAACAGACATACACATGGCACCCTTGTCCTTGGCATGTCGGGACAGATTTCGGAGGAAGCCTGTGACAGAACGCAGCTCCAGGTCGTTCTTGTTCCGCAGGAGGTCCAGCAGCGTCGGCAGCATGCGCTCCTGCTCCAGAGCCACCCGGCTCAGCACCGAAGGCCACTGCGGGACGGAGGGAGTTGATTCACCTACGCCTTTTGGTCTCATTTGAACGTGTTTACTTGCAACAGCGATGGTCGGGCTGCTTACCCTCCTGTCTCCGGCGGTGATGTTCTGCAGCGCTCCGGCAGCGGCCTCACGGGTGGTGGAGTTGGTCTCGCACTGATTCAGCACCCTTTTGTACAGGCCCAGTATCTGAGGGTGCCACAGCCACTCCATACCCCTCGGCACCCGCGCCACCTCGGTGAAAGTGGACAGGTCCTGGTTCTTACTCTGTCGGGGGAAGACAACAGTGAGAAGGACGGTCTGGACAGCGCACGCTAAAATGCAGATGCTTAAATGCCACGTACGTTTTTGGCTTTCCTGCTGTGAGGCGTAAAGCAGCCGATGGCTTCACCCTTTCCTGAGCTCTGATCTCTGGTTGGTCCATCCAGGCGCAACGAAGCAGATGGAGGAATCTCACTGTAGAGCTGGTATGAGAGGTTCCTCAAGATGCACACTGCATTTTCAATCCCCTACACACACACACACACACACAGTCTAATGTAACTACAAGACTCAGGTTGAAGAGCAGCAGAGATTCAGCTCCATTTATGCTTGTCTCACCTTGTCTTGTGTGTTGTTCTCCTCAAGGGAGGCCTTGATGTAGCCCACCAACGAGTCCACAAGTCCTGGCATTTCTCTCATCTGCTGGCGGGTCTTTTCGTTCACAGAGCTCATGTTCCTGAGTGAGAGGTCAGAGAGCCGGTTTAGGTGCAATCGAGAGCGTGTTTCCGCTCTTGACGTGACAAATATTAAGCAGGTGGTGCTGAAAAAATGCCATTTTGGAAATAATTAGGAGTTAATCAGCAGGCCAGAACTGAAGCAACTGAAGGTCAGAGCGATTCGCTGTTTACCAACAGTAGCAATGAAAAGTGAAGGGTGTGACTAAAGCTACCACAGCGCAGACGCATACATGCCAGAGCAAGTTATCCCAAATGAGGTCAGAGGAGGGAAAAAATAAAAAGAAGAGGAAAGTAAGTGGCGTGCACCTGAGACATCCCATGGTGTTGTAGAGGATCTCGGCCTCGGAGGGGGTGAGCTGGACGCTGTCGGAGTCTCCGCTGTTTGACAGGGGGATGAGGATCTTCTCGGTCAGGTCCGGAAGCGTCTCCCTTGCCAGTTTCTGCTTCAGGTTGTCTTTGGATGAAAGGTTCCACAAAATCCCTGCACATACGCACAGAATCATTAGTAACCTGAGTTTTAAAGAAATTAGGGAAGGCTTATGCTGCGTTCACATGGAATCTGGTAGATGGCAAGCAGGATGGTAGAATTTGAGGAGGGCGGGAATAACACAGGCGACAGTTAAGGCAGACAGCGATGAAGTCAGAAATTAAAAATGGAAACTTTTTGTCGTCCTCCAAGACGGCAACTTACAACTGGATGTTGCGTAGATCCTAAAACGCCTCATTTAGGCCGATTATTTAGGTGCAGCAGTGGCCGGAGGTGTATTACTAGAGCCTGAAAACCAACCAAGATGTAACTAGAAAAACCGGAAATGTGGCCACCCAATCAGCAGTCAGAAATGGATGAACCCATATGCGCCCAATTTGCTATCGCTGCCGTCTCCTATGAAGACAAACATTTACGAGGCAGACAGGAAGTGCAGCTCTCCTTTCACTGTCCCTGACGGAAATGGAGGATCTTAAGTTTTGGAGTAAATTTAATCTTAGTCAGAAGTTTGCAATGTAAAATCAAGAGAAAGCTGCATTTCACAGCCACATACTGGAACATTTCTATAGAGTAATATTCAGAAAATAATTCCTGTTTGTTGTTTCCTGTGCCAGCCAGGATGCGTCACCTTGCCGTCTGCCATCTAGAGCCCGCTGGATTCCATCCAAACACGGCATAATTAACTTAATTGCCGAGACTTTTTTAAGAAATATGTAATCAGTCTGTCTGTTTTGTTTGCGATTTCCGTCTGTGACCCTCTTGTGAGTCAGTTAAAATTAATTAAACTGAACTGCCCTGAATTGGACAAAGGGAACAGTCTGCCCACCGGAACCTCTAAAGCTCACTAGTTGCACATTGTGAACTCAGTTCAATCAGTAGGCAAGACCTTTGATCAAACTAAAAGCAAATTTGTTAGCTCGGGGCAGAGACAGTATAACAGCTTACCTGTTTTCAGTTTCGTTAGATAAGCTTTACACTTTTAAGTACGGATGAAAGAGCGGCATCAATCTTCTCAACATAGAAAAACAAGCCTTGGCCAAAACTCTTGTCATTAAGGATCACCTTGTCACGCATGAATTCCTTTCAAAGCCAAACGGAAGCGGGTGTAAACAATTAGTGGATGACTAAGCAGAGAAGGTGCACAATAATCTACCAGCTTGCTACTGAATATGACAGTAACATTGTTTTTCAAATCCAACATAC
>KV751338.1:5938355-5957817 GCA_001698575.1 Mola mola
TGAACCTCCAGGAGCTGTAAGACTTTATCCTCATTTTTCTTTACATATTTAGTTGTGGTGTTGCAAGTGAAGGTGGTGTTTCATTCAGGTGTTTTTGTAGATTAATACTGTGCCATTTGGGGGATTTTCTTTGCTGTGCAGGCATTCAGCTGAATTTTCTTTATAACAAGTCAGAGCTGTGATGCATTCTGCACCTGGGTGTCTTAATTCAACTTCTCCACCTGAGTAGGACTCAGTTGAGTAAAAAGCAAGACACTTCTTAAGAGGTTAACAGCGTATCAGGTTCTGTAGGGAGTACCTGTAGATCATGCTGGTTCTTTAAGTGGTGTAGCCGTGATGGCACAGCGAAGTTCAGTGTCTTGCCAGGAACCGTGACACTGATGATCACGGCCGTTGTTTGCTCGAAAACACACAAAACTTTGTAGACTTTTTGATCGTGGTGCAACTTTGAATCTGATATTGGTCATATTACTGGTTGTGGCAAAATGGATCTCCAATACCCCCAAGAAAACTTTTTAAAAAAGCAGCCATTAAAGTGTGTTTAACCTGTATGCATATAAAATTGGTAGACTTGTCAGTGACGTAAACAAAACCAATTTTTTTCTTCTTGGATTTTAGGCGAAACCAGAGCAGTTGGAGAAAACCCATTCAGATCATGTGGAAACCATCCATCTATCCCTGCTTATCCTATACAGGGTTGCGGGGGGCTGGAGCCTATCCCAGCATTGTTTTGGCAAAGGCAAGGTGGCCAGTACATCACAGTGCCATGGGGAGTCCATGCAAAGTTATTCAGTCACTTAGACCATTTGTCCTTTTTAGAAGAGACGAGGACATACATGTGAGCAGCTGTTGTAGGGCTCCAACAGCTCAAAGAATCTTGATGGAACTGATACAACAGGAATTATACCAGAGCTACCAAGTATACCCACAGAAGCCAGAATACTGATAATGGAGATGCCAGCACATATACCTACACGTAGACATTTAACAACATGAGACCACCAGTTTTTTGTCTGAACATTGGCATGTATAGGTTCTGCTACATGAAGGCTGTGATATTGTTGCTCCAGAAGGGATTTCTCCAAATGGCTATCACCTCTGGACTCTTTAGGTGTAGTCTCCGGAAGCCGGTCTTTTCTGGACTCTTTAGGTGGAGTCTCCAGAAGCTGATCTTCCGTGGACTCTTTAGGTGTAGTCTCAAGAAGCCGGTCTTTTCTGGACTCTTTAGGTGTAGTCTCCGGAAACCGGTCTTTTCTGGACTGTCTAGGTGGAGTCTCCAGAAGCTGATCTTCCGTGGACTCTATAGGTGTAGTCTCAAGCCAGTCTTTTGTGGACTCTATATGTGTATTTTCCAGGAACCACTCTTTTCTGGACTCTATAGGTGTAGTTTCCAGGAACCACTCGTCTCTGGACTCTATAGGTGTAGTTTCCAGGAACCACTCGTCTCTGGACTCTATAGGTGTAGTTTCCAGGAACCACTCTCCTCTGGACTCTGTATGTGTAGTCTCCATGAATCTGTCTTGTCTGGACTCTATAGTCGCTGCTAGGCTGTCATGTCTTTGTTGTCGTCTCATCTCTAGCTGGTGTTTCAGATCACAGATCAATTGCTGATTGCAAGCAATTTCCCTGTCTTGCTTTGTTATCATGTCATCTTTGTTTACGATGAGATGCTCCTTCTCCCGAAGAGCCTGCTCAGCCGTCTTCAGACTTTCCTGGTAAAATTCGGCATCATCATATAGATGCTCAATCAGTCTCTCCTTTATTTCTATTTTAGATTGTTGCATGGCCACGTTAGCACTACAATCTTTCTGAACATCCTTTAGCTGACACATCAGGCTATTGACTGTATCCTTCAGGTGTCTGTTCTCCACTGTCATTTTCTCATACCGATGTCCAAGTATGGCCATGTCAGCACTGACACCATGTGCTTGTTTCTCCCACTGTTCAGCTACTGCTTTTTCTTTCTTTACCCGAGATGTTTGGTAGTCCACTTCTGCCTGCAGATTTTTAATTTCAGTCCTTTGATTCTCAGACAGCGATCTGAGCAGGATCATCTCAGCAGCTATATTGGGATGCTCAGCCCCAACATCTTTCATCTCAACCTCAAGCATCCTAACCATTGACTTGGGCTGACCTTGTCCCTCAAGAGTTTCTTTTAGAGTGTTCATTGGCAGCGTTATTTCTGCCTCCTCTCTCACATAGAGGCGGCAGGCATCAGAATTATCCAGAGACATGCTTAGTATGAAGTTGTGCAGCCTTTTAAAACTAGTTAATTTTTCAGCCAATAATTTAGCTCAGATAAAATATTCTTCTTATTTATGTGACCGCTTCCAATCACTTTCCTAGTGTAGGATAATCCATGTATGTAACTATTCCGTGTCCACATCAAAGGGCAGTGTTGTGTCATCCACGGCTTTGATCTGTGCTGATGTCATGGCTGCTGATCCATCTGTGACATCACTGTGAAAGTGAATAAATAAATAAAAATACCTGACCTCTTACTTTATTTATGTTATTAACTTTATTTACTTAATGACAGGGGGTGAGGAAGAGAAGAAAGTGCACTGAACTATATATACAAACCAGCACTCATAAACAACCATTCCTCACTGTGACTTATATCAACAGAAGCTTAAGTTAAGTCAAAATATATTGATTCCTTTGATAATCAGCCATTGTCCTGTTTGTGTCTGTATACGATACAGTTCAGGGTTACACTGACAGAATGACAAAGGAAAGGGAAAAGGCAGACATCAGATCCTTTTTGCGGGCTCAAAGCCAGAAACCGGTCTTCTCTGGACACCCTGGACAAGTCGCCACCCCCTTTTCTACCTATCTCAGCGCGTCTGTGTATGTTTTAATACTCCTGTAATTGTGGCTGGACAATATGGCCTACAAATAACAAATCACAATATTTTTACGCTATATATTGATATGTAATATATATCGTGATATTTTAAAATCTCAACTAAAGCAGTTAATAAATGTGCAATTTAACATTTAATAACATAAGATAAGATGACTGTCAGGGTCCGCTAGTGTAAAGTGTCTGTCGGTTAGGGTCACTTAGTGGTTCCCCTCTTGTTTTACATAGGGATTCTATGTGTCTATTCCCCACTTCCTGTCTAGTCTTGTCCCTCAGGTGTGTCTCCCTAATGTGTCCCACCTGTGCCCAATCATCTACCTCTCCCTCGTGTATTTACCCCCCGTGTTCCCTTCCTCCTGTGCCAGATTTTCTTGTCTTCCTAGTGAGCAGTCCAGCGTATATTCCGTGTAAGTCTCCTTGTGTCCGATCTGTATTCTTTGTTTCAATTACCGAGTTTGCCTTACCCTTATCTTTACCTTCGCATAATTTGGATTCCTGGTTTGACCTTTATTATCAGAACGACTACTGATTTAGAAAACCCCGTGTGACTCTGTACAATTGGGTCCTCGGTTTCCCGAACCTGATAATGGCACCAGTGTGATGATTGTACTAGTCAAATTTGTCTACATTATTTACTATTAATTCATTAAAGGTTTCTGTTTTGTTTTGTTTCGTTTGTTTTAATGAAACGTGGACTAAAATACAATCTATTTAATTTGTATTAAATTTAATTTGTAAACTTCATTTTAACTATTTATGTCAGACAAAGTAATTGCACACGTACGTTTTGAACAAATGGCAGTAAATAATGGTATTCTATAAGCCCATATACTGATTCAAGTCCATTCCACCGACACGTGATAGTCAGAGATCTGCACAGGTCCAGTTTTGACATTATTCTCACAGCCTGTTGTCACACACAACTTCTCCCAGATGTCCGACTGCCCGATGGTCGCGATATAGTCATTTACCGTGTCATAAGTATATCGAGTATATTCGATATATCGCCAAATCTGTGATATTCTAAACACTCACACAAAGTGAATGAAGGGGTGAATTTATTTGTTATTTTTGTCAACAACAGTAGAGAGATCAGTGGAGAGCAGCAACATAAAGACACCGGTGGACGGAGAAAAAGAATCTCAGGTTTCATAGTTAAAACACTTAACGCTGCAGAAAAAAATGTGAGCGTTTTAAATTAAGGAGATCATTTCCTTTTGTGGTACCCAGAGTAAAATATGTACGTTATTCTGCTATTTACAATCACATGAAATACCAAGGAAATACAAAAACTCTTGCATCCTATCAGTAGTCTCAATAAGCAACCTGCGTTCGTTCTTCCTTCAGGCCTACGTAAGAAGCTGCACAGGGCTGCTAAACCTCACAGTCTGCGTAGGTGACCGTATGACTCTCTACCTTAGGTAAATATCTACAGTAATGGTGTTGAAGAGACTAATACTATACTATACTATATATTTAAAACTACAAGTAACGGTCCTGTCCGTTGCAGCAGAAATTGTGACACACCTCATTGGTATTTTTTATGTTCCCCCTATAAAAATGTGTGAAGAAAATCCCTCGTTTGTGGTACCCTCCTTTAGAAGTAATGGGATCCGCGCCCTTGCAACAAGTTTCTATTAACGTGAAATATATTCAAATACACTTCATTCAATTCAGAGTAAACTTGAATGTGTAACACTTATTTCACAGTTTTAGAGTGCATCATAAATCCCAGAACAGCTCTTTATGCACCCTTCACTAGACATGGGTGGAAACCGTCTGTATGACAAAAGGTTTTGTTAAAATGTCCCTTTAAGTTCAGTTTTGGCTGTGGTTCAATTTTAGTAGGCTCAAAAACGACTTAAATTGAAGGAAAACTTTGACAGTATTTATAACACAAGAGCCTGTTTGGGAAGATGGACACCAGGTTGTTGTTCCTAACAACACTTTGACACTGGCTTGAAATTCAACCACACTGTGACCTCACAATATGTAAGGTCACAGTGACCTTTGACCTGTGAAATTTAACCAATTCATCCTCAAGTCCAAATGTAGGTTTGTGCCAAATTTGAGAAAAATCCCTAAATGCATTCTTGAGCTATGGTGCTCCCAAAATTTTAGGTCAGCGTGACCCTGACCTGGACCTTCAAATGTCAAAGGTCAAGTGATCAGAACCAAGTGTCAGTAGCTTTGATCTGAGTTTTTCCACGTTCATTTGGAGTGGATATTTGTGCAAAGGTTTGACGAAAATCAAGGTGTGCCTCAAAAATATCTCGTTCACAAGAATGGCCCTGATGTACAAACACAAAATATAATGCTTTCTAGGCTGGCTATTGCCAACAACGAGACTTTACTGAGCCAATTTTCTTACTTTCTCAGTACATTTTACTTACCAAACGATGGTAATGTTTACTTCAACTACCTCTGCATGTATTTACACATTTCCTTTAAAAATACATTGGTGTAAAAACTGAGTTAAGAATTATATGACTCGTCACAATCTGTATTTGACCATTAGTCTAATTTAACTGAATTACTAATATCTTCACTGTTTCCTATATCAGTACTTGTGTTGTTTATACAATCCAGAGTTTATTAATAAAAACAAAACAAAATCCGCTAAGTTTTCCGCCAATTACACTACCAACAAAACCATCCCAGCCCTTCTTCTTGACGCACCACTGTACCTCTCACGGTCCGCTTTGAGCTCATTAAACAAGATTCTGGTTCAAATCTTTATTGCAGATTTCCACCACACAGCCCTCGCAGTATGTTTCACCTGTATGCAGGAAAAATCGGTCGACCCATCACAAAGAAGTCTCTCTTCTTTTCGTGACGTAAACACAAGAGGGACTGATTCTACTTGGATTGCGGGAGGAACCAGGGGCACCTGGAGAAAGCCCATCCAGAGCTCGTCTGGTATGAGGACGTTCTGCTGCTGGATTCTCACCAAGGCTGTTGCTCCTGAGGTTTAGTCTCCGGGAAGCTGCCATCTCTGGACTCTGTGCGTGTGGTCTCGCTAGAATCTGACAGTATGACCACCTTAGACCACTGAAACCCTGCTGCTGACATTATAACATAACCGCAGCGGGATGCGTCACAAACAGTGGAATCTCCAAAGTGTCGTCAACATACGACAAGTGTATATACAATTTATACATCTATAAAAACAGTAAGTTCAACGACATCATAGAAATATTTCACAACACAATGCATGTATAAAATAATCATATGTAAGTGTTGCATGATAAATAAGAAACATCCATCTGATAAAAAGCTAAATTAATGTGTAAGAAAGATGACTGCTGATGGACTAGCAACATTACAAACAACTTTTTTTTTTTTTCTAATCTAAAATTAAAAGAGCAATATCCATTTTGTTAATCTACGATCAAAGGGAAGATGGGCTGATGCCCGGAATGATTCCATTACAGGCTGATTTGAACTGCTGGGACTCCTAGTATACCCCAGGGCTGTTACGGATCCCGCAGCAGAGCACCATCGTGAAGATCATCTCAAAGATCTAAATGAGGAAAAAAGAGCAGTTTGATTCGCTGAGACGTCCGTTCGAGCGCCTGCGTCCTTATCGCGGCCGATAAAAGCAGAGTTTGCATTTTGGATACGACGCTCACCATGATGACAGCGACCACCAGGGCAGCCAGACCAATCAGGTATAGCTTCTCAGAGAAGAGCTCGATCAGTTTATCGTGGCAGCTCTGGGTGGAGACAGAGGCAGAGTGCATGTGTCAAATGACACACACACACACACACACACACACACTATAAAAGACGGCATGTGAAGGGAAGAGGTGCCTGCAGTCAAAGATAGAGCAGAACATCACCAGCCTGCCCCTGCACAGATAATTATTTAATACGTTATCTATTAGCGACATGTAAACAAGGCACCCAAAAGGACAGAGGGTGCTCTAAATAATAATTTCAAAGTTAAAGGCTTTATTGGTTCCCAAAGGTAAATTTGTTTTGCAGACAGGGTGTAGTGATCCAGGAAACACAGAAAGACAGACCATTAATTAACAGGAAGACATCAAAACCTTGTGAATTCATAAAAAACACCTAAACAGACACTCTCACACAGACCTCCCTACAATACAGCAGCCAGCAGTAGAACCCAGCACCACCCCCACAGGCACAGACGAGGGCCATCCCTCGTATTCCCCAGTAATTTGGGCCATTAAACCACCAACTTCACCCTGTAGACATACTGTAGTTAGAAAAGTTGTTTTAGAAGAGTTTTATAGAATTGTTGGATTATTAGGCCCCAAACGTGAACCCTTCTAATCTTCTCTGGCTGTTTTTAAAATATAATTTCACCATATTGTTAATAACATGCATCTTTTGCAGTTTTGAGAGGACACCTAATAAATACTTGCCCTGCAAGTTCCGCTCTTTTTGTTTGTGTACATACCAGAGCAGTAAGCTGTGCTGTCTGTATTCACTCACATTATATATCTTTTAAAGAATATATTTTAGTTTGCATTTCCCTTTTTTATTGTTTTCATTCACTCTAAGTTAAATATTAGAACGTTCGTGTTAGTGTGGAGAAGGTTGCAGGTGCATTTCACTATGCAATCATCTGTTTTATGATGGCAATACAGCTGAATTTTGAATTCGAACACTTATTAAAAAAAAAAAAAAAAACCAACACGTCCCTGTTAAGCGTTGAGGAGGACTGATTTTACCGTTTCCTTCATTTGGATTTGGTTGATCTTGATGCGGAACAGCTTGTGTTTAAAATCGTTGTTGAAGTTGAAGCGGTCTCCGTCCTCCTAATACCTGGTCAAAACAACCTTTTAGTAGTGGGTAAAGCTTTTCCAGTATTGCTGCTCTGCTATATTATCTACATGTTTATACTGTCCGATTGCAGTTTCATATTGTCTTATTTATTTTTTTCACAAAAAATGTGAATATACCTTAGATTTCAGAAGATCGTCTGTAGTCATTCTGGGACACAAAGTGCCGACGACTTGTTTGAAGAGAGCAGTGTTTTCTCCTTTGCCGCAGCAGTCGAGCTGAGTGGAGAGAAGGAGCACAAACAAGAGGTCAATTCTCTGACATGTTGTACAGCTGGGCTTGCTTCGGAGACCTTCCATCGCGACGTACCGTGGTGTGGAAAACATCCAGCACCTTGATGGCAGATTCTTTGCTGGGAGTCCCTGAGACGTCCACAGCCTTGATGTACGCAGAGTCGTAGAAGTTAATCAGTTCTTTAGAGATCTGTGGACGGACGGGAGTCGGATTGTTCAGAGACAAAATGCAAAACAAATCAGGCGCTGAAGCAGAATTTCAAACATTGGTGTGTGTTTCTTACTGTGTCCCTGTTCATGAAACCCCAGATCGCTGCAGCCACTTCACAAGCAAACAGGATCACCAAAAAGAAGAAAAACTAAAAAAAAAAAATTAAAAAGATAAAGAAAATGAATATCTTTGGAACTACAATCTCTTATTGATTATAACAACAGTTCCTGCTTGATGAGAGTCGAAAAAGAGAGTGCTCACTGTCCCCAGCAGGCACTGAGACTCCTGAATGGCGCCATAACATCCGAGGAAGCCCACAAGCATCATCACGGCCCCAACAGCTATCAGTATGTACACACCTGCAAACACACACACAGAAGCAGCAGCAAACTGAAAATCACACCAGACTGGATAGAAATATACTTGATCAGGGCTGTGGCGTATCCTCAGCACCACTAGGGGGCAGCACTGGCAGAGCAGAGCCTGCCTGCTGCCCATTCATTGATCCACACGTTCTCTAGTAATAGACTTCCTGCATGCTTCTCCTGCCTTCCCTGTAGGATGACATGAGACTATTGACATCGAAGAGATAAACAGTCACCTCAGCTTGAGCGAGAGAGAAAGAGAGAAGGAAAGAGAGGTGGTGGTGGTGTTGGTGGTCGTGGGCAGGGGCGGGCTCTGTTCAGGCCAGGAAATGCCTTTCAGACACCCCAACCGCCCCCCACACACACACACACCCTGCTGCTCTGCCTCTTGACCCCGAGCATTATCCTTCCCCAGGAAACACGGAGAACCATGTGAACACAAAGACACCCACCCACACACACACACACAAGCACATCTTTGTGCAGTTTCAAAAGAAAAAAAATATTTAAAAAAAAAGAGGAGGTTACAACATTAGAGCACTCAAGCAATGTTTGAAAACTCCAACTTGATGCAGTGATTTTTTTTCACCATTACACAAAGTAATAGCAGAAAATGCGCAGTTTTTAGGAGTTTTAATGGCAAACAGAAGCGCTCAACAGGCTCCAGAAAAGGCCACGCTGCTGCCGGAAATAAGTCAATGAATAGCTATAAGCTCCAGTTACATCAGACGCCTGGATTATGTCTCATGCAGCTGGAAGGAAAATGTTCTGTAAACAAACAGAAGGCTGAAAATATCTATTGTACCATGGTGAGTTTAATTCAGAGTACAAAGAAGCATGACATGATGGAATTCACTAATATAATGGATTATTATGTCATCCTGTCAATCCGTTGCAGGCTCCTCTGAACACGTGTTACCAGTCTGGAAGAGTTGGAGCTAGAATGGTTTCCCTTGATACAGTTTTAATTATTCTGTTATAGAATATACCTGTTACAACTGTTAATACCTATTAATACTATCTGTTACAACTTCAGGAACTTTACCAAGAATAATAAAAAAATGTAAAAATGTAAAAATATTATAGTTAAAACTATTGTATCATTGACTGTAATCATAAGTACTTTATTTATTCTTTAACATCATCATTAAATATGCACTCCTAGGCATAACAATGTTAAATTTGAGATGAGAACCACAGAAATCTTTTGTTATTCCACACATTTTAGTCCACTCTTGCTAAAACCAAGGGACTACATTATCCACAATGCTACCCGACCACAACAGTTCAGCAAGAGATTCAGGTGAATTATGTTACTGTAGTAGGGGCTTATGTAGTCTCAAGCTGCTAGCTGCAAGCAGAGGCTAAAATCCCAGAGGTCTTAAGATAATTGATCCCATACCTGCTGATATTTCTTTCATTTTATGACTTGTAGTCTTCAGACTTACATGCTGACCTCAGTACATTACTTCAGCTGGTGGCATTCCCCTGTGTTGTATACAGAAATCCATCAAGCTCTGTAAGATTAACATTTTATTACTGATTAAGGTGGAGGAGAGGTAAAGTAGCAAACACTGTAAAATACTCTAAGTACAAGTATCTCTAAAATCTGCTGCAGTATTGGTCACGTGTCAGAAGTGTGTTTGTGTGTGTGTGTAAACGAGAGGCATTCGCAGGTGAATACAACTGTTTCCAAAAACTGAAAAAAAGGTCTGACATAAAGGTCCATTTAATAGCTGTTGAGGAGCTTTAGATCACGTTGCAAGATCTTCCTCTTCCGAAGAAGTTTGCTCGCGGGAGCTGGGGGTAATCAAATCTCTATATTTGGCTGAGCACTTTGAGAATGTCCCTGTCTGCATTCTGTGGATCATATCATTGGATTCAAACTCAGGAACAGCTGCTAAAAGGATCCTTTGCTTTTTTTTTTTTTTTTTCCCTGTCGGTTGCTGTTTCTGAGGCCGAGAGTGAACAAGATGTGCAGATACACTGTAAGGATGCCAAATTCCTGTAATCAGGTGCTTTTTTGTTTTCAGAGCGATTACAGGAAGAGACATTTTGAGGTTTGGTTACTGCACTCTGACAATGATTAATAAGCACCAACATTTTACAGAAATAAATTCCCCAAAGGAGAAAAAGTTCAAAAGAAGCTCTAATTTGTTTAAAAAAACCCCAAAACTATTTCTACATATTCTTATAGGCTCAACAAAACCATAAAAACCCTCCCTAGAAGTAAAATCTTTGTTGTCGCCAAATTTACTATATAACCATCTCAATCTATGAATAACACAGGTAGATTTAGCATTAAAGTCTTGTCCCACCTATTGATTAAACTCTTAAAAAACTATTTCTGTTTCGTAAAACTACCTATTTAGAGATTTGTTTTTGTCATGGAAAAAAATCCCTTTTTAAGCCTTAAAATATCATGCATGTAACTGTACACCTTTTTCTCATCTAGGTTGTGAGGATCTTTGAATGCACTACTTTAGTCCCACCTTGTCCAGATGGAGCTCACATTTTGACTTTTAAACTAGTCTACTATACGGCGCACAGAGGCAGGTTCTGACAAACGTAATTCAGCCATACACGTTTGAACCAGTTCAGTAAGTTTCTTTTTTTGAGACATTAAGGCCCACCCACACAAGCCGTCAGGATTGGTTCCTTAGGTTTTCTACGTAGAAGAAACTCTGGGCTGTCAGAATTTGTTTTTCAGAGTCTGTCATTGGCGGACTGCAAAAACAAACAAACAAAAAAAAGCAGAAATCTTATTTCGGTCTTGATGTCGCACATCAAAAAAAACACCACATGGTCATGTCCAAACCATGAATACAAATTTCTGAGCTTAAGACCCTTCAGATGTATTTATTTTTTGACCTTTTAGGTGGGCTGCAGCCAATAGTTTGGGAGCCCCAGGAATAAACTCCCAGCATTTTACTTCACGTCTTCCCCCAGTGCTCTTAGGACGACGGTCTGGGAGAAGTCTGTTCCAGAGTTTTCTATTCTTGCACACATGCGAACATATTGCATGCAACCTCTAATGTAGTCTGACAGAGCGGCCTAAAAGGGAACGGACAGAGCCGGTGGAGGACTCTTCAGGCCTCCGACGCTTCACATATCACGCACCGCACAGCCCGTCCCCATACTTACATCTTCAGTTTCTCTCTTTCTCTCTGCCTCAACTCAGCACCCTCCTCTTTCATCCCCTCCTCCCTCCCCCCTCCCTTTCCCTTTCAGGACTCGATGTTTGCAATGCAGCATTATTTCCACCACCTTCCATCACTATGACAACACCCTTTGAGGTTTGAAGGCCACTGGGACTTTAAGGGAGACAAGCAATTTTATGCCAACGGGGAAGTTCATTTATTTCTTGTCTCCCAGTGTAATCTCAAGGGAAGGGGGGGGGGTTCCAGCTAAAAGCCCCACTTGGACCTTTCTTCTTCAATCTCATCCGGTAACTTAAAAAAAGAGGCTGTGAAACCATGTTCACGCTGTCAGCACACATACTGAGATGAATCCAACTTTAATGTACGATACCGGATAAATTATGAAAAAGGCTCAAAATAAACTTTTCCTCCTGACGTGATGTTAACAGAAAGAGTTGAAACAAAAGGAACAGGGCACTTGTGCGCTTGTATTCCTGATAAAATTCCTCTTTCAGTGAATATTCCAAATAAAAACATTCTTAGACACTCAATGTCTATCATGCAATGCAGATTAAAATAGCTTCATTTAAGATAAAGTTTCAAAGGTAAAATTAAAAAAACTGACATCTGATTTTGCTATATGTGTTATATCTTATCTCTTAATCACTAGACTTGGATGATGGTTGATGGGACCTGACAGCTTTATCATTATTTTTTTCACTTTTGGATGAACTGGGAGAAATATTTAGCGGCTCAGTAAATAAGATGAGACATTTATTGGCTATTGCATGTAGGTTTTACGTTGTGTTGGGACAGTGGAGGTCTATAGAGACACCCCAACAGTGCCTCTGACTGTTGTAAGGGTCAAAAAGACCTGGAATTACATACAAAACAGAAAATGTTGCAGTCTACAATCAGACAAAACGATGCTAATGTGATGTGTTTAATGTCACAAGACTCTGGTAAAATAATGACGCAGGATTAGCCGACGATATGTTAGTATTCACTTATCTAAAAAAGTGGGTAATACATAATTTCTTTATGATGAAAGTAGTTGAGCGTTAGGGTAAGAATTTTATTCTGGAGAGGCGTTTCTCTTCCACGTGCGCTTACATTACTACGCTCGTGATCATGAACAATTGACAGATATGAAATATCCCCCAAATATGGCGGCTCCACCCTACAGTGACTCGAGGTCCCCGTTCCCTGTGGGCTTAGCTCGTTATCTTGAAGCACAACTCCAGTATTCTTCAAATTGGTCAAGTTTCCCAGTTTATGAGAGACTAAGCTTGACAAGGCTATTTAACAGCATTGGGCAAGTCAAAATGTTGGAGATAAATTGCTTTTTTACCCCACTAACTACATTGAAAATGTTATTGCCAGTGTCTGGTAACATGCAGTAGATACCTGCAGGGAAACATCTGTGTGTTTCTGCCTCAATAACTGCAAAGATACCGTGTTAGAGGTTTGTACAGGCCGTTTTTCCTACCTTTATCTCTTTTATGACACTGAGCTCCAGTATCAATCCCCACTGAAGTTTGCATAGAATTAATAAGCAGGCGGGTTTAAAGCACAGGTAGCAATACTCGCTAAATGAAACCTGATCACTGTGCAGCTCGATTTGATCGCCTGAACTTGGTCGCAGGCTCCATTTAGTGGCAAAAAAGACATTTATTTGCGACGCTTTGACTTGACCTGTTGTTGTATTATATGGGCTTGTCAAGTTACTTGGTCTTAGCAACTTAACACCATACTGCTGTAATTCTCAAAGAAAAAGATGTATTCTGTGAAATTATAGAGCCCAAAAGACGGGGGAATTTGGGCGTAGGTTAAAAAAAAGGCGTTTTCCAAACAAAAACACTGGAAACAGAGCTGGTTAGTCAAAAGGTAGGACTACTATAATTAACTTTTTATTCATTTTTTGTGCAGATTAAACAGATATAACATGTTTGTTGATGAGCTTCAGATGTGTGTCAGCGGATTTTGCTACCTTTGGACAGAGTCAGGCTAACGTTAGCTGCATCCCCCCAACCCCTCATTTGCACCTCTCATGCTGAGTGAGCTCAGCTAAGGAGTCGCTGTGCTTTAGCTTCAACTTTACCCCACTGACATGAGACCGGTATTGATTTTTCTCATTCACGTCTTGTAAAGAAGGTGAGCGAACGCATTTCATTAAGTGTTGGTAAAGTAGTTGACATTCAAAGATAAGAAATCAATTGAATGAAGTTGACATGCAGAGAGATAACCGTCGAGTGTAAGCGAGGAAGCAGATTCATTAGTACTTAAAATTTAACTTAAAACAGCAGCTGAAATGTTAAATTCAAGAGTGACAACGGAAAAAAACACTCCCATGCTGACTCATCAAACAGAGAATCACACTGTCTAAACAAGCCGACCGAATAAACAAAACATTTTTGTTTGTTCCCATTTTCATGAGGGAGATGTTAAAAGATTTCCTGATTAGAAAACATGGTTCAAGCACCAGCTGGGAGGGTTTCTCTTAAAAAAATAGAGATGTTCAATTTTATTTTCAGCATCCACTTTGCCTGTTTACCCATTGTTATTATTATTATTATTATTTTTTGCTTTTCAGGTAATAAAAAACTGCAGAAAAGCAACTAAAACATCTGCATAACGAAATCTGTCACGACCACTGCATCTCCCAGACTACTGAAAACTGCCACCAATAATAATTTTAGGCACTGGATGAGAGGCGGGGGAACGTGTACTTTGAGCCGAACACAAATACCACTTTAGGTTGCTGGCACGCCAAAAACATCCACTCCAAACTCTAATTTGAGGGGTGATGTGCAGATGTACAAGGTTATTTGAATTTTGCAAGGGCGTATGTTCAAGGGGGGAGGGAGGGAGACAACAAAAAAAGAAAGGCACATTCCCTTGATCTCACTTGGGTGGGCCTCTCTCGCCGCCCTGCCTTTACAATCTCGAGCACGCCTTCTTTCTATAAAAAGCATGAGTTTGCATTCGCTCTGTATACTTAAAGAGGAGTAAGTCTGGGAAAGCAACAGGAAGCCAAACGTAAATTAGTGGGTTCTCCAAAGTTCACCACCACAACAAACCCAGACGGTGGACCTCTGAATATTGAAATCACGTCACGTATTGTAGGTTTCAGGGTTCGATCTGCCGCGGAGATGATTTGTAAACCTAATTCTACAACCACGAGCACCAAACACCTGAAGGTGCGAGGAGGAGGCACATGATGGCCTTATTTGTGCACCTGCCTGAGCGCACATGTGTCTCAACATCTGTCTGAGGCATCTGGCCACTCTCGCTTGAAACAACGTCACAGCTGGGCTTTTTTTTCCCCTTTAAATTCATAAACATGTATATTTATCCGAGCTAGAGAACATCCCAACCCACAGTACGCGGCCACCCGTGTCAGAATGAAAAAACGAGGAGGTGCAGCCGCCGCCTGTGCCACTCTTCAGCTGTGCTGCGGATTTACGCAGGTCCTGCTTCCTGGTCTTTTCCTGCAGGTCACACCGCTCCTACTATTTCTGGACACTACTCTCAGGGCCCCAGCTGAGCGTTGTGAAAAACAGGTACTTCTGCGAGTTGGTTGAATTTACTCAGTCGGTTAGCGGTGAGCCTCCTCTCACGAGGAGAAGACGGGTGCGGAGTCAGATGGGACTCACAAATGCATTTTGGGGATTTATGTTGCAAATGACTCTCCACAGGAATATTCTTCAATGCCAACAAAAATAGTCATCGTTCTAAGTCAATGTAAAAAGAATCCACATTTAAATTAATAATGAGGTTCACAAAAATGCATTTTGTGGATGGAGGCACATCAGATGGGTCTCAAAGAAACCCCACGCACAAATGCAGTGAAGCTCACAAACCACACGCAGCTTGTAAATGCAGGTTTAACAGTTTGTGTACATAAGTCAAAACGTACATACATGTTTTTGAAGGAAGTTGCTAATCATTTTACATACATGTTTGTGGGTTTCCATTGTATATATTTAAAATAAGAATTCTTTTGTGTCCATCAGAAACACGTCAGTTAACCTTATTAATTTATATGTGGATTCTGGTTACATTTATATAGACTGAGAGATAATTTTGTGTGCACTGAAAAAAATAAGCCGTGGGAGTCATTTACATATAAATCCACATTTGCATTTGTGAATTTTTAGACTGATCCAACTCCACAGACGACAGCGTGTTGAGGACGCTTATAAGGAAATAGGTGGGATGCAAGATTACGATCAGGGAAGTCGGAGGAGGCGGAACAAAAGACAGATTTAAATCCGTCGTAAAGCAGGAGGTGACATTTGGTGTGCACTTGATGTAGGTTGTCGTACCGGCACGTGGAGGCACAGTTGACAGTAAAGTGTGGCACCTTTAACACCTTTACCAAATTGGAGTGGTGAATCCTGTGGTGTGAGGATGAAAATATGGGAAAACTAGAGGATGACGGTCACTTTTTCAGCACTCGGCTGTTTGTGAACGTGTGCAGTCGGCGGTGTGCACTCACTGATGTAGAAGGTGCCCGGCGCCTGGTGGCCATCGAACTGAAGTATGAGGAGGTTGCTGGTTTGACTGTCATGGCGGAGCCACAGGGCCACTCCTAAGATCACACCTCCAGCCAGCTGTTGGGAAGAAAAAATAAAGGGGCCTTTAATCGCCTTCTTTCATGTTTTTTTCATCACTTTGGTGAAGCCTCAGGGAGGATCAGAGCCATTAAATGTCTGATAGTCAAGAGAGATGGTTAGCATGAATATTAAAGCAAATCTGTAGTTATCAATTTTTTATAGTTTTTTTTTATAAGAAAGCAAGACAAAGTGCCATCGGATGAGGTACAAAGCCTGACTCTTGTAAGTTCAACTCAGCAGCCTTTCTGTGCTTGTTCAGCCGGCCGCGAGGCGATGAACTATCCGCTGCCCTGTAAGGGGAAGTGAGGAGAGGACATCCTGACATGTGTGACCTACAGCACAGACAGTGTCCTCACACCATTGTTTAGAAACCAACTAATGAACTTTGTTCTTCAACTTTATCCTCCTTGAGCTCCCCTCTACTCGCTATCTGATAAACCAGAAATATCCTGAAAAAGGCTGACCGAACAGAACCGCTGAAGGACGGCATACAGCTCTTGTTGTTCACAACAATGTTTACATGAGAGTATCTGCACTTTTGGTGCCACGGCTGCGCTCCATTGTTCTCCAAGAAACAGGAAGCTGAATCCTCGACAAGAAAAAATAGCAAAACGAGGAAGAGAGGGCTCAGAGTTTTCACAATGACAGGCACGGCGGCAAACACCAACAGAGGAAACACTCCATCATTTGTGCCGTCTCCGGGATATGGCGACTTTGTGCTCTTCTATAAAAGGGTGACTGCTCCGCACCGACAAACGGCATGGAAATTCACAAACAAGACAAGATTCTGTTGGTGAAAACCCACAAGCGGCCAACACAAGTACAGAAAGTCTGACGTGACGTAACGCAGTTCCACGTTACTAAAAATCCCCCTTGAAGAAAACAAGAGTTCAATTCGAAAAAATAAAACTGCAATTTTGAGGTGTTTCTTTTTTAAGGTTCAAATAGAGCAAATGCATCAGTCTGGTGACCAGGTGAGAACAAAAGAGGAGTCGGAGGGGAAACAGCTGACCCCTCCCCTAGAGACTCTCATTAACCCTGTTCAGTGTCCAAATGTGGGTTAAAGCTTTGGAGAATCGGACCCCTTTTACATAACAAGAAATCCTCAGAAACACTCAGACACACTTGTCCAAAGCATCTTCCCCCCTCCAGAAATCAGACCCTCCTGTCCGGAGCGTTTGATGAGTATACACAGTTAAAGTCAATTAAGTGAGTTGTTAGGACTCAAGTGATAAATCCTAAGTGAGACATGCTAAGGGGAGAAGCAGTGAGGGGACAGAGGGCCACTCGGCCCCCTCTCTTTAAGCCACCTTGCACTGGTGCTCGGCCATGCAGAAAAGAAACGTTGATGAAGGGGGACAGCGCTTCAGCTCCTGCCCTGGCCAGGATTTTGCTCGCTGTGCCTCCTCTACTGATGCTGTGGCCTCCTCTCAAAGACAATACAGCGAGGCGGGAAACTCTTTTTAAATCACTTTTGGTAAAGTGAATGCGCCCCACTTCAAAACAGCAGAATTATGTCACTCAAACATTCAAGGAAAGAGAATATGAGAGGGAGTATGAGAATAAAATTTGTTCAACTCACCCAGAAGATAAAATTAAAGAAAAACAACATATATTTTATGCATTTTGTGCAGCCCGCCACAGCCATGTTGCCAGATGTGCTTCAATCAGCTCGTTATCTTGCCCCGAATCGGTCTACTGTCGCGGGTCACACAGTTCCTGGCAGAGGAGTCGGTTTGTGCTGCAGAAACCCCTCCTTTATAATCAAGAGTGAAAACCGAGACGCAGAACTGCCCACCGAGCGGCAGCAGGAGGGGAAGAAGGCTGGGGAACAACACGTGAACTTATTTAGGCGCCGTGGCCAGATGCAGTGCAGGGGAAACATTCTTAGGTTTAAATGAGGAAAAACTAGTAGCAAAAAGAAAAGAAAAAGAGTAATATTCGAACAAAATAATATCTTAAGCGTTACTTAAAAATAACCCCCCACCCCTGAAAAATAGCAAAATTTTAACATGGGCAATATTATTTCTTTTATTTTTCAATTTGTTAATCGTTTTAATAAATACAAAAAACACGTAGAAAAGAAAATGAAAGCACTTCTTATAGAATCTGGATCCACACCAAAAGAAGCATACATACACATGTATACAAAAATTTATTTTTTCTGTATTTTTTAACTGTTGAATGTTTTTCCTTTTCCCACCGGATGTCACGTTAATCATTAAAACGCTTTCATGTGATCAATGGCGCCCCCTGCTGTCCGATCTAACGGGTGCTAATTGAGCCAAAAATCAAGTGCGGCAGTTTTGGGGGACAATAAATAAATAAACAATTTCTCCCAACTCTTGGTGTGAAAACAGCCTCACCGTCAGTTCAGCATCGCACACGCGCAAAAATATTCAACATATTCAACGATCGGAGCCTTCTCACGGCTGTGAGAAGATTTATGATCTCCAGACTTTTGCTTTTCTGTTTGTTATTCTTTTATTTTTTGATGTGATGGGCGGATCTGCGCGTTCCCGGCTCCGGGGCCACGCCTTCTCCAGCCAGCTGTGCGTGTAGGGTCCCCCGATGAAGGAGGAGAAATTGGAGGAGCCTTAATTGGAGAAGTTGGCAGCGCGTGTGGACGGAGGCAGAGGCGTCCACTGGGCACGCTCCATCTGACGGGAGACCAGAGGTCTGGCTGGCTGTTCTCTTTTGGTTTTTTGAGGAGGTTTAGCGCTTGATATTTTCAAGCAGCTGGAAACCGTGTTTCCTCCCGTCCAGACGGACTGCGGGTGTCTCTCCTGCAGGAGGCCGCCTGCGTGCTGAGACAAAGAGCCGCTGCGCGTCGGTGTGAAGGAGGTGAGTCTGCAGGCGGCCAGAGAGGAGGGTCAGAGGAGGGACTGAGGAGGGACTGAGGAGGGACCGACTCCCCAGCAGGAGCTGACGGACAGGCGCTGTCCGCTCAGCACCACCGCAGTCACCTTGCTGTGAAAGTCACGAACCTGTTCGAGACCGACCTGATCGATCACGGCCGTCCAATGAGCTGGCTTGGCTCCGCCGACGAGGGGCGAACGTGCCAACGCTGGTCCTTTTTTTACCTCGACATCTTGGATCTAAGCGACGATGTGACGTCCGTCCTTTAATGCGAAGCCATTGGCTGCTGTCGTTTCGGGATTTCGACTCTCTCTCCCCCGCAGCGAGGCTGGCAGCTGTGCGCGCGTGCGACCCTCC
>KV751338.1:5967238-5986027 GCA_001698575.1 Mola mola
ATGCGACACAGTATGGGATGTGGGTCCACTTGGGGAAAGGTAAATGCATGTATTTTACATTTATGCAAAAGAAAAGTAAATAAAATATGTAAATATAAGTCCTTGCATGAAATAAATTTTATACACAACGAGCGTTTAGACTCCGTTTTTATTCAACAGCACTTGCATACATACATCCTTTCTTTCCCACTAGCTTACAGCTAGTGCTTTCCACTGCTGTTTGAGCCTCCGTCTACCTGCGTCCGGGCGAAAGAGGGCGTAAAACGACCCCAGGGTGACTGTGAGAGCATGATGCAAAGTAAACAAACGCATGACAATGACCGAAATACTGTACTTGGACCTGTAAAGCGCGGCATGATTTGGCATGTGTATTAACCGACTCGGAGTCCAACCTCTGCACACGGACAGTACATTGTTGTCTGACGCCTTGGCTGAGCATGGGAAACACATGGTAAACCTGCGGTCTTACCATGAAGAACAAACGGAGCACATTTTCTTTTACTCTCCACGCTTGTCTCGTTTCTCATCTCTTCATCATCTCCACCATTTCTACATAATTTGTGTAATAATTTATTTTTGTTACTGTGTTTTTGTTTTTTTTATATGTTTATAGAGACCCAGCGACAGCACCGGAGCAGACAACCGACAGAGTCAGTTTGTGTTATGAACCATGGTGTACCAACCACTGTGTGTATGACCCATAACGGCCCATCACCCACCTGATAGTCCTGTAGCATTGTTGTGTGTATTACTTAGTATTTTTTAAATGGGTGTGACAGTGACAACCTGTACATCGCAAACTCAGCATAGATGTAGCACCGAGGAAGTTTTGCTGTCAAGCCTTATGTAACTCAGTATCTGTGACTGGTTACTGTGTTGTAATTTGTGTGCCTATTTTTGGTGTGTGCCAGTGCTGTAAATATGCTTTTACATGTGCAGAAGTTGTGTGTACCAATGTTTTTTGAGTGATCATCAAGTATCTGTGTGCTTCTCCTGCTGTTCAAAGACACAAAAAAAAAAAAAGAAAAAGAAATGTTGCTCCGATTTTAATTGACCCCCCCATACACACACTCCGGCAACAACCTGTCACTTTTCACGACAGCCAGACTGAAGAGTTTGAAACCAGATCATTAACTTTGCACTGTCACGGTCACATCTTTTTTAGACTCTCGCACTTTTTTCACCAGTGGACTCGTTTTTCAGGCATCAAAGAGATAACATCCACAAAAAAATAAAAAAAAAGAAATAATACTTAAAAAAAATTAAATACACAACTCTTACTAATGAGCCATGGTAAAATGGTAATTTGTTTTTAGGGATTGATTAATTATTAATTTAATCCTGATATATCCTCATGTACCGACAGTTTGATTAAAAAAAGCTAATATTATAAAAGATTTTAACTCATATCACATCTCTGATTATTATTCTGTTGAACATTTTAATTGACAATCATGAAGAATTGGATTATTATTCTTTTTCTGCACACTTGCAAATATGGTATAAGTATGTAATACTGACAATGGCGAAACATTCTTCATGTCATACTGGACAAGTGCCTCTGTTATGCAAATTCTTCTCATCCATCATGTTGGCGGAGCTAAAACAACATAATAAATAAATCTAGATTTAATTTAAATTTAGACATCCTTTACCATGAATACCAGCATCAGTTCAGTTCCCTGAAAAAGCACACGGATACAGTAAGGACCCCCGTACGCATCAGCTTCTAATGGCAATAATCATGGGAATTAAAACATGCAGGAGAGACATTAGGTTAATTGTTTGTGTGGAAAAGTTTGTGAACGGGGACCAACTTTTTTTACCGAACAACTGCAAACGCACTGCCAACAGCCTGCTGAGATCTGTGTGCAGGCAGGTGCAGCCGATCTGAATCTGCCATTACAGCTGAGCACAAACTGGGGGACCGTGTGCTGCTCATTTTCTGACACAGGAAAAAAACACAACAATAACAACGGCTGTTGTCCAGAAACGGATTCAATAACACAACTAGGAGGCAACTAATGTGTGCTGTTCAGTGGGACTTCAGAGTGTGTGTTTTGAACACTGTATTTTGTGGGTAGTTATCTCAACAAGGTGTTCAGTGATCGTTTTGGTTGGTTTGTTGTTTAGGGATTTTTTTGTGTCTTTTTTGACCAATACCAGTTCAGACTTGTACAACAAATAGGTAAATAAAAAAAAGATAGAAGTTATCATTTTTCAATGAGTGTTGATTTATTTTTCCAAACTAATGCAGGTCAAAATCATAATAATTTACATTCAATGCAGCTTAATTTCAGGAATACGGATGTGTTTATATTTAATTTGCATAGATAATAAAAATTAAATAAAAAATATGAATCCATGACACCTTCTGGATTGCCCTTGGCCACATTACTGGCTTCAGACCTGCAGTTGGCCACAGTTGCACAGCTAATAAATATGCAGGTTGGTCCAGTGCAGACAAAGACAAAGAGAAAAAGTTCCCCCGTGAGGGTTTAAAGAAGTTTAAAGACTGTCAAGATTATAAATAAGTGATGGACAGCTGCCAAAGAAAAAAATACTGTGCTACATGTGGAAGGGGTAAATCAGTCTGAAGTGCAGAGATTGACGGCCTCCTGACACTCCAGATCGCAGCAATAAAACCACTGACATGGAAAGATGGAGCTGTAGCCCCAGTCAAGCCCATCGCTCATATGATCCATAACCGCTTCATTCAGCAAGACAAACAAGGCAGGTGCATCTGGAGCCATAAGCATGGCAACGTCTAGCAAAGCCATCGTCCCAAGTCATGTCCATCAAAGTGATGGGCTGGCCAGAGAAATGATGGCCTCTGTCCATAAGAACCATAACTCAGCCTGAGTCCGACTGCACGACAGTGTTTATGATGCCTGCAGTTTGAGGTCTCAGTTCAGGTGGCCTTGTTAGAACGTGAAGTCTACTTAAAAGGTGCCTAAAATAACAACATGTGGCTTTGAAAAGCACTAGCAAGCTAATAAATCAGTGAGTTAATTCACAAATTCATTGTTTTCCGTTTGCCGCACTCTGAATAAATGTTCCCACTTCACGGGGGTGGAGTCAGTGCCGAGTTGTGTCCAGAGTCCGTTGCCACGGCGAACACTGCCATAGAGTGTCCGGCTCCGCAGCCAATCAGAAGGGCTCTGAGACCAGAGACCAGCTGTGGCAGAAAGACGTCGGTCTCTGAACCGTCGCCACACATTCCGTGTTCGTTCCAGCCCCACGAGAGGAGCCGCCCCCCTGTATAGAAGAGAGGTCATGGGTCAGTGGAGCTGACAGGGCAAGACGCTGCACCGTGTAGGAAAAAATTAGCAATGTGGAGGAAAAAAAATGGTGCAAGAAAACAGAAAACGCAACCACTGAACGCACACGCGCAGCCTCTGTGCTCCCATCACTGACACTTGCTCCTCACAGCTGCTGAGGTGTTGGTGGGTGTGGTCAGGTCTGCATCACTGAGGAGACACGTGCCATGGCAACACTGTTACCCAATAGGCTCCGTTGCCGTGGCAACAGAAACGAGCGTGCTTTGCAAGGGAAACACATCTTCAAGCTTTTCTCATCCTGCAGCTGTGTGTCTCTCATGCCGTCCTGTCTCTCTTTTTTGTTTTTTCGTCTTTCTGCTTCTGTGGCTCGTCTCTGAAATTCGTTGGTGTCAAAGCTTTGGATTCACCGAGTGACACACATGTTCTCGCCAGTTAACAGACAAAGACATCCAGACTGATGCCAGATTTTTTTTGTTGCATTTCAAACACACACGTAGCTCCATTTTGGAGTACCTCCATGTGTCCAGAGCTGCATCGCATTTTTCTCCACCTGTGATTAGCAAACATCCCAGTTCTCATGTATCGGGGAGCCTAATCTGTTGAAACATTTTCCATCTGTAGGGGGAAAAAAAGCCTGATTTTGGTGCTGTGCTTAATTCATGGACTCGCTGACTGGAACACAGCGCATCAGTGTTTCCATGGCAACAAAGTGCCAGCAAATATTCTGAACAACAAAAGGATTAAAATTAAGACATTGCATTCTAAAGGCCATTCCAATGTTCACAAATCCTGGCATTTTTTTTTTTTTTTACAGTTGACAATTTAAAATCTCACACCTAAAAAACATCACATCCACTCGATCTGAAAGAACCGCCTTTAGTTAAACACGTTCTTATCTACGGTGTTTGTCGCTGTGCGTTCCAAGTGTTCACGCTAATGAAAATCTTTCCTCAGATTGGATGAGCTGTGCCACAGTGTCTTTGGCCTGTCTCCCACCACTGACCGCCGATGATGAATTTTAAACACGAGCTCGTCTTCCTCAGATGCAAACGGTGGAGGGCTGAGCAGGCAACATATATCATGAGCAGCATGCAATGCTCACCGTTCCTTTCCGCCTGACCTACTTCAGCACCAGAAATAGCAGCACTCTGGTCTCTGCTTACAATCCTGTTTTGCTATTTCATTGCTCCTGCCACGGCACTCAAGACAGGAGGAGGAAAAGAGGAGAGCATGGCACAGGAACGCCGTGCATCAAGTTCGCTTCTGCTTCCTCGCCGCACAACTGAACTTCTGAGAACACAGAGCGGCGCTCTGTGAGAATTTTCATGATGGACAAGCCTGGGTCAATAATTTCCTTATTATAATGGCAGATCCAGTTAACTGTTCTAACCGGTCCGAACAATAAAAGTGGACGTCCATTCGCCATGTGCCCAATGTTGTTTTTTTTAAAGGGACCCCTGTGGTCACGTTAAAGTGTTCGGCTGCTATTTTCTATTCATGTTGACGTAAAAAACTGCGTCAGTGTTCAAAATTTAACGTGAAAGATTTTACTTCCCAAATGTTTTACAGTGCAAGTATGTGACTCAGGGAAAGTCATAAACTTTTAACAAACCTTAAATTTAAATTTGAACTTTGTAAATATGATGAGGAATCGAAAAAACGTAGAATGCAATGTCTGTTTTGTTTTTATGTGGAAAATAGGAAATTCCGATCCAAAGACTCTGGAACTGGAAAAACATGCCTGTAAATGTGTGCGTGCGTGCGTGCTTAATTCAGCCTGTTCTGGTAATTGCTTCTGTCAGTGATACCCATCTATCCGTGCTGTAATTACTTCCTGATGCAAAGGCCACAAAGCAATGAGATGACCTCAGAAATCCTCTCCAGCATTCCCCACAAGGATTAATATTTCACACTAATGTTTAACTGTAATGTATTAGATAGTTCCCTCACTAACTCTCTGGTACAGACAGGAAGATGACTTGAAATGGCTGATCCTCACCTCTGCGTATTGCCTGTTCCTTTATGCACTTAGAGCCAGAGTCATGTCAGGTTAAAAGTGATGTCTCTTGTTTCAGCCACTTGCACTTGCTGAAACTACTAAGTTCAAATGATTTCTGCTTAATTTCATAAAAATCTTTCTTCCTACATGTTAAGTGACGTTTGTGCTTACCTATTTTCTTGCAATATTGCATTTTCTTTATAATATACTAGTAAAAGGATAAGGAATAGTGAGAATATACTCACCTACGATGGCAAGGTTATGTTCAGATCCACATGCAATCTGTAGAGAAAAAAAAAGAAGTAAATTAAAGTATTTAAAATGCATGTTGAGAGCAAGCACACAATTTACAGTATGTAATATCCAATAACTGTTATGCAGACATGAATGTTGAGATGTTTTGTAACCAGACCTGCTCTGAAACTGAAATAAAATACCTTATGTCAAAATGCGGCCAGCCAAGTTTTATTCAAAGCTGCATACAACACACAAGCGCACCAAGTAACATTAGTGCCCATTTCATCTGAAAGTGCATTAGACTTTTCGTACAACATCATCAGACGGAAGAGCATAGAGCTGTAACAGAAAAGCCAGCTTGTTCATTAATGCTGGAACACAGTGCTGGGATGTCCGGCGGAGTTAATGCAACCGCATGAGCCTGCCTATGCATAAAAAAGGGCCATTAAATTGTAAAAGGTTTTGGTCTGCAGTCTTTTCCCTTCAAAACCGTGACAGGAGTTGAAGGGATGCATTTAAATTCGGATCCAGACAATGCACATTTACCTCTGGCAATCCATGAATATAAACAAAGCCACTGACAGGTTATGATTCGTTACTCCTGTAACGCTCATTGACCTCATAAAGGTCTGACACTTCACTAAAAATTGACCCTGTGGGTGTGTTCGTGCAGTGTTAGGAGGACAAACATGGCCGGCTGTACTGAGAGATTCATAGTCCACTCGGCTAATCCATCTTGCCTATAGTTTCACACGCAAGGTGACTACGCTTTGACATATGCCGCCGCTGCTGCAATGATCTGTGCGCAGAATGAAGAATGATCCAGAGCTTGCCCTTGGATGTCCCTAACGTCCACTTTATTGGCAGCGATCTCTGGCCATATAGCTGCCATCCTGGGACGCTCACACATAATTGCCCTTATGGGAGAAGAGAGCTCTGAGCGTGTGTGTGTGTACATACCACACAAGAGTGATGTAAATCATAAAAACGGACTCTCATTCAGTGGCTGAGCTTCACCTCACACCAAACGACCCTCAGCTACCTGGTTTTACATATGGTTGTCTGTTGCCCCCTGCTGGTCTGACTCTGATAATTACCGCTGACAAAGTAAGTACAGCAGCCTCAAGAATTAAAAATAAATACTACAATACCAGTAGCATTTCATCTGTATAGAAGTTTGTGCTGTAGGTTTTTGAGTCTGCGTCAAACACTGTCTTACTTGTGTCGCTCCATGGAGGACTTTGACCTCTGCGGGGTGGCAGGCTTCCTGGTTTCCACCTTCTGCTGAAGGGGTGACTGACTGCCGCTCTGCGCTCTGACTGGTCGATGCTCGTCGGCCCAGCTGTCCATAATCCGCTCGGCCCCATGTGAACACTCTCCCAGTCTCTGAAATAGATGATGACTGCAGGAGCCACATATTGTACTGGGTACATCTCATTTCCCTTATTAGCACTCATTTCTGCTCCGAATAGCAAGGACAGGCAGGAGGGCAGCCTTTGTGGAAGGTCGTCAAGTGTCTGGCACGTCCCCTTATTGGACATCTGTTACATATATAGATTAGATGGCGAAGCTGATTGGTGAAGACAGGTAACAGATTAAATCAAGTCTATCACTGACAAGCTTTACTGTATATTTGATTTATTTTCTGATTTGCCATCCGATCAAAAATCATTATAACGGCTACTTTTAAAGTCAGATAAAGTAGGGGAGTCTTTCTGTCAGCAAGAAACAGCTTTAAAATAATATACGGTATAATCAAAGTACACTTTGTATCAAGACAAAGTACAACATTATTTAAAAGTCAGTGCTGGCTATTTGTATATGATACTTTATGATTACTTTGTCTTTGTTTGGGCATGATAACCGTCCTGTGAGGAGCGCAGCGGATGTTATGCATCCAGCTTTCTCACCTGTTTGAGCAACAATGTGTGTCCAGCCGCTCCACACATGAATCACTTTCTCTCCGGCCAGCAGCGATCGCTTCATGAGAGTGGGAGAGCACAGGAAGGGCTCCGAATGGGGAAGCTGGCCGTGCTTGTTGCTTCCCCACAGAAACAAATCGCCGTCTCCTGCACACATGACAAGGAAAAATGTTACTCTTCAACAGCAGCGGCAGCAGAATGAATACTGCTGGAAGATGTGCTGAGCCACTTTAATCTGAACTTGAACCATTTAGGAGGTCACATTCTATTGTCTCTGATCCAGGAATGCTTGTACCAAAAGCTAAATGACTGCTATGCCCGGTCAGCAGACGGAGACATTATCTCTGACAATAAAGAAATTAGAGATTCAAGTATAAAAAAATATGTTAAACAAAAACACACACCAACATGGAGACGTTACGACAAATACAATTATATTTCATAAAATGAATGGATTCCTGCCTGATGAGGACAAGACTGAGTTGATTTTAGACATCATTTAATCTAAATTTAATTTATTGCACTCTTTGAATTTTTTAGGGACAGAATTCCAGACTTAATTTCAAATTTAAACTCAAACTCTGAATATCTGCGCTGTGTTTTACAGTCACTTCTGTTGCTCCCCCTGGTTGCATTCCCATTATCTGAGTGGAATGTTATGAACTCCCTTAATGGAGGAGGACTCAAAACTTTGATCACTTTGCACACTAAGGAGGCGTCAGCAAAACACACTTTCTCAAATGTTAGATGTCTACACTTGTACATGTCATTTTTAAATTTCCAGGCTGATATTTCATATTTATGCTAAACGAACCTAATGTAACACGGATGCAGCATTATGTCATATATGGGGTCATACCTGTGAGGCACACACAGTGCATCGAGCCCGCAGCTACCACGTGTGAGGTCTTCTGCTCCAGACCTGCAGTTGTAGGCGGGTCAGAGTCACAGATCGTCAGAAGCATATAATTGATCTCAGGCCTTAGCCAGCGCAGCGTTTTAACTCACCTGGTACCAGACAGGGCAGGGCGGAACCGAAGTGAGACGGGACAGGGCGCGGACTGAGCGCTCTCTTAGCGTGACTCAAGAGACCACTTCCCCACTGATACACACAGCCTGACTCTGAAGACAGAAGAGGAAATTAAGATTTTTGAAGTTGCAATCGCACAGTTAGGAAGCAGAAACTCACCTGTAACAGCCAGCGAATGTCTGAGTCCCGCTGCCAAACTCACCACCGGCTCCTTCAGACTCTGAGGACCAACAGCACAATGACATCAGATCAAACTCATCATGAGGTGAAGCTGGGTCAGAGACAGATCAGATCAGATTAGATTAAAAACATGGCAAACATCAGCACGGGCGTATTTTGCTCCTTAAGGTAAAATGCTCACCTCAACAACAAGAACATCTGCGGTGCGTGGGAGTGTCTGTCCGATGCCAAGTTGTCCAAAAGCGTTCGAGCCACACGACAAAACTCGACCACAATCTAACAGTGTGACAAAAACAATAGAACACAAAGAAATATTCTGTAAGTCTTTGGTCAGGAGGTGACAGCAAGCAAAGTTTGCAAGATTAGACTCACAGAAGGTGTGAACTAAGGACCAGAAAACTGTTCACTGTTCTGAAACATGAGCATAACTCTTCTAAATTCCTGCACTCGGCCAGCAGATGGCACATCTACGTTGTTGCTGAGATCAGGCTCAGATTAGGGGCCAACCAGGGGTCCTTTACATGTGCACTCATTGTTTCTGTTTCTCACCTGTTCTGCTGATGCTTGAGCAGCATATAAACCGTATGCCTGTTCAAGAGCATGTCTGAGAGCTGCTGTTTATAATCAAATTAAGACAAGATCTTTGTCTCACTCTTTGATCGGAGTGCAGTTGTAGATGAAGAGACTGGCCTAAGCATTAAATCCTCGTAACATCAATGATAACACTGCATTTAATTTATGAGTGGTGAAAGGCCGACGTGGGGAAGGCTTCTATGGCTGTGTGTGTGCACAGAGGGCTCACGATGTACAACAAACAGTGAGGATATAAACCCAACAGTATGTTGTTTGTATCTGCTCCCTACAAAACATGACTTTCATTAGCTTCACTGGCAGATCTGTTCATCGAGAGTGTCAACAGTTTTTATACTTTTTCCAGACACTCCAGTGTCATTATCACAAAAGAGAGTCTACCAGCTGAAAGCACAAACTGGATTTTGGCATCAGTGATGCTTACAAATTGCCTTGAATCCTTTAATTACTCTCTTCAAAATGAATGAAGCATAACTCTGCAGCTTAGTCACCGCTGACCTTTTGTCCACTTACTTATATCTACGCTAATGTAGTTGCATTCTTGTACATAATTAAGAGTTTACACAATTTTACACATGAGCAATTGAAATACTCCTGCAGTATATGGTTGACGCTTGGTGGATTTTCAAAGGCCATTACAGTTATATAAACAGCCAATTCAATGGCTCATATCCACTCTGTGGTAAAGAGAGCATCGCATTCTATAGTGAAATGGTGCTTACCAGTGAGAAACAGCGTGAAATCCCAACCACAGGCTACTTTTGTGACTCTCTGACTCAGGCTGTGGCACAGCTGGAGAGTGGACACGTTTGCACTGTGGCCAAGTCCCAGCTGGCCTCTGTCATTCTGTCCGCACACAAACGCCTCTCCATTCTCTGTCCAACACAGAACACACCGCAGGTGCGCCATTTAGAGTTTATAGCCAATAACTGATGGCTTAAGCATAAAAAGGTTGTTTAAACATGCAACTACACAGCTGAGGAAAAAAGAACTGAAGAAAAGAGGAAATGTGCACACGATCCAAACCATGAATGTAAATAAACATACAACAGATTGTTGTTTTTTTTGGTAGCCTTGCAGTGCATGTGGTGTGTATATAATTATTTCCTTTGTAGAATTTAAAAAGGTTTTTAAAAAAAGTGTTTTATGAGGACAAAACTAAATGGTCATGTAGAATCAGTTTTGTACTACTGTTTATTTATTTATTTTAAAATTTAGATTTGTGTGAAATGTGTTAGCCTTTGCATATATTATGATCAATGCTTTCTTTGTATATTTTGATGTTTATTTTTGTTATATGACAATTTTTTAAATTAGAGGTTACACTCTATATTTCATGTTATTAAATTGTGTAAATAACATCTCTTTTTGGATCTCAGGGACTCTGAAACAATGGATATAACACTGCACAGGCTCAATGGAGTTGTATTGTAGCTATAAACGAGTCCCCATCTATGTAAAAAAAAAAAAAAAAAAGAAGAAGAAGAAAAACCCAAAACTACAATGCTGGTGTTTATTTAAGTCCTACAAATGTGAAGTGAACGGAGAAAACTTCCCCTGACTCGATGTGAGCAGAAAACGACAAAATTCATGTCGGGGTTTAACTTTTCATCAAATACAAGCGGCATCATTTGACCAGCAGAGGGCGACAAGCGAGCGGTCTTGGTTGAGACCATTGACCTTTTACAACGTAAGTGGGACTGAGGACTGAATTTGCAAGACAAAAGTTTAGTTTGGGAGCAAAGCATTAGCTTAACTCACCGGTGATAAGAACGGAGTGACCCCCGCCGCCGCTCACCGCCAACACTGCCTGGTTTTCGAGAGCCGCGGTGCCACAAAGCCGGGGATGTGACAGGTCCTCCACATGTCCCTGTCCCAGCTGCCCGTAGCTGTTGGCCCCCTGACAGCCACAGCGGTAAATTTACCTTTCAACTTCTAATACATTTGCTACACATATTACTTGTTAGCATGAGTTAATCGTTAACAGAGAACGTTACTTGTCACCGAACATCCCGGAGCAGTTCGCCGACTGTCATGCCGAAGTTAGCAACAGTGCTATGCTAACGTTCCCCACTCCTCCATCGCTGAGTTGCTGCTGGTGGTGATTATTTCAAATAAACCTCACAGACAGACATTCCCACCAGAAACACTTAAACGCTCAACTTGACAAACTCACCCAAGAATGTAAAGAAAACTCCGGTCGCGAGCGTGTCTCCATGGAGTGCCTATGGGTACCAACAAGTACAGGAGGGTTTGCGACATTGTCGTAAAGTACGCCTCGGACGGCTGTTTGACTGTTTTGGTGAAACGGGATTTCTCGGCGTCTTAAGATCACATTAGTAAAATTTGTTTATAATCATTTAAATACTGTTCTTGTGTCTTTAGTCTTTCCACGATATTCGGTGATTTTTTTTTTAAACCTAAAAGCCACATAAATATGCAGAATTGCAATTTTGGTACAGTGATTTGGCCGAAACGTTGCATTTCAATATTTTATTTACACTCAAACGCATGGGACGCGTCCCTTCCAATAATCAAATATGCTCTAAACGTCTCATCTATTTGTAAGAAATAAAAGTGAGGCACCAACAGTTGGCCACACATTGTCTAAAATAATTAGCAACAAATGTAGCTACGAGCTAAATGTCAACAAAATAATTACTGTTTCTAGTATTATAATAAAAAACTTTACAAATCTGAGGACAGCAGGGATATTTAGGCTTCATTAGTTTCAGCTAGGTCTGACAGTTATCAATAAATGCGCAAATGGGTGCATAATTAAAGTTACATCAGCAATATATCACCATTATAATGAGTTAATTTAATAAGGTAACGCTGAACACTTCTTAAGTTTTCACTAAATTCAGCTAGAATTCTCTTTTGGGTGTTATGTATAATAAATCCAACCTTAAGATCAAGTAAATGTCTAAGAATCCAACTCCAAAAACGTCACTAATGACCTGGTTTCCCTCTTAGTTCTCTCTGATAATGGATTTTCTAATTAGACGATGGGGGAAGATGTGGACCTCTGGTCGAAAGGATAATTATTCTAAAATTTAACAGATTTTACACAATCTCCAGTGCAACCATAATTAACATACAACTGTTACCATCCTTTTCAGGGTCCATGCTGCAAACCACCCCATGACGATGTGAAAAAGTCAACAGGTAACAAATGATCTGACACACAGTGAACATTTTATATGTTTTTCTTTAGTTTTATACATAGCCTACTATATTTCTTTACAGTAGAAAAATATTTTTGATTCAAGGAGTACTACAATTATATTCACTTCAAGAAGAGGTATTCAAAATCATCACTGTAAAATAAAATAGGTGAGGGTGCTCGGGCCAAATTAGTCACAATCAGTCATGGAAACTGTCTTATAACACTAGTTTTAACGTTCAGAATGTCCCTCAAAGCACACAAAAAGAAACAAGATACATACACCAAAAGAATTCAAGCAGAACACCGCTACATTTTGTACATATCACTGAAGTGAGGAAGATTATATGTGAAGAAATCAATTGAAATACAAAAATTCACAAGGTCATATACAACAGAGAGTTAAGGATAAGATGAGAAAAACCACATCTGTGTTTGTAACAGCTGGAGATGTTTCCAAAGGGGACTAAAGTGTCTTGAATCATCGTTTGCGATGCAGAAAACACTTTTTCTTAAAGCGACACAGTGGTTTAACAGCTCTTTGTGTTCGTGCGGTTCACTGATATCAGTGGCTAAACTAACGTGCCTCTCGTAAAAGCCAAAGACCACGCAGCGGGGACAACGTAGCGTTTTGCCAAAAGCGGGGGCACATTCATTGCTCTGAAGAAGGGCGACACATAAGCTGGTGCTCGGGGACGACGGGGCAAGCGCTGATGGACTGAAAGTGGATAAATTCAGCTGATCTAACGGCAGTCAGACGCCCAGCTGCTTGTTCAGTCGGCATAGGGCGTCGCCGATGATGTCCAGCTCGTGCCGGAGCTCCTCCACCACGCTGTTGATGCTGGGAGTGTCTTTGAGGACGTCCACGCTCTGGGTGTAAGGGTTGTATCGCACCGTGAAGGGCCGCTTGATGGTCTTGGCGAACTCCCTGAAATAACGACAATGTCAACCCTGATATCGGTCTCTGTAAAACTTTCAAATGCAATCACAGTAACCTAACTCACCTCATCTTGACTTTGGCCTCCTCGAAGCTGTCTGACACAAAGTAGACGTCCTGAAATGTTGTGATGATGCATTCTTGTTTGGATGTAACTTTGGGGTCAAAAGGCATTATCCTTGCATTGCCAGAGAGTGCGTGCTGTAGGAGGACAACAGATTATGCATCACAGACTAGCAAACATTTTCTTCTGAATTAAATAACCCCCCGTTTTTTTTTTCATTCCCACCTTAAGTTCACTGATAGACGACAGCAGTCCGGCTCCGTATGCTCGCAGCTTCCCTTCTTGTTTGCATAGGCCGAACTCCACCGTGAAGAAATAGCACTGCAGCGGAAAGGACGATGACACGTGTTAGATTGGAGGACGTTTGTGGCGGTTTGTGAACGTGCGCTCATGTCCGTGTGACTCACCGTGGCCAGTTTCTGTACTGAATCATCTGAGGCTCCGAGGGACGCCAGACCAATCTCCTGAGAAAACTGCGCAAAGCTGGGCTCTGCCAGCAGGGGGACGTGACCCAGCAGCTCGTGGCACGTGTCCCTTTCCAGGAAACAGGAATATTAGGAGCAGCGGCTCCATATTGACATTTCTTAAATTCTAGATGTGTGTATTACTCACGGCTCTGGGGTGTACAAGGGGTCGGAGCTGTGCCGTACATACTGGGTGCAGTGGAAAACACGGAAGGCCAAACCAGCAAGGAAATCACGTGGGGACAAGTAGCCGGCCACAGGCCTGATGGTGAACCCAGTGCGTTCTGAGAAGATTAGGTGTTTGAAACAAAGATGTGATTTGTGTGTGTGTGTGTGTGTTGGTTGTTTTGGTTTTTTTTTCGATTAGATGAAAACGTACCCCTGAGGAAGCGTGACACGTCCTCCAGCTGAGGGATGTTGTCCTCCCGGAAATCACAGTATTTGGACAGCAGCGGAAGGTTCTTCAAGTATTCCCGGCAGGCGTGAGTGGGGTACAACTTGTTAAGCTCTCTGTACACAACCCCCCAGGTCTTCACCTCCTCCTCTGTGAACTCAATACGAGGAACGGGATCCCCGCTGCGACCGGAGACAGAATAAATCCTCTTAGCATCGAGTAACAAGCACGCCTATTTCCAAAATAATCACTAAGTTTTAGAACAAAAGCTCACTGTTTGTAGGCCGTGGCAAGATCAGCAAAGTACTTTCGCCTTTTCCGGTAGACATTGTCCTTGAAACCCTGACGAGGAGGAACATAGAGGGACGTGAGAATAATTCAAGTTTAAATGGGTTTGTGTTGTTTAGGTCGGTCAGTACGTACTGGATGATCGGCATCCAACTCGGAGCCGTACATCAACACACGGTTAGCACAGTTGTCCAGGTCTGAAATCTTCTTTGGGAACCAGGGTACTTCACACATTTCTGAGAAGACAGAGGCGAAAATAAAAATCAGTACAGTTCGAGGTGATGTTTGCAGCACCTGCAGGGCCTTCATTCACCTTCTTTGTGTAGGCAAGAGTTGTCAGGAGGCTCCATGTCCACCACGTTCACATGCTTTCGAAGCAGGTGGATGATTTCATTCAGCTGTTCGTGGTTGCTGTCGCAGTCCACAAAGATTTCAAACTCAGAGTTGCGTCTTTTGGATCTCCTGGATTCTATGTGCACGAGGTTAACGTGGTTTTCCTGAAAGACACATCGGGAGTCATTTTTATAAGTTGCCTATATACGATCTGTATGATAATTGAATATGTCATTAGTACACGTACACTGTAAGGGAAAGGTTTTAGACAGTGTATTCCTAATGAGTACATTCATAGATGGGGCTGTGTGATACAATGAAAATCTTTTTTTTGTGTTGCTTCATTGATTATGTTGTATCACAAATCACACTTTTAAGATGATTTTTTTTTTTTTTTTCTTATCATTTTGAAAAGGCTTTGCACTTTCCTGCACAGCATGGATACAGGCGAGACAAAATGTCATGAGGTCAGAGTCTAAATAAAGGGACAAAAATAATCAAACAAGTTAATTTAACTTACGATTTTAGTTTAAGAACTACGCCTTTATATTTTGACAATATTGGGCTTTACGTCTTCTTAATATAAAAACTATTTATATTGCATATTTATGTTGCAGTTATCACTGCATTTATACAATTTGTATTGTCTTTTATATTTTTTCTGTATGTGAATTTCATGTGTAAATGACATTTATCAGGGTGTGAGATTTTGGTCGTATTACTCGGACCTATTATTAGGAATAACTTTGTCTGTACCTGGAAGAGTCTGAGTGCCTTCACCAGCCCCCCTACTTCATTCTTGAGGGAAAAGATGACGGTCGCTCTCCCTTTTTCTGACGTGTTCTTCTTCTCAGTGTTTTCTTCGATTTTTGTGAAGGTTGACTTGTTTAACTGGAAACAGCAATTACAGATTTTCAAGGTTTTGATTTTTCGTCCAACAACCAACACTGGCCTCTAGTTATTCTATTTATCCTTTGAAGGGACAAAAACAATCCATATCTGGTTATTTGACTGGAACAGTCGTGGAGTTATAACTCATTTTAAACATAGAATTAAGAGGAAGCGTGGCACCAACATTAAAAGTTACATGAACGCAGCACCTCCATCTTTTTGTTCTTTGCACTGGCAGCGTCATATTTCAGTAAACTAGCACGATATGCTTATTTTACTGGGTTAATTCCTCACAGGGTCGGTGCTGAGATTAGTGCGCGGCTCATCCCTGTGCACACGCCCGGGGAAACTGCAGATAATAATCCTGCGTCACATTTTTACAGGTAAAACTCTAACAAACCGCCAGCACAGAGCAAATCATCTGTTTGGGGGTGACTGCAGCGTGTTGACGCTCATGCGCATCGACGTAAAGTTCCAAATTCAACTTTTACGCGCACTATTTAGTAAAGGCCTGGTTGGTTGAGAAGGGTTAAACTAACGAATTCGGGTGTTTTACCATCTCCCTCCCTCCGAGCATCGCGCAGACGGTGCGGCGGACCAGGTGTGGGGGGATCCGCGTGGGAAGAATCCCTGGAAGCATGGAGACTGGATCAGGACGCTCGCCCGGGGCCAACTCTTTGCGTCTCGCTTTAACGAAGATGAACTCGTCTCCGTCTCGAAGAATCGCCTTACTGCAATCTCATTTAGACAGCGGGGACGCCTATTCTTAGCTCCCTGCATGCCTTCTATGTGTGACCGCACATCAGGCAGCGTTTCATCGCTGCGGCGCGCACACCTGAGGCGGATTTTGCGGACCCCGGTTAAAGGGTTATTCCCCCCCCCATTGTCAGCTCCATTAAAGCAAGTTAAGTTCAGTTTTATTCATTAATGCAGACTGCACATTCAAATGACTTTTTTTAAATTTAGGCCTGATAACAGTTGCTCAGGTGGACCAGTTGTTTCATTAACAAAACATGTTTAGACACATTTGTGTAACGTTGGGAAAAGCACGTTTCACTTATGTTTTTAGCACCAATTTGCCTAAATAATTGAGCAAATCTGTTCCCCTTCTCGTGCCGCATGCGGGTAATGCGGGGCATCACGTTGCGGTCCTTTGCGTGAAGAAACCCCGTGGAGGAAAGAACCTTCGGGATTGTTTTGTGACCCTCTTAATTCCCTGACGCAAATTACACTAAAACAAAACGGCTTAGAATAATCCCCCGGGTTTAGTATCACCTCTGCAGGACAAAATGCCAGCGCTGCCTCAAGATGTCTGTTCACAGCTTTACGTGTTGCTCTCTCTTCCTTTTCTTAAAAAAAATTCTCACCTCATTGTTGAGCAGTTTCTCCTCGAGGCCGATGTTCATGGAGTCGAACGACCTTCCTCTGCGCGGCCCTTCGTTTTTATTTGAGTACATGTTAAGTGGCCCGGGCTTATTCGTCTTTTTTTTTTTTTTTTTATATGCTTGCTCCCTGGATTCTCAATATGACCTCCTGTCTGCCCCGAACAACCTGCGCGCTTTGCTATTTAACCAGCCAAGAGAGAGGAGGGGGCAATAATCTGGAGCACAGCAGCAAATGGAAAAAGAGCAGCTCCGCGCACGTCAGCGACGGGGGAACCTTTTTTTTATTTCAGCCAAAGGCCTGAAAGGGGCTCCAGCGAGATCAATCAACAAATTCAGATTTCACTGACAGCTCCATCCAAAGCTTTTTGCTGTGTTTAGCCGGCACATGTAAACGTGCCACAGAGGCCATGGTCATTTCCATTAGGAGAAGCATGCTGCAACTTCAGAATTAATGCCATTTCCATCAGCTGAGGAAGTGCTGCAGCAATCAAAGAATCCCACAGTATTTATTACTGTGCTTTATCAGCAAATCCCCTGGCCACCAGACTGGTGCAAATGCAGTCGGTGGAATGAAAAACTCCTTTTGCGCTCAGTGGAACAGCTTGATTTTCAACCCAAGACACAGAAAGAGAGAGACACTACGTGCGATTCTATTGTAATGTATCCAGGTCTGCAAATCTGACTCTCAAAATCAAGGCAAAACTTTTAGTTTAGTTGAATTACAGGCTGCAAACTAACACAACTGTCCTGTCACCGTGGCAAACGTGTCCTGGGGATATCAGCCGTCTTTTGAATCTCCACTTTCAGCTGGTGCCTTCAGGAAGAAGGTACACAGTGCAAAAGTACTGTCTATTCTGTTTCCATTCCATTCGTGTTCTAAAGCTGCACGGTGTTTCTATTTAAGGAAATGTTCTGACTTTTGTATGTAAATTGGCCACAGTACAATATGAAGTAAAAGTTATTTAATTAGGTGAAGCTCCCTGAATCACATTTAACAATTTAAAAAGAAAAAAGTCCCTTCGAGCTCAAAGGCATCTTATTCAGATTCACTGTGGACTCTCGTGGACTTCATGGTGGCACAAGCAATTAATTCTCCTTGTTTGTTGACACCTTGAGACTGAGAGGAGGTCAATGTTTAAGAGGATTCGAGCAGCCCCCCAGCCTGTATTGTACAGTGATCCGAACATGCCCCCCTTTTCGAAATCCATTTGTCTGCACTGTAAGCACCTCTGGGTTCTCGTGCACATAGCACAAATAATCTGCATGTTTTCCCCTCTTGCACCATGAGCCCCTTAATAAGATCAAGTCAATCAGTAGAAAAGGCCTCACGGGCCTCGGCAGGCGGAATCAAGATGAGGGTAGGAGAGCTCATTACTTTAAACAGATAGCAGCACTGCGGTCTAAGCTTCAGTCACCTGACAGGTAGGACAGGTGAGACATCTTTGTCTATCAGCTAGTACTCTTCATGCAGCCCTAAAGCGCTCATGCATGTGGCTGATGCACATGCGTTTGTCTCAGGTGGTCCTGGCCTGTGTCACCCGTGACATACGCAGATGCTTTATGCAACAAAGGGAGGCAGTGAGGGGGACTTCCTCTCCTCGGGAACTGAATACAGACCTGCCCCCTC
>KV751338.1:5992103-6002510 GCA_001698575.1 Mola mola
TTCTGTTCAGTGTAGTCCTTTAAAACACATCTGGCCACATTTACATTCACAGACGAACCTGCTTCTGTACGTAGAGCTTCTTCGACACGTACCAGCATGCAGCAACAACAGACACCCCCACCCCATTTAAGATCAGCATAGCATGACAGAACATGTTTCCCTGAGAGATCCTCTTCATCTCCACCAGCAGGGGACACGCATTACCGTGTCAATGTGCAAACGCAACACACACTGACACACAACAGCTGAGCCGTGACTGTATTGTCTTGTTCGACCATACGTCTCCATTTCAAAGAAGGATACACAAACCAACCATATTCGCTCTTAGACTCTTACTCTTACAGTCAGTCATCTGTCCATTTTTGTTGCTTTTATAGCAATAGTTAGGATTATACCAATTAGTCACTTATTCAGTAAAACTCATTGAAAAGGAAACTCATTTTTCTATATAATTGTGAATTAAATGACTATACTGTACTGTTGGTCGGATTAAGCATCTTAGTATATCAACATTTATTTATGTTTAACATTTTGACTGATTGATATGTTGATTTGAACTAAAAAAAAAACAACCAGAAATGATGGATTATTTAGTAATGCTTAATAATTAGCAATGAAACAATACCAATAGTACCTGCCAAAATACTAATGGGACTTTTTTAAATAAATGTAAAAATAGAGAGATGAGAGTAAGTAATTTTTAAAAGAAAAGGTAATACTGTACACTAAGTGTACATTAATTACTATCGATTAAAAGAGTAGTAGACATTCATTAACACTTAATTAATGTGTCACGTAATCACTTCCTGATGAACATGAGTCCTCATGTTGACTGAGGTACTTACTGAATCATTTTTAACCATACGTTAACATTAGTGGTATTAGTATTAACACAGTAATGCCTATTAACAAACAGTTAAATAATATAAGGAGAAGTGTTTGGACACAGATGGCCACCTAACCCTAATAAAGCATTTATTAACCTGAATTAACCATTTATTAATGCTCCTTGTGACCACTATTGTAAAGTTGAAAACATGTATCCCTTAAATCGCACTGAATAATATGGATTAAAATGACTGAATAATGAATGAATTTGTATCTTAGTTAACATGAGGACTGTTGTTAAATGCTTAATTGGCACATTAATTAACAGCTAATGAATGCTTATCACTGCATTAACTAATGTTAATTAATGTACTCTTATTGTAAAATGTTACCGAAATACAAAAATTCAAACGCTATAAAACAAAAACTGAAAAAAGGCAAGAACCTAATGTTATTATTAAAAAAGAAACTTAAAAATGGAACAAAACCACATTATTATTTATACCATATTAAGCAATAAAAAGCATTTTTAATATACAGTTGATTTGAACAAGTTTAGTGTGAACAAGTTGCATAAGCAGTGGCATCCAGTCTGTTGTAATGAATTTTGAAATGGTGGTGGAGCTTCCTGCTAGCTCGACAACATCCGTTTTATCCTAAACCTGCTTGTGTACTCTGGATAAAACCACATCTGCTTTGTTTAAAAAGAAAAAAAAACATGAAAGAAGATTGAGTAGTCCATCTTGTCCTCTGAGAGGGATAGAAATGAGCCTTCTTTCACACACTTCAGGTAACGTCAACCCTGAATTTCCTCTCCCTAGACGAGCTATTGAGGCATGCAGGAGGAAGGACTAAGCCCACTGACTGGTATGTCCATGGTATTGTTCATAGTTCCCTAAAGAGCTGTCGGTTTCATGAAGCCCCAACAAATCAAATCAAAATCAAATCAAATTTTATTTGTATAGCCCGAAATCACAATTTACACATTATCTCACTGGGCTTTGACAGACTGTACAAATGTGACATCCTCTGCCCTTAGACCCTCGAACCGGGTGAGGAAAAACTTAAAAAACCCTAAACAGGGAAAATAAGAAACCTCAGGAAGAGCCACAGAGGAGGGATCCTTCTTCCTAGGACGGACAGACGTGCAATAAATGTCACTTGTACAGAACACAAAAACATGATAACAACAGTTCATTTAGAATGCATAAAACATCCATGAGTCCCAGAGTCTGTGGATTCTATGAGTCCGGATGTATGGAAAGTCTAGTGATCCAGACGCAGGTGGACTCTGTTGGTCCAGGAGTCATTGTACTCCATGTAGGAAGATCTGGGTGTTGCTGAGTCCAAGAGTATGTAGAATCTGTAAATCCAGGGATATGTGAAGTGTAGTGGTCCAGAAGCAGGTGTAGTGTATTGATCCAGAAGCCATTGTGATCTGTGGGTCCCGATTTGCACTTGGAAATCCAGCCTAGGATCCAAGTCACAGGATCTCCTTTCCTAATGTGGCCAGGGGGCATCAGGCAGGACCACAGCAGCACCTCCCACCACGACCTAGAAAAACCTGCAGGATGGTAAAGCACAACGACTCCGGGGAAGAAGTAAAGTTAGTGTAAGGATATGGACATTTACAGGAGCAGAGAAGGAGTCGGAGTCAGAGGGGGGAGAGAAGAAAGCTCAGTGAATCATGGAGTGTTCCCCCAGCAACCTAAGCCTATAGCAGCATAACTAAGGGCTAGATAGGCCAGCCTTAACTATAAGCTTTATCAAAAAGGAAGGTTTTAAGCCTACTCTTAAAATCAGACACTGAGGTGGGCTTCTACACAGCAGGAGCAGTTCCAGATCCAAGTCCAAATGCATTTTCCCAGACCACACTTTCATGTTGCAGATGCTCTGGCCACGGCTTTGATGTCCTTGAGTCTTGACAGGCCCTGGATCAGATCTCCTTAATTTAATGTCCAGCTCGTTGTCACTGTTCTCTGCTAACTGATGTGTTCCACAGTGACTCTGATATGCGGTTACATTAAAGTACGCTTGCGCCGACTCATATTGATAATGTGACGTGGCCCGTGCTGTCTCCTCTCTGCTATTCAGAGGCTAACTAGCGTACAGGTGTTCTTAAGGCTCGACAAGTGATTTGACAGAGTATAGGGTCAGAGAGGGCAGTGCAAATAAGATGGCTCATTGTGACTCTCCTGATGACCCGCTCACCTTACGGGTATGTCCTGTGAAAAGGGATCTCTGGATAATTAGCTTCAAGGATGAGCTGGTGTGACACAACTAATCGGCCATTAGTTAAAAAGCCATGCAGCAGTAAGAAGCGATGTGTAAGCTTTCGTGTCTTAGTCTCGGTCTGTCATGTGCTGATGTTTTGGGTTGGTAGCTCGGGATTCGATGACCTGGGAATGAGACACAACAATCTGCTAGTTGCATATTTCATTTATGTTCCTATAACTGGAATATTCTCCCACATAATCTACAAATTGGGGAAAAAACATACTTATGGGAATTCATGGCCACCTGCGAGAAAACCGGGCATGCAAAGGCTGCCAGGAGACTGCTGGCCAGGGCTATCTGAGGAACTGAACTGTAGAAGAAATGAATAAGATATTGTTCATGGAAACCTCGTTATCTGTCATCGGCTCTTATTCCTGGTCAGTGTGGAGATTTGGTCAGGGTGGATGCAGTGGGACAGACAGGTCTGAGCGTGCGAGAGCTGGCCAGTCTGTCCCAGTTCTGTTCACTTCAATCAGAGGGATTTACTCACCCTGTCTGAGCATCAACCTGCAAGACATCTCTCAGACTAATCTCACGCATGGCACTGAGAAACTGCCCACATGAGCATTACAATGCATTAGAAATGGCATATGTCTGTAGAGGTTCTCAGTCATCCAGGTCATGGTAGTAAGTTGAAGGCAACTGGACTTCTTGTAGTTTCTTGAAGACATTTCACCTCTCGTCAAAGAGGCTTCTACAGAAAACTTGCTTGTTTGTTGATGTTTTGCTCTTCAATGTAAAACATTCACATTTGTTAAAAATGGGTATTTGCCATTTAAATGTCTGAAACATTTCAGCAATGAAATTGTCAGTCCATATCAAAATTACCTTTCTTAGGTTGAAATGTAACTGGTTCGGTTAATTAGGTACATAACATAGTCCGATATCGGATCGTTGTCCAAAGAATCGATATCCTATTGTATTGTTAAGTAACTGCTGATTTGCACGCTTAATTATTTATTTCGTCTCCAAAATGCCCAGTGGGATTGCAGTGCCATTTCTAATCTTGGTGTTTAAGTTGAAGGCAACTTGACTTCCTGTTGTTTCTTGAAGAATTTTCGCCTCTCAGTTCTGAAGAAGCCTCTCGGATGCCAGGATTGGCCCGATTGACTGCCAAGATTAGAAATGGGACCTCAGTCTCACCGGGCTGTATTGAGACGAAATAAATTAGATTGTTGTTCAGCCATTCAAGGAATCTATCTAGACCGATTGGTCGGGGAATTTTGTAATCTGCAAATGGAGGTCAGATGTTCAGTACAGGTGCCATCATACCTGCAGGAAAAAATAACCAATTATGCCAGAACTTCTTCTTCTTCTTCTTCTTCTTTCTAGATGTTGGCTGTAAGAACTGTTTGAAGGAGAGAAAATGATGAGTAACGACAAGTTGACAGTGTCTTTGAGGCAATTTTAGGTTTTTTTTCAAGTCTCGTCACCGCAAGGCTGTTTCACCGTGAAGCTCTAGAAATTTATTGTGGTCTAGGAAGCATCACCAGACTTGCCGTCTGTGTGAGGATGACTAACTAATCATAAAACTTTCATTGTTGTGCAAACATTTAATTAAATCAGCCAAGCTAATCAAGTACAACTAAAGCAAATATGCAAACACTGATCATTTATCTAATATTTTAATCTGTTACTGAGTACATGCAGTCTTTTGTAGAAATGGAACTCAAAACCAATACAGGCCTGTTAAACCTTCTTCAGCGTCAAACATAGGAAACACTCAACATAAAGTAACATTAATGCTCAACTGTGATAGTAACACATCTGTCCATCCACTCTGATGTGTGGTTGTGTTGTTACAACCGAAGCTAAAAATCTAATTAAAGAATATCAGTCTTGTGTCTTACATTTTTTTCTACTCGAGTGTCATTTTCAGTCACCGTCTCCACTCCTGATCCCAACACAGCTGTTGTTTGAATTTCCAAAGAATTCAAGGACTTCTAATAACACTTCATCAATAGGATTCTAGTCTTTCACCTGATCCCGAGCCTTGTTTGAAAAACTAGCTAATCAGAACAGTGAATGGTCGGCTTGCGCACACTTCCCGTGGCGGGACATCCTCCCTTTAATTAGCTTTGGTTCTCTCGTCGACGAGCAAACAGCAGCATATGCTGCTCGGTGACAGGCGCCAGTGTGCACAAGGACAGGACAGGATGGCGCTGCAGCCATAAACATCTGCCGCTTTCAAAATAGAAACTTCACGGAAAGAAAAAAAATGGTGGCTATAATAAAGGTCACCGAAATGATTGTGCACTAGAAAAGATTTATGGGCGTGATTTGATTATAAACCAGGTTGGAGGGCGTTTAAATGTCATGCTGAAGGTATACTAATCCAGTGCATTTTATCTCCTTTATAGGCGATTAAAACCACGCAGGGTATCAAATCCCTCATTCTAAATGTTTAACCCAAAATCTCAGATTACAATTTGTGAGTGGGCTCGCTGGGCTTTTACAAACTGCACAGATGTGACATCCTCTGCCCTTAGACTCTTGAACCGGGGGAGGAAAAACTTGAAAAGAAACCCTGAATAGGGTAAAATAATGAACCTAAGAGGAAGCCACAGAGGAGGGATCCTCTTCCTTTGGACGTACAGACGTGCAAAAGATGTCACATGTACAGAACACAACAATGTGACAATGTGTCGAAAATGTTGCTAATACATGTTAAAATGTATGAAGTCCTTGAGTCCAAGAGCATGTGAAATATATAAATCCAGAGGTGTAGCAGCAATAAAAGCAACTATTTTGTATAGTAGTTCTTTTTGAAAACAAATTTTTTTTTTTCAGCATGTTACTGATGTTATTAAAATGAATTAGAAAAAGGTCTTATAAATTCTCTGTGTTGATTCACTACACAGTTCTTATTTCATCATATTTACACACTTCAATGTTTTTTTAATCAACATTTTTCTGGATTATAAGATATTTGGCCTCTCTTTGGGAAATGCCTCACAGGAGTTGTTTCCTGGTGATACACAGCCTTTCCGCCTCTGCATAAGTGAGTGTATAGCAACCTGTGTAGTTCATCATTACAAAAGCCCGGCAGATAAGGTGAATGAAGGAACAGCTAAAGCAAAAACAAACATCAACGTCACTGCCTGCATCGCTCTTTGCGGGCAGGAAACGTCCGCGTCTTTGACGCTCAGGCATCACGAAGGGGAAACTTCCATTGTGATGCTGTTGACTAGAGATAGAAAGCCGGGGAACGCAGGAAATGAGCTGAAGGGGGCTTTGATTGCACCCAGTGGCATCATGCTTCTTTATTAACACGCCTTGTCCAGGTGCTTGTGAATAGGCTGGGCCTTGGAATCAAAGGAGAGGGAACGTGACGCTGCACACGAATTCTTTATCCCTTCATTATCCTGGCTGCTCTCCCAGCAGCACATAGACGACAGCGCCAGAGCTCTTCCACGCAGGCATTCTCCATAAACGTGTTATGCTTTTCATCCGGGATGAGACATTTCACGTCTCTTAACATCACACAGAACACATCTGTGCAAAACATGAAATCCCCAAGACAAACAGTCCTGTGTAGATTAAACTCCTAATCCTAAAAAACGGAATCCCACTTGATCACAAGTGTGCATCTCAAAAAGTAAGAAAATCATGATTTTTCAGTGCAGAAAGCGATACATTTTATGTATTCTAGGGTCATTACAAGCAAACTAAAAGGTTTAATGCCTTTAACCATTTTAGTTTTGATAGATGGGTTTATTGTGGCCAGCAGCTAAAAAAATAAGAAAATTACATTTCAAAACTTTAGAATATTTCATTATAACTGTTAAAGCCATAATCATCAAAATTAAAACAATAAAGACTTGAAATATTTCACTTTATGTGTAATGAATATAGAATGCACTAACACACAAGAAACCCATGATAAATAATGTGTAAATCAAAAGTGTCCAAAATCAAATTGCTTGGTGTAATTCCAGATAATGAGTGTAGCGGGAAGCCACATAGAATTTATATATAGTCCATAATATCCAAAACAATTGCAGTACTGTACAAAAGCAAAAACCTTCTAAAACAAACATCCCGATGCACTTCGTCCTGATCCCTCATACTCCCCTACATTATCTGCTGTGTGGGAATGTGGGGGAACATATTGTAAAACTAACGCAAATCCAATGTTCGTTCTTCTAGAAAAAGTTTAAGTAAATAATTAAATCCACTGACAAAGAACCATCAAATCTGCTCTTCATTAAGCTGCACAGTCTCAAATTCAAAGAGTTGGTTCATTTTAGAACAGAAATGTTGAGAAAAAGGTTGAAATACGGTTTCAAGAAAGAAGTGGACATGGTGAGGTTTTTAAAGTCAGAATGGAATCTAGTAACATAGAAATTCTTTCTCTGTTCGACCATACGCAGAGTGTGGTTATCAGCATTGGTGTGACAACAGTAATATTGGGTGAATAGAAGTTAATAGAGAAATGCAAACGTATCCCTGCTGCGAGCAGTTCAGAGGGGGTATGTAGCGTCACAAGACTCAGTAACACAACCGATCAAGTCGTTTGATCCTGAAGGTGTGGAGCTCATCTGATTGAATTGTATTTCAACATTATTCTTGAAATTTTGTGGGGTTTGTGGGGTTTTTTTTTTCTTAACATTTCAATCTTTCAAAAGTGCATAATGAAGAAAATCTTTGTTCTCTCATTATTTTTTGCTCATGCGTGGCCCTAAACCTCTTCCTTACAATTCTGGACTGATTTGTTCTGATCCAAGTTAATGTTTCCCTTTATTTATTATCCCGTCTGTACTCTTAGTAGTTTTTCTTTGCTGATGTTTTTGTTTATATCTTCACTTTCTTAACCTCATTTATTGATTTAGTTAAATTTCAAAAGATATTCCACATTTTGGAGATGTAAGCATTTTTGTTTCTTAACCCCAAAAATCCCCCCGATGAACGTCAGGAAAAAGTTCAAGCTCAAACTTTTAAACTTGATGAGCAGCGACAGGCGGCGTCATTCTTTCTCTCTGAGTTATATAAAGACATGTGACTTATCACACAAACGCGGGTGAAGAAAAAATAGAACACATCTCATTGTGAGGCAAAATATCAGATCACTTAAAGGAGCAGCGAGCCGTGTGGGCTGAGGTAGACGGAAAAAGGAAGTAGCTGACATCCATCATCAGCATCACCCTGGCCTTACATGCCTGAGCGTCACTGATGTGTATAGCCACACTGGCTGTGATGGTGTGCAAGGAGTCAGATCATATCAGGCTGCCGTGAAGACTGGCAGACCCACAATGAAGTTTGGCAGGGCAGGAGGGAACATCTGGGCTTCACGCTGATCTCTGTGACATGACTCGCCTGTCAGCGAGGCCTGTGGGCAGAGCACGCAGCAAGAGTGCAAGTCACTGGCCACGAGCCATCTTGAAAGGCCAAGCCTGATCACATCGGCATCATTCGAGCTATTTACAACACAAAGACGACGTGACTCGCAGATCAAGGCACCGGCCGACTCTGTGCATCATACTCGAGCTCACGTCTCGAGGTAGCGCGATTAAAAACACAGTTTTATTTGTGTGTGTGTGTGTGTGTGTGTTTCCCATCGGCTGATCTCTGTCTTGCGCACCCTCTCAATCCAAGCTTTAATTAAAAAGCTGCTACATTCACAGAGCCTTCGTAAGCTGGCTGGAAATGCGCTGGTTGTCCAGCTCTTCTCCGTGAGTGGGCGAAATGGCGCATTTGGAAACCAAATGAGTTCATTGTTGCCAGGATCAGGCCTTTCATCTGATTTGATTGTCGTTACTGAGTGACTGTCACCCTCTGGTAAACACTTGATGTTGTCATCAGCATCAGTACCATCACTCATATGCTTGGAGGGGTGACTCAGTTCACACCCGGTGCAGTTTCATCTTATGTCAAAAATTGGTATTTTTTGTTACACACCAAACTGGAAAAAATAAGATTTGTAATTTGAGTAATTATATGCAACTTTGCCAGTTTCTTAGATCGAAATGGCTCTTGTGCTGTGTTGTAGTAACGACTGATGCGTGTTTACAGACAGGTGATTGACAGACTCATGCCTAAACGTGCTAAATTGAGGTGACAACTGAGTAGCAGAAAATATCACAATTACATTTTGCAATTATATTCCATAGTGTCCACATTGTACATAGGATATTTACATGAATGAGACCATTCTGGTTCAAAGTTAGCAAATGCTTGTGATTCTTGTTTGTCATACATCACATATTATCACATTATATCACGTCATACATCACATTATAACTAACTACTATAATGTTTGGTTAGATTAAAGCTTCCTGAAGTTTGTCAGTGGAAAACGGATTGCATGCAATGACTAGTGCAGTGACTTGATCTGCCTCTTCCGTCACCACCCAAACCTGCCGAATCTTCAAATGAAAACCCGGACACAAGTTTTTTCATTTAACTCAATCTATTTTCACCAAATCAATGAACAAAGTTCCCCCACAGACACATTGCTGTGGTGCATCAACAGTATATTGTTTCCAAACCTAATTCTTATTTGCTAACAATTAATAGTATTATATTAAGATCATCAAATTTGGTGCTCCATAATACATTTTTCCTGATTCAGCTTAAGTCTCTCTCTCTCTCAACCAAATCTGTTCAGGGAGATGGCCACCCTCCAAAACCAGAGTGTACTCCAAAGTTTCTCCTCCTGGGGGAAAGTTGGGTCTCTATCATTTCATAACTGCGATAAATTACATTATAATAAAGAAACAGATCTGTTCTACATGTGTAATGAGATAACTTTGGTTGTGAATTGGTGCTATATAAATAAAACAGACTTGAATAGAATGTATCATATATCCATCTGTGATATAAGTCACCAGGTGTTACACCAACTGCTGGTATACAAGCTATATTTGAGAATCAGCCACGGTTTGACAGATTTTTCTACATATTTGCAAATCTCAATAAACTTGCACATACTGCAGTATGTAGACATGATATGTACAGTAGATATGATTACACATTTGCAGATTCTTGTACATATTCACAAAACTCAGTGTGCATTTAAAGATTCTGTTACAAAAAAAGACTGATTTTGCACAAACAGGCTGGGATAGTTACACAACTCTCCACTCACACATGCAAATAGCTTTGCAGCAATGTTCCAATACTTAAAGCTCTGCATCAAGCCAAGAGAAAAATATTGACTCATTAAAGCTCTTAATCCTTTTTTAAAAAAAAAAGATTTTTAATAAAAGACTCAATTCTTTAATACAAAATTAGCCGTCAAAACAAAAAATATCCAACAGCAATAAAACTGAATTATACAGAATGTTGTCAAGTATGACAAAA
>KV751339.1:0-10325 GCA_001698575.1 Mola mola
GTGTTCAGCCTGTCAGCCAGCGTGAACAGCAACCGACTCCGATTTTTCTAAAAATTGAATAAATTTTTCGCTTTTTACCAAAGCTGATTGCGAAGAGGTTTACCAATATTTAAATTCCTTATGCTGTACAAAACTAAAGTATTGTGAGTCGTACATTACTGGAGATTAGACGTATTATCGGTCTATCGGAAATTATTGATAGTTTTTCTCACAAATCTTTGGGATTTGTTTTAAGACAGATACGTTAAGAGTAAAATGTATTAAAGGTCGTCAAACTTCCTACTTTCTTTTCACGTACCTCATTCCAGTAGACGTCCTACTGTGTGCGAGCGTGCGTCAAAGAGAGAGGGAGGACGGAGTTGCGGCGAAAGTTTAATTCAAGAGTTATTTTAAAGTAAAAACAGACAGAAACACCGTGTTTGACGTGCGATCGCAGGGTTTGTTTAATATAACCCAATTGTCTCAAAACAACAAACAGCGATGTAGAGTTAGTAAAGGATATCCCGGAAGTGACTACACAATCCCATCATGCAGTGCACCTCAGCGAGAATTCCTAGCGAAATGCGAAGTAAATGTTGATGTTTGTCATTTACAGTAAAGGTCCAATGTGTTTTTTTGTAATGTTTCTGTGTTTGTTGTTTGTTTGCACATGACGTGGCTTGGGTTGTGTATAAGCGGACGAGGTCGTAACCGGCTCTCAGAGGGGTGTTGCCGCTGATGTCGTCGGTCCTCTCTGCCCTGTAACGGTAGATCACTCTTGTTCCACTTCAAATCGTATAAATCTTTCGCCTTTTACTAAAGATTTCCGTGGAGTGAAACAATAAGAGTTTTACTCAATTTTTTGATGCCCTGGGAAAGCAGGGCTTTCTCTTCATGTTGAAAAAGAAACTTTATCTGTGCAGATAAAAGCATTAATCTAGAATGTTCAGACTACAACTGTATTTGTCAAAAATTTCAAGCTTCTTCTGTGTTGCGTAATCATGCGTACGACTCAAGTTATTTCGATTGAAGTTGATGAGTATAAAGCTCCAGTAAATAAACAAGATTATTCTTTAACTTTCTCTCCCCGCATCCATGAATTTCCTCTTTGCCTTCTGTCTGGTTGTCTTTCCATCAAAGCATTCTCTGGCCCTTCTCTTCATGAAGCTAAATCTGGGTCAAAAGTTTCGTTATTTTGAATAATTAAATTGTGATTGAAAAACTGCAATTTTATATTGTAATTTTTTTTTTTATTATTTTGAAGTTCAAAAAACAAATGGTGTTCAAACTAAAAATGAGTTGTTTTTCTTTAATTATAAAAAAAATTTGAATTTTTTTGATTAAATTGTTAATTTTCATTTTTCACCTTTTGATATATTTTCATTTTTGTTCTCTATTTTTTTCAATTTCAGATTTATTACATATACTACATTTTTGCAATCAAGCCTTATTTTATCATTTTCAAGTCTCTTTTTTTTTCCAGGTTAAGACTTTTGACCTCTATCTGGCGCGTTGTCATCTGGGAGGGGCCGAGCAATCTGAATGACCGCCAGGCAAAGAGCTACTTAAGATAACGTAGGTGCTCTGACAACAAGTAGGACTCCACACATTTTAAGCAGTGTATGCAGTGTGAAAACCCGGTAATAGTGACAGTTCTTTTTATTGTGCTGTTTCAGACCACACCAAGCCACAATCACAGCAGTAACGTGCTGGATTGTGTAGTTCAACCACTGGATGCAATTGCACTTAAGGAAGTGATGTTTTTAGTGCACTGTACCATGAGCACAGCATAGCACCCGCAGGCCACACTTTAACTTTGTATCTAGAACATCCAACCTGTTTTGTCCCTCTGATGTCCTTGTTCCTAATCCAGTCCATCCTAGTCACTCCCAATGAGAATTACAATGTGTTTAACTCTGCCTCCTATCTCTTGGTCAGTGCCACCAAACAAACAAAACAACCAGCATTGCTGGTCTCACCACCCTCTTGTAAACCTTTCTTTTCATTTTAGCTGTTATTCTTTTTTTTTCACAAATCACTCCTGACACGTTTCTCCACCCACTCCAACCTGCCTGCACTCTTTTCTCACCTCTTTACCACCCTCCCCGCTGCTCTGAACAGTTGACCCCAAGTATTTAAACTCATGGACCTTTTCCACCTCTCCTCCCTGTAACCTCACACTTCCAGTTGCCTCCCTTTCATTCACACACATGTATTCTGTCTTTTTACAACTGACTTTCATTCCTCTTCTTTAAAGCACAGACCTCCACCTCTCCAGGTTTTCTTCTACCTGATCCCTTCTCTCACTACAGATCACAATGTCATCTGCAAACATCATCCGATACTGCCTGTATTTCTACTCTCTCAGAGTGACTATTGGCCATTTCCTTCATCGTCTTATCAATATTACTTTTTCAATTAAAACAGTACAAACCTTTGTTACGTTCAAATTGAAATAGGGAAAAGAGAAAAAACAAAGACACACAAAAAAAAGTACCTTTTGGCAAAACAAGACAATAAGTAACACACATTAAATATTTAATACGTCCCAAGGAAGAGGGTTACCTGTCCTTTTGTGATTTTCTTTCCTCTTCCTGAGGTCTGTTATAATGTTTTTAAAAACGGTGTCGCCAGTTATCACAGTCTGTTCGATGACAACTTTGTCTCTGGTTTTCCATAACACACATCACCAGCCAAAACAGTCGTCCTTTGGAGTCTGTGAGACTCACTCTGAACAAACCATACATCACAGATTTAACATTACAGTGAACAGTGAAGCCAACACTCACCATTTTGTGTCTGATTTCTGCACTGCAGTGGCAGTGGAGCAGCAGGTGTTCCAGGGTCTCATCCTCATTACAGGGACTCATTGAACATTTCTTTGTGGTGACGCAGCAGCTCTGACAGGTAATCTGCCAACAGAGATCAGCCAAACAGTGTCACGCATGTTTTCAGAAATGACTTTATCGTTTATGTTTTTAATTATTTGTGGATGTTCGTTTTGTTCTGCGTATTTGTGTTCGAATAAGCCTCCGTTCATGTTTATGTTCAGTGTTATAAATATCTTTGGTGTCATAGCCAGTCCAGTTTCTACTTAAGTCCTTAGTTTGTTTGATAAAGTCTCCATACAGGAGTTTATAATAAGGAATGGTTCTGGCTCTGCCATATAATTTAGACCAGTGAGAGACGTTTTCTCCCATCCACCCAACAGTTCTATTCAGCGCATCTGAAACGTTTTTCATTAAAGGGATTTTCAATACAAATCTGAGGTCAGGAGCCCCCAGTCCTCCATTTTGTTTACTTTTATGCATTATTGTTCTTTCCGAACCTCCCTGTTTGTTTCCCAAATAAGGTTAGCACATAATTTATTTAGGGTTGTAATAGTTTTGGGTGTTGGTGGGGAAAACAGTCGATACAAATAGCAGTTTTGAAGCTATGCATTTTCACAATGTTAACGTGGGCTTTGTAATTTGTATTTTTATTCTCCCATTTTGAAACCTCCTCTTTAACTTCTGTTTCATTTTTAGACCAGTTCAGGCCCCAGCAGCATCTCCCATTGAGCCAAATGCCAAGAACTTCAATTTCATTTTGTATCTGGACATTAACGTGGGGTTTGTTGGATTCTGAGCCGATCCAAACTCCCTTAGTCTTGTCCTCATTCAGTTGGGCTCCTGAAGCCTGCTCCTACTGAGCCAGGTGTTGCTTTAAGACGTGCAGCTTGCTCTGTGTTCTAATGATGACGGTTGGATCACCAGCATAAGCCACAGATGACTCTCTATGAGCACTGAGGAGGCAGCCTCTGATGCCACCATCACTGTTGATCCTTTTGATCAGAGGACTGATTGCCAAAACATACAGGGCAGCATTCAGAGGACAGCCCTGCTTCACACCGTGGGACATCTCAAAGGGTTCAGTTAAAACACTGTTTACATTCACCTGAACGGTGGACTTTACAGCACCTGAACCATTTTGATAAAATCAGCAGGGAAGCCATATGCTCTCAGAACTGCCCACAGATAATTACGTGACAAGTAATCAAAAGCTTTCTTTTGGTCCAGTCCTAAGATGTAGAAATCTGTGCTGTTGTGAATAATTTCTCTCAGGTAACAAAGATTGTCCCACATCAGGCGACCCTTAATGGCGCGCTGTCTTTTTCTATTATGATTTCTAGGACATCGTTGAGTCTATTCATTATTATTTTATCCAGTATTTTATAATCAGCATTCATTGATGTTAGTTGTCTATAATTATCTAAGTTGGATTTGTCTCCTTTTTTTTTATATAATATACACATTGTGCCCTGATAAAATGAATCACATAATGCGCCATTTTTGAGACTGGAATTAAAAACGGAAGTCAAAAGGTCGATGATGTCATCAACGCACCGTTTGTAAAACTCTGCTGGTAAACCATCAGGACCTGGAGATTTGTTGCTGTTTAGTTGGTTAATTGCTGTGATGACTTCATCTCTTTTGATATCCCCTAAAAGTGATGTGTAAGTGCTTTCTTCGTAAGGTTTGATGTGTTTTAAAAAGGAACTACTGATGTCATTGTCAGAAGCCAAAGTCCCATAAATCTGAGAGCAAATCTCTGCAACAACACGTTGTTTCTCTCTGTCATTAAAAATTAACTCGCCATTAAAATTTTTAAGGCTAAAGATAAAGTTGCTGCTTCTCCATTTTTGACTGGCAGAGATAATGTGAGTTGTGTTTCCTCTGGAGTTACTTCCACTCAGTTTTTGCATATTAAACAATAATTCATTATTTACACAGTCGATATCATTTTTAAGTTTACATAATAGGTTCTCTTCTTCCTCTGATCTATGTTTTTTACACTTTAGTTCTACATATCTCCTCATGTCGTCATTATACTTTTCATTTTTCATTTTGTTTAGTTCATGAAACTTAAATTTAAAGATATCTTGTATTCTACTTTTCATTAATTCCCATAAATTGACATCTGATTTGGTGAAAATCTGTAAATGTATTATTTTATTAATTTCACTTTTTAATTCAGTTAATATTTTCAGATTATTTAAAGATTTAACATTTAATTTCCAAAAGCCCTTCAGCTCATTTGAACCACACAAGACTGATGCTCTAACAAGTAGATGATCTGAGAAATTATTAATAATTGTGTCATATTTCAGAGGACGAATCTGGGAAGGAAGCATATAAACGATCAATTCGGGTTTTTGTTTTACCATCGAAGCAGGTAAAGTGGATGGTTTTAGGATTCAAAACTCTATACAGATCAGAGAGGGAGGCACCTTTACAGACTTCCACCAACAATTTACCCTCACGAGCTATTTGGAAAGGAGTAACAGCAATTCTATCTTGATCCTCTGTGACAGTATTAAAATCCCCCCACAATATTAAATTAAACGCGACATTAACAATTTCCCTCAGTTTTTTGAATAACTGCATTTTCTTTGTTCTTTCAGGTGCAGTATAAACATTTATAAAACGAAACTTATGGCCGAGGTACAGATAGTCTATCAGGAGGAGTCTTCCAGGTATTATATCTCTTCTTTTAGCGATAGTGACATCATGGTTTTCAAAGAAGATTCCCACTCTATCAGCGCTGTCCTCCCCTTGATGACCGGAAGCGACAGGACGCTTCCTTTTGCTGAGCAGAGGTTCATCTGAAACAGACTCGCTGGCCACAGAGACGGAGGAACAAGAAAAACTCACCTCCCCTCCATCAGAGGGACACAGGGGAGCTGGTGGGTTGTTCTCCGTGGAGATGGGAGGTGCTCGGATCCTCGCTCTCACCCTTACTTTCATGCTGACACTCTCTGGCCTTGTGGCCCAGGTTCCCACAACACCAACACTTCACCGTTGGACAGATGAAGCACTTTGTCACTTTGTCATAATGCTTGGAGACTTCTTCCTCAATGCCATCATCGTCATCGTCACTGCTCTCCAAGTGAATCGGGAACAAAACCTGCTCACCAGATTCACTCTGAATGTCGGCTCTTCCGCAACCTGCGGATCAGCCTCCAGCGGTGCTTCTGCGGGCGGAGACACACCAGCAGCCAGCGGTTCCTCCGCAGCTGGTGGATCTGCGTTGTGCTGGAAAAATGAGTCGAGACCCTCTCTCAACCGTCGTTATGCAAATCAGCAAGAGACAGAGGTCAACTGAGGCGAGGCGAGGACGAGGTTGTGACCTTATATGGCCTTTGTCTTCAGAGGATAGCAGGCTCTGCTCGAAACCGCAGAACATTATGTACAGAGAGAATAGAGAAGTAATAACAGCTTGTGTATGCGATAACAATGCATTGCATACAGACAAGTAGAGATAGTAAATTTCCATTACAGCGTAATGTGGCCTGGAGGCCTGATCAGCTCCCTGCGGCTGAGACCCAGGCTGGTCTGGGATCGGCAACTCGACAGGCAGTGACTGTGCAGGTGGAGGCGGAACAGATGCAGGTCGATGGGGAGCAGCAGCAGGATTTGGAGCAGCTTGGTTAGTGTTACTCAGCTGTGTAGTGGGATGTTTCGCACCTTTTCCCTTGTTGGAATAAGATATTGGGCAGTTGAAGAAAGTGTGGCCTCTGTGGCCGCACAGAGAGCACTTACTTTCATGCTGACACTATCTGGCCTTGTGGCCCAGGTTCCCACAGCACCAACACTTCACCGTTGGACAGTATTTCACCTGGTGCTCCACTGACTGACAGATGAAGCACTTTGTCACTTGGCCTGGATATATAATGTGCCGTTATATGGACCGAGGGAGACCGAATTTGGGATCTGGATAAGGTGTCCAGAGCTGTCCTTTCACATACGGACTTTATATTTTCTGACACCAAACCATATTCCAAATTTATCTACAGGCTTAATGGAAGGTTACACAATATCGCAATATCTTTTCAAATACAGCTCTACGTCTTGATCTGGGATCCAACCGGTCCAGAACTTAACCACAACATTAGTGACATCTAGCTGCAAAGATGACTCGACATTCCACTCCTTCCATTTAGCCTCATTGCATTTGGATTACACCACCTCCAGAAAACGTCTCAGTGTGGACTCCTGACAGAACCATAACTCAAAATCGCATTTGTTGGGCAACGCAATAAATGAGTAAATATCATGTGCATTAATCCACATTGTCTGGAGAATTAGTTCCTCCGCAATATAATCCCTACTAGGAGCTTCACCATCACCAGTGTATCTCAGTCTTACCCACAAGTTCCCAAATTTGCAGCATAAGAAGCCGTAGTGAGCGGGGGGACCATATCGGCACAAAACAAGAGAAGAAGTTTTGGAGATCAACATAAATTGCCGCCCTTCCCTCTTCCACTCATCATCACTGTTCCGGTTGTTGGTCATTGCCGCCTTTGCCTCTTCCGCTCATCGTTGCTGATCGAGTTACTGCGTTGCAATAATACACATCCTGCACCAGTCTAACATACTTGTCTGCCACTCCAGAGTCCCTCATACAGAACCACAGTTTCTCCCTCGGCACCCTCTCATAGGCTTTCTGTGGATCCACAAAGACAAAATGCAACTCTTTCTGACCTTCTCTATACTTCTCCATCACCATTCTCAAAGCAAACGGGGCATCTGTAGTGCTCTTTCTTGCCATGAAAACATACTGCTGCTCACAAATCATCACTTCTCTTAGCCTCACTTCCACTACTCACCCACCTACTCTACCACTACCCAAATCTTCATTGTGTGGCTCATCAGCTTTAGCCCGCTGTAGTTGCTACAACTCTGTACATCACCCTTGTTCTTTAACATTGGCACCAGTACAAGTTTCCTCAATTGCTCAGGCATCTTCTCACTGTCCAACATCATGTCAAACTGCTTTGTCAGAATCTCCACTGCTCTCTCTCCTAGACGCTTCCATACCTCTACCGGTATGTCATCAGGACCAGCTCCCTCTCCATTCTTCATCCTCTTTCTCACTTCGTCTTTACTAATCTTTCTAACTTCTTGTTTCACACCTCCTCCACCCTTCTTTCCCTCTCATTTTCTTCATTCATCAGCTCCTCAAAGTACTCCTTCCATCTTCTCAGCACACTCTCCTCACTTATTAGTACATTTCCATCCCTGTCCTTAATCACCCGAACCTGCTGCTAATCCTTCCCAGCTTGCACCCTCTGCCTCCCCAGACGATACAGATCCTTTTCTCCTTCCTTAGTGTCCAACCTCTCATACAGCTTATCATAAGCTTTGTTTAGCCTTTGCAACCTTCCTCTTCACCTTACGTTGCATCTCCTTGAATTCCTGTCGACTCTCTTCTGTTCGCATCACTATCCCATTTCTTCCCCACCAGCCTCTGCCTCTGAACACTCTCCCGTACTTACTCGTTCCACCACCAAGTCTCCTTATCATCCATCCCCTTTCCAGATGTCACACCAAACACCTCCCTACCTGTCTCCTTGATCACTGTGGTTATCCCACAGTCTTAGTCTTAGTGTTAGTGTGGTCTTAGTTTTCTCTGTCTTTTTTCATACTTGTTGCTCTACTTTTTGAAGCTGTGCCCTCTCCGAACATGTTGGTCGTGAGAGTTCTGGTCTTTTCCTTCACTTTTTAACAATTTCCCTCAGGGATAAATAAAGTATTCTGAATCTGAATCTGAATCTGAATCCAGTCATCTGGCAGTTCTTCACATCCACCCAGAGCCTGTCTCAACCTGTACCTGAAGTCTTCACAGCAGTCTTCCTTTTTCAGCTTCCACCATTTGATCCTCTGCTCCGTTTTTGTTCTCTTCCTCCTCCTCACCACCAGAGTCATTCTACACAAAACCATTCGGTGCTGTCTGGCTACATTCTGTCCTGTCACCACCCTGCAGTCTCCAATCTCTTTCAGATTACATCATCTCCACAGAATGTAGTCCACCTGTTTGCTCCTGTCTCTGCTCTGTCACCCTGTGTGCTTCCCTCTATTGGAAGTAGGTATTCACCACAGCCATTTCCATTCTTTTTGCAAAGTCCACCACCATCTGTCCTTCCAGGTTCCTTTCCTTTACACCAGACCTGTCCATCACCTCTGTTCCCTTCACAAACATGCCCATTGAAGTCTGCTCCAATCACCGCTCTCTCCTCCCTGGGAATAATCTCTACCACTTCATCTAACTCTCTCCAGAATATCTCTTTCTTCTCCATCTCACAGCCAATTTGTGGGGTTATCACACTTTCAACTTGCAGCTTCGCACTCATGACCCTGTTTGACACTATTTTCACAGCTATAACATTCTTTGCATACTCCTCCTTCGGAATTAGCCTACTCCATTTCTCTCCTGCTCCACGGTAAATTGTGAACCCTGCCCCGATGCTTCTGGCCTTGCTGCCCTTCCACCTGATCTCTAGCACACACAAAACTTCTACCTTTCTTTGAATCAGTCAGCCAGCTCTTTACCTTTGCCTGTCATTGTGCCCACATCTAGAGTTCCTACTCTCAATCCTACACGCTTGACTTTCCTCTTTTCTCTGAAACCTAACGTGTTTCCCTCTGCATGTTTTTATACTAACAGTAGCCCAAAATCTTTTAGGAAAATACTTCATCTTAGTCTAATGTTTTGATCGGAGCTGGGATTTTAAGTTCTGGTGGGCCTCAAAAGATTTCCTAATAAGTGGGCCAAGGCATTGAGTTTGGGAATGGCTGACATAATTAATTTAGAGATGTAGATTTTAAAGAGACTTCCCCCAAAATGTTGAATCAGCACCCTCTGCTGCCTCATTAGAGCTATAACTGCATGTAATTTATCTACATGCTTCTTTTTGACAAACAAATGAGTACAATCATCTGTTCAAATAGCAGCAACAACGGATGAAAACTGTAAAAGATGGGAATTTGTAGCATTCATAATGACACCAATCGTCAATTTATGCAAAGTGTTTAAATGTGGAAACCCCTGCCTGATGATCTCGGCTCACTTTTAATTCTTTATATGGTCCTTTTTCAGACCTCTCTTTGATTTAAAAAAAAAAAAAAAAAAATGTGATTACGCTTATTTTTTGATGGTTGTTTTTATTTAAATTTTTAGATTTTGACATCCAAATACGCTTATGTTTTGTATTATATAAGATGATATTGGTGTAGCCTTATTATTCTTCGAAAAAATGAAAAAAAGAATTGGAGTCTTGTTTATACCTGCTGCAATAAAGTATCTTAACAGTATTTAAAGCAATGAAGTCGATAAGAAGTAAGGCGCATCCAAAATGTCACATAATTGCGTCACAGAAAATGATTTAACACCTGTTGACATAATGGGCTATCATGGGCCCAAATATCCCACATGTGAGAAAATTTTATATACATGGAATTAGTTTTTTGTTGTAAATCATTTAGATTGGGGTTTTGAAAGTGCTTAGTGCGTTTTTTAGTGGCATC
>KV751339.1:10464-26664 GCA_001698575.1 Mola mola
TTACGCCTTTTACTAAAGATTTCTGTGGAAGGATGATCAAGACTTTAACTCAATTTTTGTGTTACTCTGTTAACAGCGGGGTACTTTATTTTGTATAAAATTAATATGATTCCTACATTATTAGAATGACGTATGATAATTAGTCTTAAAACGTTTAAATACGTTTTAAATAGCTAAATTCATATTAAGTTAGTTAAATTGACTTCGTCAATCTTCCCACATATTTCCATTCACGCACCGTCCCTCACCCATAGACGTCCTACTGAGTGTGCGTGAAAGAGAGAGCGGGAGGGCGGGGTTGCATCGAAAGTTTAATTCAAGAGATATTTAAAAGTAAGCAAACCAGACAGAAACACCGTGTTTGACGTGCGATTGCAAAAATGTCTCAAAACAACAGCGATGTAGAGTTATTTCAGGATACCCCGGAAGTAACTACGCAATCCCATCATGCAATGCGACACAGCGAGGATGACTAACGAATGCCAAATAAATGTTGATGTTTGTCATTTTCAGCAAAGATCCGCGGTGTTTTGTTTTGTTTGTGTGTTTGTTTGCACATGACGTAGCTGGGAATTTTGTATGAGCGGATGAATTCGTCACCGGCACTCAGAGGGCTGTTGCCGCTGATCTGGTCGGTCCTCTCTGCACTGACCTGGCAGATCACTCTTGTTTCACTTCAGATCGTATAAATCTTTCGCCTTTTACTAAAGATTTCCGTGGAGTGGAACATTAAGAGTTTTACTCAATTTTTTGATGCCCTGTGAAAGCGGGGCTTTCTCTCTTTGTGAAAAATTAAATATTTTTGCAAATTCGGGACGATGCTAGAAGATTCAAGATTAGACTCTGCCAAGACTTTATTTCGTGCCCACGTGTATTGAGCGTCTACCCAAGTTTTTGTTTCAATTTTCATGCGTAATTCTTGTAAAGATACAGTGAAAGACTAAAATCTTCCAAGATACTGAGACAGCGAACTTCTTAGGGAATTACTCGCAGGTTTCTTAGTCATGTTCGGCAATGATTTCCTGCTTTGCTGTGAATCAAAAGGGACAGGAATAAAAATTCCATGACTGACCGACAGTTTGATGTATTGGTTTATCTGTGTGTTTCGAGGCAAGCGTGATTTGGCTGTGAATAAACATTTGGATTTGTTAGTGTATCAGCACAGAGTTGCAACAGATAAAACGTTCACTGTAGTCCAATTTCATTCTCTCTCTGCATTGACACAATAAAATCTTTCAAAATCTTATATCGTCATATCATGCACCCCTAGACCAAACCTTTGAAATTAAAACAGTAAATGCTTGAAACATTTTTGTGTAAAATTTTAATTTGTAGACTATGTTAAATGTTCACTTTTGTAAATAACTATTTTATTTTTTTGAGATGCATTCGTTTACATCTGTAAGCTTTCCTGTGAAGTATAACTAGGTAATCTAGACTAGTTTGATGGCATTAGGTTAAAATAGGGCATCCATCTGGTGAAAAGTTCTTTTACAATGTGTATTTAAGTTGGACAATTATTTTTGGCCATTTACTTAAGTAAAAGTTTGAATGTTCTGTGGTAGGACTAGTTTTGTTTAAGTACAATATGTACCAGTGCATCTCAAAAAAGAACAATATTGTGATATTTTTTATTCATAATTTAACTGTAAAATTTAAACTTTCATAAATTTACAACCCCAAATCCAAAAATGTTTACACACTATGTAAAATGTCAATAAAAACAGAATGCAATGATTTGCAAATCTCATAAACCCAGATTTTATTCACAATAGAACATAGGTGACATATCAGATGATGAAAATGAGACATTTTTCTATTTCATGAAAAATATTAGCTCATTTTGAATTTGATGGGAGCAACACATCTCAAAAGGTTGGGACAGGGGCAACAAAAGCTGGAAAAGTGGTACTGATATTAAAAAAAAAAACATGCCAGAGGAACATTTTCAAAATCAGAATAGTCTTTATTGCCAAATAAGGTTGCACATACAAGGAATTTCTCTTGGACTTTTGGTGTCTGATGTCTGTCCCTGACAAATATTGTGAAGTTTTAAAAAATCTAAATATGTACAGATTATAAAGAATATGAGTATATGTTTAAGTGAAGTAGTTCAGTGTATGTAGTAGACAGAACTGTGCATTAATATAACTCATTGTGTGAGACAATGTAACATTTAGTGTCTGTGGGGGGAGGAGATAGGGGATGGGACAGTGTCAGCAGGGGTCCTGGGCCTTGTCTTCCCCTCTGCAGTGAGGCTCACTGCAGAGGGGAAGACGCTGTTCCTGTGTTGTGAGCCACAGGGGCCAGGGTGGGAGGGGTCCGCCACAATCTTACCTGTACGCTTCAAGGCCCTGGAGGCATTCAGGTCCTTTAGAGATGGCAGGTTGCAGCCAATCACCCTTTTACAACCATTTTGCAACTAATTAGGTTCGTTGGCAACAGGTCAGTATCATGACTGGGCACAAAAAGTGCATTTTAGAGAGGCAGACTCTCTCAGAAGTAAAGATGGGCAAGAGGTTCATTAATCAGCGAAAAAGTGCATCTAAAAATTGCGGAACAATTTCAGAAAAAAGTTCCTTAATGTAAAATTATGACGATTTTGAATATCCCACCGTCTACAGTACATAATATAATTAAAAGATTCAGAGACTCTGGAGAAATCAAAGGTGGATATTGGCTGCTGGTGATCTTCGGCCACTGCAGTAAAAACAGGCATGATTCTGTACTGGAAATCACTGCATGGGCTCAGGAACACTTCCAGAAATCATTGTCTGTGAGCACATGTTGCCGTGCAATCCACAATTACAAGTTAAAGCTGTGTCATGCAAAGAAGAAGCCATATGTGAACATGATCCAGAAACGCCCGCTGTCTTGTCTAGGCCAGAGCTCATTCAAAATGGAAAAATTCTGTGGTCAGATGAATCAAAATTTGAAATTCTTTTTGGAAACCACGGACGCCGTGTCCTGCAGACTACAGAGGAGAGGGAAAATCCGGCTGCATATCAGCGCACAGTTCAAAAGCCTGCTACTCTGATGGTATGGGGTTGCATTAGAGCCTATGGCGTGGGCAGCGTACACATCTGGAAAGGTTCTATCAATGCTGAGACGTATATAGAGGTTTTAGAACAACATACGTTCCCATCCAGACGTCTCTTCCAGGGAAGGCCTTGCATATTTCAGCAAGACAATGCTAAACCACATACTGCATCCATCACAACATTGTGGCTTCACAGTAGAAGAGTTTGTGTGCTGAAGTGGCCTGTCTGCAGTCCAGACCTTTCACCAACAGAAAACATTTGGCGCATCATGAAATGAAAAATCTGGCAAAGAAGCCCCAGGACTGCTGAACAGTTACAATCCTACATCAGACAAGAAGAATGAGACAACATTCCTCTCCCAAAACTCCAGCAAATGGTCTCCTCCCTTCCCAGACGCTTGCAGACTGTTGTTAAGAGAAGAGGGGATGTCCCACAAAGGTAAACATGGCCCTGTCCAAAAAGCATTGCTGCCATGAAATTCAAAAGTACATTAGTTTTTCTTAAATGGTAAATTTTCTTACTTTAAACATTTGGGATGTTTTCTATGTTCTATTTTGAATAAAATCAGGGTTTATGAGATTTGCAAATCATTGCATCCTGTTATTATGAACATTTTAAACAGCGTCCCAGGTTTTGTAGAATTGGGATTGTACAATGTTGCAATATAGCGCCATCTAAATCAACTATGCTGCTGAAATGTTTGTTAATCATTAAAGCATATAATGTTCTGAGGGAATATTACAGAATGTGTGACATTGTTGCACCTAAACATTTTTTGTCAATGTGGATTAATCTATTAACTTTTTGGGTAGAAAATTGCCTCTAAATGTCAGTTCATAATAAGTCTTTACAATAATGATGCTCATATCTTTTTTAAAAGTATGACGTATGAATATTTCCCCACTATAAGTATGAAATTTATTTTTTATTTCATTTGCTGATATTTATTTTTCAGAATTTTAAAAAGATGTTGCTGCCATAGTGGCAAAAATGATGTGGAGTGCACCTTTATTCCCTGAGGGAACAATAAGTGAATATTACAGTCATATTTTCCTGGGATACCAACACACTCACACAGAGATGCAGTGATGGCCCAGAGGAACATCATGAACATCCAGGCCATTAACAATTGCAGTAAGCCGTTAAAGTATGATTTCCTGCCCTTCCTCCCTGGTCGTCCCCCAGCTCCTCCCGGTTAAAACGTGACACACATCAGTTGTGTGACGGGTCACGTGACCACCGTAGCATTGATCCGGAAGGAGGGAGGGAGGGGAGTGTGGAGGAGGGGGTGGCTGATGTTGCCGAGAAACTGCGTCAGGTCAGCCAGAAACAGCCTGAATCATGTAGGAAGCACGGTGATGTAGCTTCAAAATAAAGGCCAATGTTGTACCTCTGGTGCCATCGTTGCTTTTATCTTTTGTTTCTAATGACTCATAAATAAATCAGCTTCTCTCAAAAAATATGGTGCTGGATTTACACCATTTTCCAAAAACCTTTCACCTGCACCAACCAGTGTTTTAGGACTGACTTATACGACACTGCATGTCTGAACTGAGCTACACTGAAAATAATGTATGATTGGTTCTACATTATTGATTACAGTACTTTGCCTTACTTTAGGCAATACTTAGGCAATATGGTTAAGCCCACTGAAGTCAGCCTCTGATTGGTCAACAGACTCAACCTAGTTTATTTTACTAACAATAACTGTTGGTAACCAGCTGGATGAGCTAAGAACAGCTCATGATCCAAAGCACCACATCATGTGTCAAATACAGTGAAGGCAGTGTAATGGCCTGGGCATGTATGGCTGCTAATGGAACGGGCTCACTGATGTTTATTGATGATGTGACTGCTGACGGAATTAGCAGGATGAATTCTGATGTGTATAGGGCTATACTTTCTGCTGACATTCAGCCAAATGCTTCAAAACTGACAGGATGGTGCTTCATAGTGCAGATGGATAATGACCCTAACATCCTGCAAAAGCAAGGATTTTTTGAAGGCAAAGCAATGCAATATTTTTCAGTGGTCAAGGGAGCAACTGAAGGTGGCTGCAGTGAAAGCCTGGCAAAGCATATTCACGGAGGAAACTCAGGACTTTCATCCAAGTATTAAAAAATACAGTTATATTTCCAATTATGTTAATATGTCCAAATACTTTTGAGTCCCTGGAAATGGAGGTTATCTAAATAAATTGGCTGTAATTCCGAAATGTCAGTCTCTGCTCAAATTCAGCCAAATACTCCAAAACTGACAGAACAGTGCTTCACAGTGCAGATGAATAATTACCCTAAACATACTGTAAAAGCAACTCAAGACTTTTTGAAGGCAAAGCAATGGAATATTCTTCAATGGCCAAGTCAGTCCCTGAATCTCAACCCAATAAAGCAGTGGTTCAGTAACTGAAGACAAAACTGGAGGCAGAAAGACCCACAAACAAGCAGTAACTGAAGGTGGCTGCAGTGAAGGCCTGGCAAAGCATCTCCAGGAAGGAAACTCAGACTTTGGTGACGTCCATGGGCTCCAGACTGCATGCAGTCATTGACTGCAAAGTAGTTTGTCTAAATACTTTTGAGCCCCTGAAAATGGAGGTACTCTGCATAAAATGGTTGTAATTCCTAAACACTCTATGTCATATTTTTGTGTAACCTTTCATATTAAGCTGAAACTCTGCGCTTTGATCACATCCGATTGTTGTATTTAAAACCATTTGTGGTGGTGCAAAATGATAAAATCTTATAAAGTCATTGTCCAAATATTTCTGGACCTAACTTTATATAAAATAACAGTGAGGAAACAACATGTAATGTTTATATACAAGTGGAAACAGTTTTAGGAATTAGTGATCAAAAATTGCAATACTGCAGAGTGCAGAGTTGTGCAATAAATTAATGATTCAGGTAATACTTTGCTACTTGTATATACATAAAGGTGGTAATAAAGTCATCTCTAATGTACACCACTGTGACGAGACTCAGCAAGTAAATGTCTTGCAGTCATTCCAATGTAAAAATATATATAATAGGCAACATGTACTCAATAAATGAAATATACATTCATTATTATCATCATTGTCAAATGTAAACACAAGCATACTGTAAATAGCTATAAAATCATTCTTGAGATTGACTGAAAACTTTGCAGGTATATTGCAGATGCATTGCTGGTGCATTCTGTGTTTTTAGTGCAGTTTGGACATGCGAGGCGTTCAATATTAATAAAAATCTTGCCAATTTGTCATTGAGTACTTCCTTCTTCTACCCTACTGAGCCGAAACAGCATGTGCTTTGCAACCCACATTGTGGTTAAAATGGGATTGTGTCTGTTGCAGAGTGAAAAACATGTCTCAAGTTTCTCTTCTTTGATGTCTTTGATGTTTTTTGAATCATAAAAGTCATCAAAAACACAGACACAGGTATCTGGAGCTGCAAAGTTCAAGTGTCATGGCTTTCTTATGTAACATAAAAGTCATGAAAGGCACAGAAGCACATGTCTGGAGCTATAAAGTCCAAGTGTCACGTCTTTCTTATGTAACTTAAAAGTCATCAAAGGCCCTGGTGCAAATTTTTGGGAGGCGCAAAGTCAATGAATACCCTAGTTGATCAAAGGAAAACTGCATGCCAGCTAGCTTGCTAATCATTACCTCCTTAAGAACAGTCTATTAGATTTTGGCAGCGATCCAGCTCATCATCTGGATCCAAGGAATTGTTTTTAAAGACTTTTAATGGACAGGAAAATGTTAATATAGTTTTTCTTTTTATCTGCCTTGATTTTCTTGTCATGGCGTTTTACAGTCTGCATTAAACACGAATTCACATTAAACAGAAGGAACCTGGACCCAAACAAACCCCCTAAAGTTCACGTCCCCGTACTAGTTGTATTAAATAATAAAAAAATAAAAAAAATACTGTTTTGTATTAGATAAATACAAAACGGTATTTTAACGTAAAAAAACAATTTCACACCCCCATGTGCCTCTGACCTATCGTGTCTTATTTTGAAAAGCCACGGCGGAAGTGTCCTGTTAGACCGGGTTCAGCGGCGTTGCTTTGGGGAGCCGTCCAGCTCGCCTGCATTCCTCCTCTCTCCGAAGCCTGACCGATCGAGACAGGGAGGAAGAAAGGGGGGAGAAAACGCCAATTATTATTCACGACCGTGTTGGATTTTTATGGGCCCCGAAGAAGCCGTCTCGCACCGGACGCGCCGAGCGGATACGACCGCGGCGAAAAAAAACAGGTCGAGGCTGCTCTTCTCGTACCCACAATCCCGACAAAAGGCGTGTTTTTCTCGCTCAAAGACGCGGCTTCGCGTTGATGTGTCGGTGTGGGTTTAGCCATCGACGGGCAGCTTCGGCGAAACAGCCTTTTCACGGCGGATATCTCCTTTTTTAAATGAGGCTTTGCAAGATGGCTGATGACAGCTACCCCTAACAAGGACAGAAAAGCGGCGACGTCTCCTTCCACGCGAGCAGGGTATATTTTTACACGTCTTTCTATCAAACACGCAGTTCGAATAATGCCGATAGCCGGTTTCAGCCGCCGCCGTCCTTGCGGGCAAACGGGGCCAGTCTAGTGTTTATCTGTACCTGTGCTGTGGTAGAAAATGGTGAGGTGACGTCTGAGCTAATGTACCCGATTTAATCGAGATAAGGAAGTAGGAAAAAATATGCTGTTGGCTAAAGGCCGAAGCGAAAATAGGTGAACGAGGTGGAGGGCAAAGTAGAAATAAAACCAGAGGTGGTTGTAGGTACAGATTTTTGGGTCAGGGGATATTTGATAGATGTGTCGGAGGGGGGGAACCAGAAGGCTCCGCAGCAGCAGCAGCCAACATTCCTGCGGATCTGAAAAGCCTTTGTTTTGTGCGCAGGAGCCGGGCTCGACTATTAAAACTATCAACTATGCAGTAAACAGGCCGCGAGTGACGGCCTGGCTATGATTTCGTCCCTGGTGACATTATAAGGCCCTTTGTTGTCGAACGAAAAACTGGTAAAGAAAAGCTGAGGCCTTGTGTACAAATAACGCGAGCTGGGCCACATAGCATAATGTCGCTTTTATGTCAAATCGAAGGGCTGGATGGACCTTCGGTGTGAATCGGACGTGTAACACGGCATTTGTTGTCCGCTGCCAGCTCCGGTTGTTCGTATGATTAAATTGCAGGTGGATTTATTTCTGATTCAGCGGACAAAAGCAGTGTGCAGTGATTATCGAGCGTCCTTTAGCAGCCCCAGGTTTCTAAAAGCTGTCCGAGTGTGAATAGTAATAGGGGTGTGGGCCTGAGCCGTCCTTTCTCATGGTTTTCATGCTTGGTTTGTTGGTCTGAATTGGTCGACAGTCAATCATAATCCGACGTCGAAGTGAAGAGAAGCTCTCAAGGTAAAGGCCCCGAGCAGTCAGCGGGGACGGATCAAGTGTCTTTTTCAGGCGCTCCACAGAGATTGAATCACCCTCTGACCATGCAAGTAATGGTGTAGATATTTAATTCTCTGTGCCTTGTTTGCATTTCATGGTTTACCCAGAGCTGACAGGCTTTTAGCTTCCTGTAGGCCTACAAACACACACACACACAGAAGCTGTAGAAGCACTGTGTGTGTGTGATTTAGAGGAGAGGAAAGCACCATTTACTGTAATCTATGTAACGTCAGCCCCTGCTGTGTATGTTGAAATCACCAAGGTGTTGTCATCTTCGCCTGAAGCCTTCGCTGGTCAGTTTTCTGGGAATTTGCCTTCATGCTGCAGCAATAAGCAATACTCTTCATCAGTCAGGGAGACTCGTCTGATCCGGTCGGAAGATTTCAGAAACGCAGGCTGATCGTTCAGGACAGTGTTGGATCTGTTTGTATCTTTTTCTTTGGACGCTCACTTTTTTTTTTTTTTTGAGAGGCCTAGAGGTCCGGTAGGAGTGGTTGGAGTTGGTGTATGCCTGCCTGCACCATGACGGCCTCTGACATGGCTGAGACGTGGAGGAACTGTTTTGAGGAGGAGCTCATCTGCCCCATCTGCCTGCACGTGTTCTCAGATCCCATCCAACTGCCCTGCAAGCACAACTTCTGCCGGGGCTGCATCAGCGAGGCCTGGGCCAAAGACTCCTCGCTGGCCCGCTGCCCTGAGTGCAATCATGCTTACACGCAGAAACCCAGCCTGGAGAAGAACCACAAACTGTCCAATATAGTTGAGAAGTACAACGCCCTGAGTGTGGAGAAAGCCACCGCGCCAGCACTGCAGTGCATCTTGTGCCGACGAGGCCCTCCACTCCCCGCAGTCAAAGTCTGCCTGCGCTGCAACGCCCCGTGCTGCCAGTCCCACGTTCAGACACACCTGCAGCAGCCATGCTCGGCCCTCGGGCACCTGTTGGTGGAGGCCGAGGCGGTGAAGGCCTGGACCTGCCTCCAGCATGACAAGTACAGGCTGTACCACTGCGAGGCCGAGCAGACGGCGGTGTGTCAGTACTGCTGCTTCGCCCGCTGCCACCCCAGCCACGGCCACGCTGTGACTGATGTGGAGCTGCGACGCAACGATATCAGAGTAAGCAAACACTTCACTTGCTAACTTCTCAGAGGGAAGTCACCCCCAGATGCTGGGACAGAAACAAATTTCAGCTTTTATTAACTGGGCCATCAGGGAAGCGAATAGAGCCGCAACGACAAATCGATTGATCAGTGGAAAGAAAGTCGATCGACAACCATTTTGATAAACAAATAATCCTGTTTCAAGCAAAATTACTAAACATTTGTTGGTTCCAGCTTCCTAAATGTCAGGATTTGCTGCTTTTCTTTGTCATTTCTGGCAGTAAATGAAAGGTTATAGAGGTTTTTAACTATTGGTTTGACTAAAGAAGCAAAAGACGTCAAGACATTGGGCTCCGTAAAAATTAAATGAGCATTTTTCACAATTTCTTGACCATCGATTAGTGATTACAAATGATTAGTCGATTAATCATAAATAATCGGCAGATTAATCGATGATCGAAATAATAGTTGCAGTTTTAGAAATGGACATTTTGTGTGTTTAGTCAATCAATAGAAGAATTTTCATATTCAATTAGTCATTTAAACCGTGTGATAAAGCAAAACAAATCCTGATTCCGGCTTCTAAAATGTAACTATCTTTTTCTGGAGTGTTTTTTAAACACAACAAGACATTTTAAGACCTCACTTGATGTGAAGCCACATCCAGATCATGAAAATGGCTGTTATGAGTATTTTTACTTGCAAGAATCAGTTATCAGTGATTGTATTGTGTTGGCACAGTGTCACCAAATTGAACTTAGTCCATTCAAAACAGCATCAAACACGTGAGTGAGGTCATTTTTCACTCTCCCTGTAGTCATCGAGCAAACGTCACTTAGCCCAAAATATATTTCTCACCATTCCAGCCTTCAGTGGAGGCTTTGGTGTACAAAGTACTTACAGAAACACCTTACTGAATTAAAAACCAAATTCCCCATTTAAGAAACAGCCGCAATTCCAGCGTTTCTTCCCGCATGCCTGAGAATCTTGTGCATGTTTTCAGTTGCAATCCAGTCCAGCCTCAGTTCTCATCTGTTGGAATGACAAACAATGCAGTCGAGGGTGGAACAATGAGGGGGCCCTCAGAGGGCCTTATCTCCCCAGCACAGGTGCATCCTAGCTCAGGGATCGCCAGTTGTGGGAGAGGATGGGGGGGTGAGAGTGGAGACAAGGGGAAGGGGGATTAAAGTGATTTGTCACTCGATTCTGCAGTCTACTTGGGTTTTTTATTAACCTCTTCTCTTGCTGGGGGTTTGGTTCTCACTGTCTTGTTTGAGAAGAGGTCATATCAGCACCACCCCACCCCCCTCCCCTTTTTTTTGACTGCTGACTGACTCATTTTAATCATCCTACACCCTGTTTAGGTGTCAACTGTGTCATGTTTGGGTGTATTTCCTGTAACGCTATGACTCAGCTTTATGTATAGTTAATCGGTCGCCCGGGGCACAGAGACACCCAAAGGCTGGGAACTGGTCTGAATTTTAAAGCTATATTACCAAAATCCTTTACATTTGCATTACATTTACGTTTCCTGTGTTAGCTATAACCAGACGGGGCCATGAGTTGAGCCTGATTAATTCTGGTTTTGACCCAGATACACATATCAATATTTATTTTTTAAAAACTGCAATATTAATCAGCCATTATTTTGTTTTTAAGTCTAAAAATGTATAAAGCTGCAACAATTTATCAATTAATCGATTAGTCGATTAAAAGAATGTTATTCAGCTATTAACTATGACTAATTGGCTATAACTATTTTGATAATTGAATAATTTTTTCAGTCTTGTTCCGGGCAAAACTATGAAACATTTTTTTTTTTTCAGCTTCTAAAACAATTTGATTTTTTTTCACAATTTTTTAAAACAATAGAGTAAATGATTAATTGATTATTTGTAAAAGTAAACATCAGATTTATTAGTGATTAAAAATAATCCTTAGTTGCAGCTCTAAAATAAAGTAACATTCTTTTTTATAGTAGCAAAATATGTGAGCAAAACGTTTGCTGTGTGTTGCTGAGTGAGACATTTGACAGCTGGAAAATAAAATAATTAGCAAACAACATAATAGCTGCTAGACCTGATATGTCAGCAAACCGGCACCGTCGACATATCAGCTGATTTTATTTAATCACAGAAAAGTGTAAGTCAATGATAAATGATAATAAAATGGACTACATCATGCCATCTTTTAGAAGCAGTGTCATCATTGCAGGGCAGACCTGCACGATCTTGCAAAATACTCATAATGACTAGCTAACATGCTATGCTGATGGTTAGCAGTCATAATGCTTATTATATGTGTCATCTTATCATATTAAAATTTGCTCTAAAATGTGATTAGTTCTGCAGGTATTTGCTCATAAACCAAAGTATGGCTGCGCTTAATGATAAACTAATCTGATTGTTATTTCCTTGATTAATGGATGAATCATTTTGTCTATAAAATTTTGGTAAATACTCTGTAGAATTTTCCACATTCCACTCAACTGAAAATACACAAAAGTGTGAAGTTTAGATATCGAAGAAGCTGCACCAGGAAAACTGAAGATGTGGTGACTTAAACTAATAATCACAATGGTTTCCAATTCATTTTCTGTCCATCAGTGTATTGATTTAGTAGTGGCTACAGCTGTAATAAAGTTCTGTTTATCACTGGGCTACAATGGCTCTGTTTCAAAATGACATCAGGCATATTTTGCTATTTCTCTGCTGCCAAGTCATGTTATTTATTGATTAAAATTCAAGCAGAGAACTTTAGGAAGGCCATTTTGTACTAGACAGGATATACAAGAGGTTTCAAAAGTCTGGTGAGTTACCACCACTGCTTTCGGGGTGAGAGTGTGTATGTAGTTCTAATCTTATTAAATTGTGACATTTAGTCATATCAGTGTGTGTTCTTATGTTGAAGATAACAAATGCATCTTCCCTGTTGAATACAGAGTGGACCCCTTTAATACGCACACACACACACACACACACACACACACACACACAGTCCTTCTACACATGGCTCTTTATGCCCACGCATACCAAATTCACCTCACTCACACCGTCCACCAGCCACTCCAGGCCACGACCGTCCTTCCCGGCGGCTCTCCCAGTGTCTCTGATGGAGGAGACACTGTTTTGAAATGACAGCTAAAGAGCACGCTCCCCTCTTTTATACCCCCCACACACAAAACACACACTCTCCCGGTCTCTCTCCCTCCCCCAAAGGTATCCCATACATTCATTTGTTCCCCCCCTCTGGGAAGCTTCAGCTCCTTCGACCCTGTTTTCCCTCTGGTTTCTGCTCAAAGCCTAACTCGATCAATCACCACAACCAGGTCACAGTCCTGGAGCTAACCACGCCAACTGTGTGTGCGTGTGCGTGTGCGTGTGTATGTGTGAGAGAGAGAGAGAGGAAAAGATATCTAGGGCAGTTGTTCTCAACCATGTGCCACAGAGGCCCAGAAGTATGCTGGTTTTCATTGTGAGCCATACATCAGTGATCAGCTGCTGTTCATTGGAATGATTGGATGATGATGACGTTGCTGACCTTCGGCATGGGGAAAAACAGATTATTGACTTGTGGGATTAATTAGAGAACGGATCACATTTATAACCTTGTTGGGCCAGAAAATGAAATTAAAATAAGTTCAATTGCCATCGTGTGATTTGCTGAATGATCATCTGTGGAACATCTTTGGACTGTTTATTGGTCAAAACAAGCATTTTTGTTTAATACAATTGTTTATATTCCTTTTACAGACGCTTTGTGAAATCACAAGACCTTGTCCGCAATTTTTGACATTTTATGACTAAAAGCTGATGAATTAATTTAGAATAATTGGTGGTCCAAGATAGTAATGTCCTCCCCACATTGTTTTGTTCTGTGCCAACGAGCCTCTCCTTCATTAAATGCTGATTGAGGATTATTCATATCTCACATTAAATATTGATAACATGGAGGATTATTAAATCTGTGTCAATGACACTGCTACCGTGAGATTCAGACAATGTAGGAGCAACATAAAGAATTGTTTCTCTCAAATTGGCTTGTTTTTGTTTATTTTGAATTCGAGCTGACCTTGATGGGCGTTGGTCTGCTGCCGTTCGCACGCAATCATCGTCCTAGAAAGAACAGTTGTGGTGCCGCAGCGAAGTGCGCGGTGCAGCCTCAGCTCTGTGAATACATCTTTTAAAGAGGAGAGCCGCCAGAGCTTTTTCTACCTCCGTATGCCCATTTATTTATCTCCGCTCACTGCCCGCAGCTCCCCGGTGATTAGCCCTCTCTCACTAATGCAAACACAACATAGCTGCTGGTTGCTATGACAGCGCACCCTCCCTCCTCCCCCACAGGGATTGTGTGTTGGATGGAGACCAAATTAGCCAGTGCCCAGATTGTAATATCCAAGACACAGGGACGGGACGCTAGCTGCAGTCACAACTTCGCAGTGCTAAAGACGTCCGTCTGTCTTCTCTGCCTCTTTGTCGCCTCGCAGCAAAGCCTGTTGAGACAGCAGGAGCGCGTGGAGGAGCGGGTGCAGGAGATCGAGGAACAGCTCTGCAAACTCGACTCTGACAAGTGTGTGGTGGAGGTATGTTTTGAAACTCTGATCTGTGGGCACACGGTCGCGTAATACGAAAGGAAAAATTGAGTCATCTGATGTTTGCGTGTTTGTTTCGCTACAGGACAGGGTGTGCGAACTGAAGGAGGAGGTGCGTCTGCAGTACCAGCGCATGCACCAGCTGCTGGAGGAGGATCTGGGTCGGACGCTGGAGGCCCTGGACCGGGCGCAGGCTCGGTTCTGCCAGGAGAATGCTGCCCAGGTTTTGGCCCTGGGAGAGCAGCGCCACGAGGCCCAGAAGCTGCTGAGCTCCATCCACACGGCCTTCAGCAAATCAGAGGAGCTGAGCTTCATGAAGAACACCAAGCCTGTGAAAATCCTCACAGACAGGTATAAGACGGGTGTTTAGATTTTTAAAATGGTTCTCTTTTTTTTTTTTTTTTCTCCAAGCTGACATGTTGAATTTTGCACGTCTCTTGGCACTTCCTGCAGGTCTCAGGCATGTGTGGGCAGCACTCTTCCTCCTTATAAAGTCGGGAATCTGAACTCCAAACTGTTTCTCTCTGAAATCTCTAAAAGAGAGAAGAGCCTGAAGAGAACGCTGGAAGGTAGGATCTCAAACTTGTTTATCGAATTAAAATCCAGAACAATGGCTGTCAAGAGTGATTTGATATTAATCACCTTTAATTCTTCCTCTCTCCCAGCTCCCCTCACCCTTCCCTCAACCTTCCTGCAGTCCGTTCCGGCATATCCCAGCGGTCAGAGTTCTGGCTCTGGAGCAGAGAAACGGAAACATTCCACCGCCTTCCCCGAGGGGAACGGGAGCGTCGGAAAAAACGCCGCTCCCGGGTTCAAGGACTCCTCCTCCTCCTCCTCCTCGTCCTCCTCGTCCTCATCGTCTTCTTCATCATTATCCAAACAGCCCTACCTGGGCTCGGGCTCTGCCGCTGGAGAAGGCCAGTCGACTAATCAGCAGCCTCTCGGCCCCTGTGGCCCACCTCACATCAGCGAGGGCGGCGGGACAGGAAGCGGAAGCGGCTCTCTGACCAACCACCATTCAGGCTCCGTGTTTGGCTCCTCCCATTTCCCCCCCGCAGGCAGCAGCTCCTCGCACTCCTCCCAGCAGGCCGTGCTGCCGCAGTACGGCGGCCGCAAGATCCTGGTGTGCACGATGGATAACTGCTACTGCTCCGGGGTGCCCTCGGTGTCCGGCCACCGCAGCCACCCACCGTACCCCAGATCCGGCTCTTTCCCCTGGGTCAGTGCCCAGGACTACCCCCCTCCTCCGGGCTTGGCCTCTGGAGGTCCGTCCATGCAGGGCCTGGCTGTGAGGGACTGGATAGACGCCTCACAGACACACAGACATGCAGATTTTTACGGGCTGTACGGGCAGCCATCTACAAAGCACTATGTCACCAGTTAACAGAGTAGACACACACACACACACACACAGACACAAACACACACACACTTGGATATAGAGGCAGACACCAAAATTGCACACCTTTACTGATTTCTTAACTGGAGAAAAAAAAAAACACAATTATGCTATACACACAACCAAATATGCGCACACACACACACACACACACACCGATCTAGAACATGTAAACACTTTCGGGGGCAGGGTTGATCTCTTAGTATTTTTATTTTCTTTGTTTTCAGTCAGTGTTAATGTAGTGTATTAAAAGTAAGACACACAGACAGTCGCTCAGCCTGGCACAACTTAGCTCAGCATTCTGCAGGAAACGAGGAGGGCGTCACACGCATCTTTTTATTTATCAGGCAACAGAATGACCGATAAGAAAGTGAACTTTTAATAGGAAATCCTTGCGGCTCTTCGTGGATTCTCACTGACACTAAAGGGAAAAGAGATCGAGCAGTGTTGACCTTTCCAGTTTTGCGCCTCTCCGATGTAAGTCCCCCTCCAGTTTCGCCGAGGTCAGTTGCCTTATGTTATTAGCCTCACGCGTTCCTCTGCCCAGCACACTTTGTTCGGTAGTTCTTTTAAAGAAGGACCGCGGTCCCGACGCCTCTCTTGATTTTCTCTTTTTATCGTCGTAGCTCCTCTTCCTTTCTTTGCCGAGTTCAGGGATGGA
>KV751339.1:26687-38783 GCA_001698575.1 Mola mola
CCACAATGCACTTGTGGACGCCTGGTTGCGCCTGGACTGCAGATGCTGACCCGCAGAGGGACAGTTAGAGCTGCGTCTGAAGGGCCGGGCGACCTCGCAGCTTTGGGAGTTTGACCTTCATTCCTAGTGCTCCCTTCCTGCCGCCAGGCTTCCCACAGGACAGAAAATCTCCTCCTGACAAAGACTGTTCCATTTAGTAATTGCTCTGACTTTGTGTTGTTTGGTACATCTGTAGGTTTCACGCTCGTCTACAGAGACTCTTTGATTTTACAGGAAATGGCAAGACTGAACAAACCAAACCAATCGAGCATCTGGAGGATCTGACGATGCTGTAATTGTACTTCCTGCAGGGCAAAGATGTCACTTCGTCTCAATAAGCACATGAGCTCTCGGCTTCCTGTTTGCAGCTCAAAGCATGCAAGGAAGAGTTTTTTAAAGCACTCAGAAGAAGAACAATGGGGGAAAACAATGTATGCAGTTTTAAAGATGAGTGTATGTTAGAAAAAAAGGGTGCGAGGAGCTTTTTTTTCATGGACTTTTTCTAAGAACAAGACTGGACTGCGAAACGTAAGCAATTGTCATCATCCTAAGTAGGAGCTGTTACGACTGAGGATAAAGATGAGAAGAAAAACAACAATAAAAGTATCTTTTTTTGTAAATATTTTGTGAAATGGAAAAATTACTGAAGTGATTTGGAGAGAGGTTCCAAATAAATGAACAAATTTAAACCAACTCGTTGCTGTCGGCTCTGTGTGTACACATCCCATTTCAAACCCGTGTTCAAAGAGTAAAGGTGGCATGATTCTATATTTTTATCCAGGATTTTTGATACTCCTCTCAATAAACACCAAAATTATCAGTGCATGAGTATTTTAATAGCTTCCCCTCCCCAACATAAGAGTTAAACTGAGACATATTCGAAAACAAGTATTATGGCCTCAGGACGAAGCTTCTGTAGATGGAGGTGAAGGAATGTGTCTCTGATAACCGTTGCGGCGGCGCAGCTCAAGCAACACGAAAGCAGAAACTGGAAGTGAGTCGCTGTTATTTCTCGTACGGTGGAGTATGAGTGCCACAGTGAGGGAAAAACCAACAAAAACTTAGGAGACTGAGAGTCAATCACGAGTTTGCAATGAGAATAAAGTCAGAATTTTAGTTTAGAATTTTCCCCTGTGCCATAACAAGGCTGGTGGAGAACTTTGTGAAGTTGTACGTCAGGTTTCACAAACAGGGAAATTCTTCATCTTTAGGCACATCAGCACCACGTTATCATCAGTGTCCCGGCTTTGAAAAGAATGCAGGAAACTTTAGGCCTCTTTTGGAGGTTGTCCAAACACCTCCTTTTTGCATAAAATCTCGTAACGTTACGACTTTATTGTCAAGATAACTTTTTTCATGTAGATTTATGACAGTTTTTTTTTTTTGTTTTTTTTATTACCTTTTTCTCATATATTAATGACTTTTTTACCCCTCCCCCCAAAGAAAATCTTCAAAAATCTTCTATGGTCCAAAAACTTCATTGTAGTTTGTCCAGTATTTTGGTAAATGTTTTTAACTGGAATGATCGTCTTGATGAATGTTTATTTACCCACATCAGTAATTTAATATTTCTGACATGGAAATTAGGCTTATATGTCAACATTAATCTTGTCATTGCATCTGATAAACCAACATATACTTTTAAACATAATTATATATACGGTATATTTGTATCGTGAATAAATAATCTAAATCAAATCTTCAAGTATTATTGAACAAAGAAGCTAAAATATAAATATTTAATTGCTGGTCCGGGTCTTCTAAAGGCCTTTGTTTAGAACAAGAAAGATAAAATCTCGCCTGACTAGATATTTGACTCCCATTCTCGGTGTTATTCATTTTCTCCCCCCCAGTTCCTACAATGTTGCCATCGCAATCATAAGCTCACTCTTCATATGACTGATAGAAACCTAAACGGAAACATCCTCCCACCCGAACATCACATCCCCACTTTCTCAAAGGCACAAATAACCTCCCTGTCCGGCAGTTCATGTCAGAAGGCCTGCCAACAGGAGGAAACACCCAATTCCAGCAGAACTTAAACATCTCTGCGTCTGCACACGGGCCTCAGGAGTGTGTGTGTGGGTGAAGGCCTGCAGAGAGAACACAGGATGGAGAGATCAAGTCCTCAGATGACTCTTCAGTCAGCAGTGTGTGTGTGTCAGCCTCAATCCCACACAGACAACAGAGATCCTCCCATTGTGCGATTGTGCGTGAGTGAGTGGGATAGGAAATGGAAATGTAATATAGAAAAAACATAACAATTGTTTATTTTAAATGCACTTAAAGGAATAGGTTGACTTTTTTTTTTTTTTTTTTTTTTTTTTTTTCTTAGCTTAGCACTGAGAATGAGGCTAAAAAAAATCCAAACTTACCACTAATACAACCTTGAATTAAAGATAGATCTTTGGTATTTTTCCACTTAAGCCCCATTTTCCTGGTGCTTTGGGCTCGAGAGTTTCACTAATTATGTCATTTAAGAATAAATAAAGCTCCAGTATTTCGTTCTGTTACTAGACCGATTAGCTTGACGAGGCTAAACGATGCAACAGCGCAGGGAATGTCAAAACTTTTGCGTTTTTCGTCCCTCATTACGCCTAAAATGTTATTGCAAGTGTGCGGTAGCGTGGATACAGTGCCTATGGTACCTTTTTTTTTTTTTTAACTTAATAACTAAAACTGCTGTATAAAACAAATGTTTGTAAAGACTTTTTCCCTTCTGGTTGCTGACAGTGACACGAACAGTCACTTTTCTCAGTGTTTCCCAAAGACAAATTTGTGCAGTGTTTATTCCATGCTGTAGCAATGTACTAAATAATGTAAAATTACTTTGGACTAAATCTACACGTTGGTCCTCTGTAAACACAGGAAACCTTCAGAAAACATTTCCCTTTCGCCAATTCACTAGTTGTGTCTCAATAACAACAAACACTGAACACGAAGTCATTTTTTTAACAGTATCTTCACAGTCACAATCACAAATTCACTGCGTTTCACCGCAGGTATCTACTCCAAGTTACCAGACACTGGAAATAACATTTTGAGTGTAATTAGTGATGAAAAGAGACATTTTTCCCCATGGTTTTGACTTGCCCTGTGCTGTTAAATTGTATATAGCCCGTTGAGCTAACAGCTCCCAGCAATCAAACTTCGAATCGGAGCGATTTTCCCGAGAAAGGTGTATTTTGTAAAAGGTTGAAAAAAACCCCACCGCAATCGTCCTTTAAACAAAGCTGGAGCCAGGCTAGCTGTTTGCCCCGCACTTGAAGTATTTATGCTAAGTTATGCTTACTGACTGTTCCTCCGGTGAGGCTTGTGGTGAGATTGTTATTGTGAAACTTTGTCATTATCTTTCAGTCACAAACATAAAGCCACAACACGGAAGTAAAGTCCTTCAAATGTTTCCGAGGCAGCTGCAAAATGAATTTTGTGGCGATGACAATGTTGTGCCAGCTGCTACTTTAACACTGAGAAATGAAACGAGCACAATGCACACGTAAAAAGCACACTTTTTTAATCATATCACCCCCTCGCTCCGCCCCGAGGAGCCGGTGGAGGCAGAGGCCTCATGTGCTGGCAACATGAAGCGAGGGGTCAGAGGTGAGGCGTGAAATACAGCGCCACTTTTCTGTCTTTCACTCTCAAAGACACACACACACTAACAAATCCCCCCACCTCCACCACCTTGCCACAGTCTCCTGACACCCATCTTCTCACAGTTGTGCACACAGCTGCTGCACAGCTGTCTGATTCACGAGGCGAGAGGAAGGCGCTAATTTGGTCAGCTATGTCTCTGATATCGTACGAGCGCGCACGCGATGGACCACTTCAATTCAATTCTCTTTCCTTTAAAGGTTCAAAAGAATGTGAGAGGAAACGCAAGAAAAAGGAGCTTCTGGAAAAGATAAACGTGTGCGCACGCAGTAAAAGTGGAGGCTTACCTTAGCTTAGTATGTAACGAGGAGTCAGCTAGCATGGCTCTCGGTCTTTAAAAATGTTAAACTAGGAAAACTGTTGGTTCTAACCTTTTGAATGGATTAAACTAATTCTAACGTGTCGGTCAGTGAGCTTTAAAGTTGCTGGTGGGATGTCGCTCCGTAAAGTTACCACAAGCAACCTGTTAGCATAGCTTAGCATGAATTCCTGCCAACACCTTGTCAGGCTCTGTTAAAGGGGAAGCAAACACGAGGCTCACAAACATACAATTTACAGTCACTTAAGTGTCCATTGTTTTCATGTATTTGCAACAGTTTCCCCTTCAGAACCCAAACAATAAAATCTTTCACACAAAGCACAAAACGTAGCTTATGTGCTGTATTTGCATGGCGCTCTGTGAGAATTGAGGAGGCAGAAATGTGCAACAATACTGGTATGCTCTGTGCAAGAGGAGAGGAAGGCCTGGACAATGAGAATCTTTGTGCAAGAAGACGAAGACGAGGCTGTTTGCAACTCTCCGAGGCCCTCTGAGTCAGTCACGTATGAGGTTACGCAAAGTCAAACACACAGCACACTGTTCCTGCAGCACACAGCCGAGCACCTCCAAGTATCTCGTTCTGGATGATCATTTATTCATTCCGGGCTGTAGGCTTGGCAACACACTCAGGCTTTAAATTTTAGTTTTTGTCCAGGAAGAATTAAGAGTTTTTAGCTGTGTTTGTAGTTTTCTTTTACACACTGATCTGTGATAATTATTCTTTAACGCGCTCATTGTGATTGGTTAGCATGTTACTGCGCTAACATTCGTTAATGAGCAGAGTGCAGCCGAGGCCTCTGGGAACATTTGGGAACATTTTGGGGGGCATTTGGTTATAAAGGGGTTTTCAAAGTGGGAGGCAGGAAGTCAGCAGGGGGTCCAAACACTTTCAGGGGAGACTGAACGAATGAGGAAATTAGAACAATGGCGGTGACATGAGGTATCAGTAGGAGAGAATATCTAAGAGATCAGCTCAAAGATACTGTGGTTTTGAGGAGCTTTACTATTTTACTGACTTTCCAAGAGTCAGGAAGTAATAGCTAACTTTGGATAGTCCTTTTCATGGATTTGTTAGTGTAAAAACATCAGTTTTGACTCAATTGTTGAGTTTACAATACCGGAAGTAAGACAGCACTCAGTGGAGTTCATATCTGCCACTAGGGGGCGTGACTCACCCCTTGCCTCACGATACAATGTGATTTTAATTGTTTGGACAATGAGCTGATATTTTCCGATATCACAAAGTCTGTCGCGATCCAAACCGAAGAAAATGAATTCCGATATGATTTAACAGTTTTATTTATCAGACATTTAAATGACAACCTTTTTAACAGATGTGAACGAATGTTTCACATTCTACATAGTAAAATATCAACAAAAACGCAAAAGTTTTGTCTGCTAGCCGCTAGCATTGTTTGGAAGCAGGAGAAACCATGACGGAATTGCAAAATAAAGGCATATCTCATACAAAGAGATATAAATTGATCATGAAACTTTCAGTCAATTTGATTAGATTGTTGGTCGGCTCGTCGATGTACCAGTCTAGATTGATGAGTTGTTACTCCCCTACATGCCACCCACATGAAATTACTCCAGACAAAAATAAGTCAAATCCTCGCTGTTGGCATGTTTGATGAGGAGAGATCTGGATCTCTCTTTGAGTTTAAACATTTGTTTGGACTAACAATTTTATGACAAGGCATCCAGTGGATTTGGAGTTATGGTTGGGTGCTGTCATAAAAATGGGCCCAGATTCAGAGATCCAGATCATCGGAGAAAGTTGATCATTATAACCTCCTCCAACAGCTCATGATGTAAGAATTTAGCCAAGATAAATAACAGAGGGCTTTTGGTAACATTTTGACCTGAAGACTTAACCCTAAAAACGATACTCAGTTATTACATTTCACCCTGAGAGGAACCTCAACCAGCAAAAGCTCATTTCAAACCCTCCAACAGCTGTTGAGACATTTGTCTCAAACCTGCAACCCTAATGGTGGCAACCGTGGAAAAGCCAGAAGATCATCATCAGTCAACAGTATTTATCTTATGGAGACCAGGAGGATGAACAAAAGCTCAGGACAAACCATCAAACAACTGCTGAGACCTGTAAGTCTGGAGGACTGTTCACATCCATCCGTCAGGTCATGCTTTTTTGCTTGCCAAGACTATTAAAACCACACAAACATTCCAAACCTTTTGCATTCTGGGATCGTACTCCTCCATTGTAATGAAGGTGGCCGCTGTAGTTTACGACATGTGTCGCCTACAGTCACGAATCAGACGAACAGTGATGCACCCCGGAGGAGATTCCACTGCTGTATATTTAACCTGCAGGCAGGAGGATCTCAGTCACATGTGCCAGCGTGATAAGATGGCTGCAAATAAAAAACACACAAAAAAACCAAAAAAAGATCACATATACAAAGTACAGGTCATGTGACCACAGTTGGCTGCTGTTGGAATCAGGAGATGGATAACCGGTGGTACCAGTCTTCACTCAGACTGAACTTGAGCTGGATGTCTTCAACATGTAGACGACACAGGCATGCAGGGCGTCTCGTGTGTACCTGCCGCCCCTCCTGCCCTGGACGTGGATCAGGTTTGTGCATTCCGGATCAGCTGCAGGGGAAGATCTAAAGTGCACAGCTTCGGGGCCACGATGGGGCCCTCACCTAACTGGGAGGATACAGCGCCACCTACCTGAAAGTCCTGCCTGTGACAACACAAAGTGTAATTACAGAGGTTTTACAACAAGGTGCAAACCACTGGTAACATTCAAGAACGGGAAATCGATATTAGACAGAAAACATCCAATAAAAGTCTCCCAAGTTGTGGAATCAGATTCTTTGGAGAGATGAAACCAAAGTAAACTTGTTTTAGAATGATGGGAGGAGAAAACTGTGGAGAAAGAAAGGAACAACTCATGATCCAAAGCACCACATCATGTGTCAAACATGGAGGAGGCAGTATTATGGGATGAGCACATATGGCTGCCAGTGGAACAGGCTCACTGGTGTTTACTGATGATGAGCCTGCTGGTAGAAGTATCAGGATGAATTCTGAGGTGTATAGGGCTACACTCTCTGCTCTCATTCAGCCAAATGCTCCAAAATTGACAGGACAGTGCTTCACAGTGCAGAAGGATAACGACCGTAAACATCCTGCGAAAGCAACCAACACATTTTGAGGGCATAGAAATGAAATATTTTTCAATGGTCAAGTCAGTCACCTCGTCTAACTTTTCAATTACTGAAGACAAAACTGAAGGCAGAAAGTCCCACAAACAAGCAGCAACTGAAGGTGGCTGCAGTGAAGGCCTGGCAAAGCATCTCCAGGGAGGAAACTCTGGATTTTCATTCAAGTATTAAAAATTAGTTGTATTTCCAATTATGTTAATTTGTCCAAATACTTTTGAGCCCCTGAAAATGGAGGTTATCTAAATAAATTGGCTGTAATTCCAAAATGGTAAATGTCATATTTTTGTGAAACCTCTTGAGTTAAAGCTGAAAGTCTGCACTTTGATCACATCTTGATTGTTTTATTCCAAGTCTATCGTAATGGCGTATGTAGGCAAAATGATACAAACTTCTCAATGTCCAACTACATCTGGACCTGTCAGTACGCTGTTTTTTTGAGTTCACCATCACTGGCTGCCATCATGAATCTAAATTTAACTTAGGCCCTTCCTCAGCACACATTTTGGAGGTTTTGGTGGAGAGTTGTCGGGCCACATCACTTTTTTTTAATTCAAAAACAGTTTTGTGCCATCCGAGGGGAAAGTTACAGCGAGGCCTAACAGTTCCTCTTTTGTCTGGGATTCCTGCCTAAGATGTTATTAAGGTCTAACATTCATTTACGGAGGAAAATAATATAAAAAAAGAAACAAAAAACAAGCCGCTGTATAAAATTAATGACAACTTTCTTAAGCTCACTGCTGTTTAATGTAGCCTTAGAGTTCCCCTCCATTACATTTAACCTTTTTGGATATCTGTGTATTTAAAAAGTTAATAAAGAAAAATATAGCTGAACTAGGTAATAATACTACAAGTTAAATTTAGAAAAACAATCTTGAGGTATAGCAATTTTTACCCTGTAATGACCTTTGACCTTGCAAGGTCAAACAGAATTTGAGGTTAAATTTTGACGCTATAAAAACCCAATTCCCAAAAAAAGTTGGGACGGTGTGTGAAATGTGACTGTAAACAACATAAAGTGCTTTGCAAATCCTTTTCAATCTATATTCAGTTTAATTTAGCATTAAGACAAGATATTCAATGTTCAAACTGATTCACTTTTTTGTTTTTTGGGGGGAAATATACACAAATTGCGAATTTGTTGCCTGTAAGACCTTCCAAATAGGATGGGAGCATGTTTACCACTGTGTGCTAACAACACTCAGTGTCTGGGAACTAAAAAGACACCAGTTGTTGAAGAACTGAAAGTGAAATGTTTCATTCTTGCCTGACATACATCTTAAGTTGCTCAACACTCTGGAGTTTGCTTCCTCTATTACAGTTTTAATGGGAGAATGTGGAATGCACTCAGGCCAGTCTAGCACCTGCATTGTTTTACTGCGAAGCCGCGCTGTCGTACCTGCAGAATGTGGCTTCATTGTCCCGCTGAAATAAGCAGGGACGTCCCTGAAAAAGACATTTTCTCGCTGTCTGGATTGAAGCATGTGTTGCTATAAAAGCTGTATGCAGCTGTCAGCATCAATGGTGCCTTCACAAATGTGCAAGTTAGCCATGATGCCATGGGCATAATTATACCCCCATACCATCACAGATGCTGGCTTTTGAACTTCTGGATGGTCCTTTTCCTCTTCAGCCCAGAGGACTCGACAGCCATCAGCTCCATAAACAATGTGAAACATGGACTCGTCAGACCACATGACACTTTTCCTCTTTAGGTCAGTCAATCACAGATGAGCGGATGACTGTGTTACAGGCATTTAATTCAAAATTTCAACCCCAAAACAATAAAGTTAATCAGTTTAAACATTAAATATCTTGTCTTTGTGCTGAACTCAACTGAATGCAGGTGGAAAGGGATTTGCAAAATCACTGTATTTTGAGTTTATTCACATTTTACTGGTGGTGGTTGGTGTAAGTTAGAAGCACTGTGTTGTATTTCAACGTTATTCTCAACATTTTGACTTCTTTCTTGCAGTGTACGATGAAAAAGAATCATCGTCCCTTCGTCTGGTCCTGCAGCTGATCCAGCTGAATAGAATTATACTGTGGGCTGGATGTGGCCCGAGTGCCTTGAGTTTGAAATGTAGGATTTGAAGCTGCTGCCAACAAAAACCCACAAAAAAAATCTGGACGATAGCCCTTTTTGCCCCCATCGTGATGCTCTGATGTCTTATTTACAGTATATGACTTGAAAAACAATAATTTTTCACAGTACCCAACACCAAGAGGTGCCCAGACCACATGGGCTTACAACACTACAAACATGACTGTTAAAGAGGACAACCGATATCCATGTCAGAAAATGTCCATCCAGGCCTTTGTCCTATTAAACATGTTGTTGGTAGGCAACTGAAAACCTAAAAGCAATCGTGCTGTAAATTTGAGTTTTGCTCACTTTAAAAATCTTCTGACCCTGTAGTCATGTGTGTAAACCACCAGTGAATATAGTTGAAACCTGCAATTTAAATGTGGTGAACCCAGTGAATACTTGCTTTTTACTCTCTTTAGACCCATCAGGCCTGCAATGTGCTGTTTTTGTGTTTAAATCTTTGGCTACGACGGCTCGCTGTTCCCGGCCCCCTGACCAGGTGTAATTACACAACTATTTCTCAGAGGAGCTTCTGTTGTTGTACACAAGCGGGACGCCACAGCGTGCGTTTTAAAGCTGAACTCGGCGCTGTTTAGTTGTGCGGAGCTGCTGTCTTGTTGGCCACAGGCTCGCCGCTGCGGGCATGTCGCACCACTAGAAACACTGTGAAACTAAAACGTGAGTGAAATCAAATTATGTTAGTGCATCTTAATTCAACACTTAAAAACTCAGCGTCTTCTGCTTTTTATTGACCTCTTTATTATTCACATACAGTACCTTCAGTTCTGGACAGATTACAGTCAAAAATATCAAAAGGAACCGTGAAGCGTGGCGAAGGATTCCCTTACTAACCGCCAGAGCACACAGAAATGCATGGGGGACATACAGTACATATACCTGTGTTATAAAACTGCCAGCAAATATTAAATATGCAAACACAGACTACAAAGTACTTACAAACAGGTGCGGAAAGTAACGTATGAACACAGGGCCGAGTTATTTACATCTGATCCAAAAATGTAGCTCCTCTTAGGTTTTAATTTCATCTTTTTTTTTTCTTTTATACATATTAACATGTAGTCTTATTCTTTCAAGGGGAGAGTTGAACCACTTCTCCAACATCAGTGACTACACACACACACATACACACCAGTTGTTGTTTAAAAGCACTCTACTTCACCATAAATAACAATTACAAAAATACAGCTCACTTCAAACAAAGCCGCAGCAGCAAAGCGTTTACAGCCATCATGGAACGATTTTAAAAAACTGACGTTATCAACCTGTAGGAATGAAATGGAGGAAAGAGGAGGTGTGGAGTTTAAAGGACATGGCAGTCAGGTGAAGCAGCAGTTTAAGGGAATGTCTGAGGTCGCAACAGCCTACAGATGGAGGCTGGCCGTGACGGGGGGTCAGTTTCCCGACAGTTTCATTTGGTGAACATTAGTGAACATCAGTGGTAAAGAAATGCAGGGGGTTAAAAACTCCGGGTACGTGTTGGATTAGTAGTGTGTTTACATTCACAGATACACTATATCCCATCATACTACATCTCAGGAGGCTGCAGTGTGTGTGTGTGTGCTGCTTCTGGTCCTCCTGAGTAGAGCAAGACGCGATGCTACTTCTTCTTGGAGTTGACACTCTTGCAGGCCCAATTCATGCCCTCCTGAAAGAAAATTGCAGAGAGACGGCAGCACAAAAATAAACAACGGACAAACAGCACATAAAAATCAAAGTAAATGAACAAAAACAAGCTCGCGTGCTCACCTGAATCCCCTCTCCTGTGAGGGCAGAGCAGGACTGAATCTGCCACACGCGGTCGCGGATGGTGTGCAGGTTGAGACCCTCGGCGATCTCGGAGGCCGGCGCGGCCGTCAGTAGGTCCTGCTTGTTGGCGAAGATCAGCACGGGGACGCCGCTCAGCTTCTCTTCATCCAGCAACTCAGCCAGCTCCTGAAACACACAAACGTCTGTTATACGATTCCAAAAAAACAGCACAACACAAATGAAAGTAGAATGCACTCATCTGAGAAAAACCCTAATAAACTGTCTCCTGTGTGTGAACGACTTTCACATGCCACCATGACGCCATCACCTGTGACTAATGAACCTGTCTGTATGGACTGTGTGTGTGTGTGTGTGTGTGTGTGTGTGTGTGTGTGTGTGTGTGTTTGAGCATTCACAACTCTGTCAGTCTTTTGTTCAACTCTCCAGACTTGAGACATGTTGCTGGTATCTAATTCACACATAACATGAAATCACTTGTATCAAAGGGTAGCTAAAACCATATTTCCTGTCTTATAGGCTAGAAAATTTCACAAAATACATCTTTTTTTTAAAAAAATTGTTCCAGGCTGGAGTTTGGTCACTGGGACTGTTGAGCCTGACATGGTTGTACAAAACTACGGCAGGTAGAAATGACTTTTTGTTCCCCACTAACTGCCCTAAAAAGGTTAATGCAAGTGTCCTGTGCAATGGAATGGATATCTACAATGAAACACCCGCGTGTATCATAGTCAATAACTGCAAAGATTATAGCAGCAACTAACGATTATTTTTGCAATTAATCGATTGATCATTTACTCTATAAACTGTCAAAAAAATGGTGAAAAAATGCTCTTCACATTTTTTTTTAATGTGTTTGAATAGCATCTTTTCCCAAACATAGTTATAAACTCAAAGACTCTTCATTTGCCGTCAGAAGTAACAAAGAAAAGCAGAATAATTTGGTTATCGGCATTGTTGTCAATTAACTTTCTTTCGATTGACTACAGTAAAGATGCTTTATAAGACGAATG
>KV751339.1:39183-60214 GCA_001698575.1 Mola mola
CACTGTCACGACCAGTCAATTACTACAGGGGGCAATTTCTTACGATGTTTATGAAAGACTAACAAACTTGTGTAGATTTATTTTGTCCAACTATTTAAATGATCAGCACAGTATGCAATTACAATATATAACACAGAGCTCTCCTCAAAATAACAGCAGTTAAGTCACAATAATGAATTCCGATGACGCCGTTTTTGACTTTGCAGTTATTTAATTACAACAAAAAAAACAAATAGAGAAACAGGCGTAACAACACAGTTTAAATATTTACTTAAGAGTTATCAAATAAGTAAAAAAACAATTTCAAATGATCGCCCACACCATCCACTCTCAGGACATGTAATGGATCTATACTGTGGTACATGCAGAGTGCATATTGCCACAAAAGATTGTACGTACCTGACCGGTCTCCTCAAATCTCTTTCTGTCAGCACTGTCGATGACATAAATCTGGAACAAAACAGAAGTTCTCCCTTTGAGTCTGTGGCGAGTGTGTGTCACACAGTGAAACAAAACTAAACTCTAATGCCGTGTTTGGCGCACCGAAGCTCCACTCACCAGCACATCTGTGTTTTCAAAGTAATTTCTCCAGTACGGCCGGATCTTCCTTTGGCCTCCAATGTCCCAAACGTTGAGTTTAAAGCCCTGAGACTGGACACTCTTAATGTTGAAACCCTGGAGTCAACACAAAACATCACGTCGTTTAGTGAGCAGAAACAACTATACATCCTTATTATTATTATTATAAAACAGGACATTCCACTCTACAGCAGCTGTGGTACACTGTAAATTATGCCTTTTTTCACTCCGATAACAGGTGGTTTCCTCCATACCTGTGTGGGAGTGATGTGGCTGATGTCCTCGGATGCCAGCTGTTTGAGCAGGGTGGTCTTTCCGCCGTTGTCCAGACCCAGCAGCAGTATTCTCACCTCCTGGTCCGGTGCGCTCTTTAGCTTGCGCAGGATGGAAAGCAATCCCTGCAACACAGAGTGAGGAAAAGCCATTTGGTGCTACTGTTACTCTGTTAAGGGGAGCGCTGCTGCAGCTCAGCACCATTGCAGAAACACATCACGTCCCTCTAGCCACGCTTACAGGCCGCGGGGGGGGGCATAGTTTTGGGATAAACGAGCCCTGTCGCCATACATGAACGCTACAGCAAGTCCCGTGAGTAACATTCGCGTCATTTTAACTTTGCCGAAAATCGCTGTTTCCACGCGGGGACAGCTAACGGAGCGCAAAGAGCTAAACTTGGCTAACGTGCTAAGCTAATCTCCTGCGATAAAGCATCGGAGCAACGAGGCAGCTTTGGCAGTTTGGGGTCTCCGTCGGCGAGCTGCATTCTGCGGGAGCCGCTTATAAATTCAAATGGCGCCACTTGACGCCAACACTCGCACATTTTGGAGCTCGGCGCTCACGGTTAATGGCTAATTCTTGCGATAAATTAAGCTCACCATCTTGTTGCCTTCTCTCCTGGAGACGCCGCCGCGGGTTACTAAGGGGAGTGACGTCAGACGCAGAGTTACGCACACAACTCGAAGCCGCCGCCCAAAAATGGAGGACGGCTTCAGTGGAGTTAGCCATATGCTAACCTAAATGCGGACCAAAGATGTATATCCACGTTTCATACTGTGGTTGGTCCTTCCCAGCAGACGTTACGGGGAGGCCGGCGCATAGTACTTTGTCTAATCTCGCCACAGGAAGCGAGACAACACACATTTTGAATGGCTGATTTTAGCCTGTTAGCATAACGGTGAGGTATCACAGTCGCCATACACGCGGTGGTTTCTTAGGTTCAGGCCTCGTCTTAGCCGTGTCCCCGCTCAGTTTTCAGCCTAATCAATACAAAAATAGCGTCAGGTTCGGTTTCCGCCGGTTCCACGCAGGGATCTGCCCCGGCTCGTGATTGGACACCGGCGTGTCACGTGCCTGTTCGGTGCCACACGAGCAGTCCGCGCTCCGACAGGTTTCTCTGCAGGCCGGTCGGGGAATCGAACGAAGGTACGTCTTCTGCTTTTGTCGCCATAGATTAATTGCAGCCTCTGCCAGTGCTTCGGCTTGGCTCGGCGTTTGTTCCGTTTCCGTGTGGCTTTGCAGAAGTCAGCCGCGGCTGGCAACTGGAGCGACGGCTTGCATCATGCCTGAGCTCGGGCTGACATGCCTTTAGTCTGTTCCAGGCACTTGGAGTCACTTGGATCGGCGGTCTAAACGCAATACCCTGCCGTGTCCACACATCCACTTAATGTCTTGGTTACAGGAACTTTGTATGTGCACTGTGACACGTTGTGTACAAGCTGCTTAGCCGACAGTTATCCAGATGTATTCAGATGGTGACTGCAGATCCAGTGTGTCCAGCCTCTGGTGAGGCTTCAACCATTTGCACAGTTATTACCAGCCGTGTAAATGTCCACGTTGTGTCTAAAGCCTCAGCTCTCCTGCAGGGCTGCACCTTATATTGCCTTAAATCAAAATTAAACTCTTAAACTGGAAACATTTTGTACATGGATCTCTCGTGCTGCTTCAGGCCACACGCACATCAACGAGAGGTCATTTGAAATCTCAGAACATGCAGCCAACACAGAGCAGTTATAAAACCAGACTTCATGCACCAGAAACATAAGCCAGAAATGAGCTCTTACCTTTGATTTTTTAATCCAAGCCTGTTTCGAGGGCATATCGGTAGTCGTAGAACACCCCTGAACAATGGTCCATTGCTTCTGGCTCGTTTCAGTCGGCTTCTGTTTCGCCGAGTGCGGTCTGGATCTGAGATGAAGCGAGGTTGCTGGTTTAGCGAGATATGTTGAGTCAAAAGCCCGAGTTTTTTGGAGTGAACAGACAGAGATGCTGGTGTTTTCGGATTGACAAGAGACAGTTTTAACTGGCCACCTTCAGTGTCTGTGGTTTTGGAGGTACAGCAGTTGTTAAAACATGAAGACAATACTTAATTGTCCCTGTAAATTTCTCTTTTTTTTTAGTCCTTCTTAATAAACTGTACTCAAGTGGTCTTTGGAGTTGTAACGTTAGCTGTTTAAGCCCAGGAAAGTCTAAATTTTTATTCAATGATATGTTTCATTTGGTCACCTTTTACTTAAACATCTGGGGGAGAGAGAGAGGAATAAAGTCAAGAACAACAAAAAAAACTATCCTTACTTTGTTCCGTGTGAGCTGTAGATTTTCATCCGCAGTGGTGGTTATTTGTACTACGATACTTGACTATGTCATTAACTTATGTCTTTTATGTCTTTAATTTTCTATAAAAGACATAACCTGTCACCAAAGAACTTCATAGGTCACATCAGGGCCCTAGAGGATAACGTCAGGGGAAGAAAGGAATAAGAATATAATAGAAAATACAATTTAAAAAGAAAAAAAATACTCTTGTCACACCAGTTGGCTATTTTTTAGATCTAGATTTGATCTACATGTGCTTCTGGGTGAAACTTGCCACGAGTGATGGTCATGAGAGTGTGCTAGCCAACCACTTTACATCGCCCAGAGGCCTAATATTTCACATACATACATTTCTGGTGTGCTTGACGTTAGTGCAAAGTTTCAGGAGTTTTCGAGCACGGGAAAGCCCTAAAAACACGCAATTTAGTTCTGGGGTCATTTCATTTTAAAAGAGCCTCTTTGCATGGTTAAATAAAAATTAATTCACGATCTCATAAATATCACCAGTGAATCCAAACTGTTGATTTCAAATTTCCAACGCTCAAATGGACTTCTTGAAAATTCAACATGCCAAAATTGTCGATACAGCCGCAAAGATAAATGAATTAGTTGATCGAGAGAAAATCAATCAACAACTATTAAGATAATCAAAAAATTGTAAAGAGACATTTGTTGGTTCCAGCTTCTTAAATGTCAGGATTTGCTGCATTTGTTTGTCATTTCTGGCAATAAATGAAGAGACATTGGGTGATTATTGGTCAGAGTAAAATAGCAATCCGGAGGCATCACTTTGTTTCGTTTCCTTTCGTTGTTTCGTTCGTCGTGGGGGCAACAGTCTGAGCAGGGAGATCCAAATGTTCCTCTCCCCAGCCACTTCCACCAACTCCTCCGGGGCGACACCAAGACGTTTCCCAAGCCAGCCGAGAGATATAATCCCTCCAGCATGTCCTTGATCTGCCCCAGGGACTCCTCCCAGATGGGCATGCCTAGAACACTTCCCCCGGGAGACGTCCAGGAGGCATCCCGATGGATGTCCGAGCTCCTCACCCTATCTCTAAGGCTGAGCCCAGCCATCCTGCAAAGGAAACTCATTTCGGCTGCTTGTAGTCGCGATCTCATTCTTTTCGTTCACTGCCCAGAGCTCATGACCATAGGTAAGAGTTGGGACGTAGATTGACTTGTAAATTAAAAGCTTTGCCTTCTGGCTCAGCTCTCTCTTCACCACAACAGACCGCTTCAGCGTTCGCGTCACTGCCGAAGCTGCCCCAGTACGTCTGTCAATCTCCCGCTCCATTTTCCCCTCACTCGTGAACAAGACCCCGAGATACTTGAACTCCTCCACTTGGGGAAGCGACTGTCCCCCGACCCAGAGTGGGCAATCCACCCTTTTCCGGCTGAGAACCATGGCTTCAGATTTAGAGGTGCTGAACCTCATCCCGGCCGCTTGACACTCGGCTGCAAACCGTTCCTGTGCGAGCTGGAGATCACTGTTTGATGAGGCCAACAGGACCACGTCTTCTGCAAATATAAGAGACGGAATCCAGAGGCCACCGAACTTGACTCTGTCTGCCGCTTGGCATCACTTTGTGCTCTGAAATAATGTGGGGAGCATTTTTCACTATTTTTGATGATTTCTAGAGCAAATGATTAATCAATTAATTGTATAAATAATTGGCAGATTAATTGTTGATGAAAATAATCATTAGTGACAGCTCTATAACTAACCATTCAATTATCAAAATAGTATATAAAAATCGAATATTGAAACTGATTAATTTTCTTTTCTTTCTTTCAATTACAAATATTAAGTTAAGTACAAATTATAAAGTATTCTGAATCTGAATTAATCGTTGTAGCTTAAGGTCGATACATTTCTTGATTGATCATTCAGTCTATGAAATGTTACAATAATGAAATGACTTCTACAACCTATATATAGAGGAATTAAAAAAAACATTTAAGTTTCTGAGACTGCAATTATAAACTGTAATAATAAAAGAAAGTGGGTGGTAAACTACAGGTGTTAGAGGTGAAGCCAATGCACAAGTGCCTTAAAATTGCACTCTTTCTAACAGCCATCAGGGGGCAGATTCCACTGGTTGCAAAAATAATTCAAATCATATAAACTTAGCACAAAAAGTAAGGAACTTTGTGTTGGTTGATTGTTTCTTTGTTGTAACAATGATTCTTGACACTGTGATGGTGTGGGGCTGCATCTACCTCACTAGAAAACAAGGCTTGTCGTCACAGGCAATCTCAATGCTGAGAGATGTCAAGATGAGATTCTGCAACCAGTGGCAATCGCATATCGCCACAGTCTGGGACCGAACTCTATCCTCCAAGATGACAAGTCTCGCCGCCACAGAGTTGGGTTTATCAGAGACTACCTCCAGAGCTTGGGAGTGGAGAGGACGGAATGGCCTTGCAGTCCTGACCTTAAGCCCGTTGAACACTTGTGGGATCAGCGTGGCTGTGCTGTTCGTGCCAAAGTGACGAACACAACCACATTGGCTGACTTGCGACGAATGCTGGTTGAAGAATGGGATGCCATCCCACAGCGGTGTATGAGCCAGCTGACGACAGGCATGAGGAGCAGGAACCAGGCTGTTGTGGCTATGTATGGTTCTTCCACATGCTACTGAGGCCCCTCTTTGTTAAATTAATAAATTGTTGAATTGCCAATAAGTCTTGTTTCTTCAGACTTCAATCATCCAATTCAATAAACGACACCAAACGAGAGTCAATAGCAGAATAAGCTGTTTGGCATTGGCAGAGAAGATTTGGCAAGTTTTTCATGGGCGCAACCCACATACTCAACTCTGCTGCTGATCCCACAAATGCTATTTCCTTACAAACGTAGCACCATTTAAAAGGGAAATAAACAGGCGTTCCAACTGTATAAGATTTATTGCCAAGAAGGATTGTTACAACAAAGAAATAATCAACCAAACACAAATTCCCTTACTTTTTTTGACTTAGTTTACTTTTTTAAATTGTCTTTAGAAAATTACCCCATTTTTCATTTGATGTTATAGCTTGATAAAATTTCATAGTAAGTTTATGGTTTTAGTTATTCAACGGCATGATGGCCAGTGTGTAAATTATGGTTCCATTTACAGTAAAATAAACTAGAAAGGACCTTGACAAGTCTCTACCAAATTCGTGATGATTGACAGGCCAGACTCTCCACAAACCAGTGAGCGATGTCCCAGTAGCTGGGTTGCCATTAAAATGTACTGAAAATTTTAACCAAATTTTCTGAAACTCGACAAAAGAAAATGCGCATTTATGTACATTTCCATCCACTAGTGTTATGGGAATATTAGGAATTTCTTCGAGATAGCAAGCAGGTGGAAAAGTTTCTATACCACAGAGGAAGTTGTGAGTGCAACCTGATGATGCAATTAAAGTGTGCAACTAGCTAAACGGGGATGAAGACGAAAGGAAAACGCAACAAAAATACCACAACAAGTCAGCTACTACTACAGATATGTGCTCTACATCTGCTGCTGCTGCTGCCATCACTTAGCTCCTACAGTGGATGAGTTGGGTGATTTTTAAGTCATCCTTCATCGGTTTCCATCGCACTTATTCACATTTAACTAAAATTGATACGCTAACTTTTCCAACTCCTTCAAGCGTAAAAACTTTTATGCGATATTTCAGGATTTTTCTTTACGTTTTTCAGTTCAGTTTCGAATTCCAATTTCAGTTTTCATTCATGGTTTTTATGCGTATAAAAATAGGCTTATGGAAACCCAGTTACAGTTTAAGCTGCAGGTTTGTGAACAACACAGTATCAATCCGTCAAATTAGTTAAGGTTTGTTCATTAATTTATGTTTTCCGAACATAGTTCTGAAACTAGACTATGAATATTAACAATTTTTATAACAAGTTATTCTTCTTTACAGCAATTTCTCAGTCAAAAAATTCTTCAAATTTACCAGTTCCAGCTCCTCAAATGTGAGGATTCACTAATGTCTTTTATCGTTTTGTGTGTTGGTTTGACAAAAACAGTTTTTGACTTGCAGTCTTGGGCTCAACATCCCACATAACTTAGTTGCAACCCTAAAACATTGTTTCAGAGAACAGTTGCATTTTTGCTGTTTGTCCTGTTGTTACATTCCATGTATCTTTACATTATTAGTGTGAATACTGTCCACTGTCCATATAATTAATATTCTCTGGCACACAGCTCATTTTACATTTTTGTCATCTATTGAAGCCATTGAATTATTAAAATGTTCATCACTTTAAGGACATTTTCATGTTTTTCTAATTTATACCATATATACTGTATATCTTTCATCATTCAGCTGTTTGCAACACCGATCTGTTAACTTTGAAAGAAACGTCAACTTACATTGTAGCTCATGAATTGTCTGGCTTTTCATTTCACATTCCTGCGATTCAGCAAAGGCTTTTAGCAGTATAAAATGTTTTAATATGCAGTGTCTACATGCATTTTATTATTAATTATTATTATTGTTTTTGTTATTGCTCCTTCTACATTTTATCTCCGGCTGAAACGATTCAACTATCAAAATGTTCCGTTCTTTAACGACATTACAGCACTGTGTTTTCCTCATTTCTTCCTGTGGTTACAATTTCTCTTGTTACCATAAAGATCCGATTTCACAGTTTCAGTGTTTTTCACACATTCTGATTAATATGTCTTGGTATGTAGGCCTTGTTGACTTTTTGCCTCGTTTTACGTTACCCATGAGGTTCTGAAGTCCTTCACCTACTTTCTGAACAAACATTAGCTCCACAAACATTCCAGTTCCAGCCAGACTGGGCCTCCAGAGAGCGCTGATATACCTCTCTACCCCTGTGCCCCTTATTGCAAGAGATTAACCCTTGCAGAGCAGCTCTCTGCTGTGAGATTTGACCGAACACCTACAGTAATTAGTAATGTAGTGATGAAGATGCACAGTGGAATTCTTGAATATCTCGAGCTGCAGTCCGCAGGTTCTGGTTCCTCTGGTTGGTTAATAGAAGCAGAACGCTGAAGCAGCAAGAACCCCAAATGAGCACCTGTGGAACAATTTACCGGGATGTGGTCAGTGATTTTCTAGAGGGAGTTTGGCCCTTGACAAGTTTTAGGGAGGAACAAGAGTGTGTTTGCTCAGGTCTGTGCTGGGTTTGAACCCAAGGGCTCATGTCGGCTAACAACAGCAAGTCCAGCAGCTCAGGAAGAGGCAAAAAATGAGAGCACTTTCACCAGGTGGAGTGAACTCGTGTCCAGCAGACCTGTCAGGACACAATGCCAAAGATTTCTGTTACGTAATTTGGAAATTATTTTCCTGATTGCTTAGTCAAAAAAACCAAAAAAACAGCACATATTGTAAGTGGGACCACCTTCACAAAGTCTTTACTCTGGAGAAACAAACCAGTTACCTTTATTACTGTTGCTTGAGAAAGGAAAAAAATTTAACCAGTAGGAAAATATTTTCCAGTTAATTAAATTGTTAAAAACTGTTGCCGCCCGACTTACAAGCACTGTAAGAACTACAATTTTGTAAAACAAATGCCTGACCTAATGAGAGGTTTGTGGGTCTTAACTGGTGTTTAAAAACCATTTATTAACCACTATTAGTTCTTTTAAAGCCCAGGATGACGGAGTTATATGTCTTGTTCTATCCAAACACACACAAGCCTGTGTGAGTTCAAAGGTAACGCAGTCTGGCTGTCTCTGACCGGCTGCGTTACAAATCTGTTAATGTTGCATACAACAGCTCCAACCTGGTCTGGCTCCAGCAAACATAATCCAGGCTGTGATTAACTGACAAGAAACATGCGTTTCATTGTGCTAACATGTTGACACTTTCCCCCAGGTCCAACTGCAGCTGCTGAGTGACCGTCTGCAGGCTTGAACTCTTTAATGCATTAAGTTGGGACTCCCTTTTTTAAACCCCACCATGGCTGTGAGCTCATTCGACATCGACGCACCGCGATGGGACCAGTCGACGTTTATGGGCCGACTGAAACACTTTTTCAACATCACGGACTGCCGAACAGCGCTCTTGTCCGACTCGCGGCTGGATGAAGCCAAAGCATTAGTAGAAAGTTGCAGGTAAGGAGAAAAATGAATAAGTGTTGCGTCTAATTGTTGTTTGAATCCTCTGGCAGGTATTTATTCTTTAAAGCAGGTAAAACATTAGGTGGATGCTTTAGCTGCTCCTTGGGCTCCTTGACATAAATAAAGATGGTGGACCCATCACTACTGTACAAGAATGAAGCCAGAATGTGTATCTGGGTTACGAACCCTGCCATCTTGCGCTGTTGATGTCATAAAATAGCGACCAGGAAGCGGAGCCGCGGTATCAGGTTCCTCCCTGTAAATCCTTCTGCTCCTTCTGCAGCAGAGCTCAACTGTCAGTCGTGACGTCTCTCACACATTTTTGTAGCATCAATAAGTAATTATAACCAAACTGATCACAAAACGACCTACAACCGCAGAAGCCTTCTTTGTGAAAAATTTGTTTGAGGAGTTTTTAGTTTGGCCCAAGTCCTACCTAAAATAATGGAGGAGAATGAGCTTATGACCCATACTGGATCCAGTCACTAGGGGGCGATCGAGGTGCTTCGGCTTCAGTTTTGGGGAGCTCTCATATCGTCCAGATACTCCGGGGTAATATCACTGCTTGGTCGTTGAGCTCCACCTGAATAGTGTGTAGTTTCTGGCTCTTGGCTCTCTCAACTTGGAAGCAGCAACTCTTCCAGAGAGGCTTTCTCCTTCTGGCGGCAGAGTGTTTCTCCTCCCCAGCTGGACTCATCTCCTGCCAGCATGATGTTGCTGGAAGAGCCAGATTACACAGCAGAAGCTCGGAGCAAGTTCAAAATCGCTTTAACATCAGTGCTACTGCAGTGCAGTGACCAATTGTTTATTTATGTATTTATTTTTCCAAAAATTAAGTCTGTTTCAACTTTATGCTGTTTTGTTTGGTTTGCTGGCTGAACGAGGCCTGAGTCCAGCAAGCAGTGAGATAATGGTGTTGAATAAGATTTGGGTTTTCCAAAATGCAAGAGAAGCAATAATACATAAAATCACAGAAAAAACCCGTCAGAGGTCTAAAAGTTAGAGTTTTGGGTAAAATGACAACAGAAACAAAAGTTTCCCTATTTCACATATGAACACCAGCAATGCAAAATCAACTGTGAGTTGACTATCTGGAAGTGAAGTTGTTAATGCAGCATGAAAATAATTCTGCCTAGGCAAATATTTATAGATTAAATGAGTTTGAATCAATGTAAAATTTCAGGACAAAAGTGTTCATTTCTTCTAGAGTTGCAACTAACGATTACTTTATTATCAAATTTACCTGCTGAATATTTTCATGATTAATCATGTACACTATAAATTGTCCAAGACTAGTGCAAAATGCTCAGCACATTTTCTGAGAGCCCAAAGAGACGTCTTCAAACTGCATCTTTAATCTAACCCAATTATTAAAAACGCAAACGTTTATCATTTACTGTTGGAAATGACAAAGCAAAGCAGCAAATCCTCACATTTAAGGAGCTGAAACCAACAGCTTGAAAAAGACTGAAACGATTATTCAGTTAACAAGATAGTTTCATCATCGCAGCTCTAATTTCCACCAATGGAGAGTCATATTTCAGTCAGTAACAACCTAAAAAACCCCTAAAGATTCAGTCGGTATGTTTTTGGCGCTCCGCAGGGCAGGATCCACCCCCCCCGGCACCACAGAAGAGCAGCTCCACTACGCCAAGAAGCTGTATGACTCGGCCTTCCACCCGGACACAGGGGACCGCATGAACCTCATCGGCCGCATGTCCTTCCAGGTCCCAGGCGGCATGGCCATCACCGGCTTCATGCTGCAGTTCTACAGGTACCTGGAGAGGAAACATCTTACAGTGTCATAGAGGAGGCTACAGTGGTTTCATTAAACCGTCTGTTTCTAGGACCGTTCCTGCGGTGGTGTTCTGGCAGTGGGTCAATCAGTCCTTCAACGCTCTGGTCAACTTCACAAACCGTAACGCTGCTTCCCCCATCACGCCCAAGTAAGAGTATACAGCACGTTCAAGCTTGCCGTGGACGTCCATAATCCCCCCACCTCTTTCAGTGTTCCACCTCGTTACGTAACTCCGCTGACATGTGTCTGTTTCATGCTGCTGAGTCACTTCTAAAATTTGCATTTTTTGCAAATTTGCAAATTTGCAAGCAATTGTGACAACATAAATTCATAGTTTTATAAGATATTATCAGTTTTACACCAAAATGTTCTTCAGTAAACCATAAAACACAGTTAATTAGCCAGTTTTAAGTAGTTCAGCCAGTTTAAGATCTGTCCTTTAAACATGCATCTTTAAAATCTTAAAACTAAAAACCTTGTGCAACAACAGTAGTGATCATAAAATCACTGTTTTCATTTGATGCATTCAGTTCAGCTTCAAACATGTAGTGGTTAACTTTATGTGAGCAACAGTCAGGGTTAAATATGAGTCCTAGTCCCAGAAGTTCTAAACTGCATCATCATCATGAGTTTAGCTTGTGAGAGGAAGAAATGCTGCTCTGGCTTCATATCCTGAATCTTTTGAACTCACTGCCATTCTGTCACATTAATGTAAAAGTCTGAACGCAGATAACATATCTGATTGGCGCCAACAGCGTTGCATTTTTCATGTGTTCAAAGGCTTTTGTTTTCTCCCTCAGGCAGATCGGCGTCGCCTACATCACAGCAACCAGCACGGCGCTTGCGACCGCAGTCGGGCTCAACCTCTACACAAAGGTACCAGCACGCACAATTCATAATTCTTTCCACCCTGTACACTGATTTTCAACATGTTGATGAATCATCTGGATTGGAGCCGTCATTAACAATTATTTTAATCATCCATTAATCTGCCAATCATTTTTATGATTAATTGATTAATCGTTTGCTCTATAAATTGTGTAAAAATAGTGAAAAATGCTCATAACATTTGTTCAGACCCCAAAGTGACGTCCTCAAATTCCTTCTTTATTCCAGCCAGCAGTAAAAAAACCCAAATACTCGTCATGTACTGTCAGAAATGACAAAGAGAAGCAGCAAATCCTGACAATTAAGAAGCTGGAACCGACAAATTTTTCTTAAAAACGAGACTGAAACAAATATTTGATTATCAGTATAGTTGTAATTGCTTTTTCTTTTGATTGACTAATCAGTTCATCATTGCAGCTCTAATCTGGATTATTTCAAACCATCTCATGTTGGTAGAGCCTGAATGATACAATGTTTTGGGGTTGATTCAATACTGGAGAGAAAATAAATGTGTCTATTTTAAATATCTGTAGATAGCTAGATAAATATACACACACATTTATTGCATTGGTCCCTCAAATGCAGTTATCAAATACGTGTTGAAAATATACATAATGGAGGATATTTTACAATTTGACAAAAGTTTTTATTGTCCAAAATAACAACAGTGACACTCTGAACTTTGGGGAATTTTAACAATTATAAATAAAAAACATGATGATTTATGTAGATAATTAGCATTTTTGCACTGACTTATAGTGTATATACAGCGTCAGTCAAAGGGATGTTGCATTTGTCGCCTTCAGCTGTGGTTTTAAGGTATTTTTCATTATCACGTAGGAGCTCGCTCTGGGGCTGGCATGGCATTGCTCAGTGGGCATCATTATACACACTGACCTCTGCTGGACAGAAGCAGGAATTGTAAAAACTGTATGGGAGTGATAGAATATTAAGTGTTACTGCACTGTAAAATTAAATTAATCATATCCACATATATCAGAGATTAATAATGGAATACTGATATAAATGTGTTGTATGACATGCCAGTGATAGCCGATATTGTCCTCTTAATTTTATGTGCTGAAGAAGAACATGATGTGTGTTGGGAAAACAATAGTAAGGGGACCTCGAATTAAGTTTTTGCTCGTCAAACCATTTCTCAGGATGTGAGTGATGCCATGTGTATAACATTTAGTTTATCAATTTAGTTACAAGATTCTTTGCATATTTAAAGTTATAATGCAAAATACAATCTACATGTGATTATAGGTTAAAATAAACTTATGGAATTCAGACGCTGCCCAGCTGCATGCTATATATAAAACTGGCTTCACGTTTACTAGCTGCAGCATTAATGTGTTGTGAACAATCAAATCTCAAAACATAATCAGGAGTTGGCCATTCTGCAGTTTTTACTTGTACTTGAGTAAAGTTGTTATTTTACATGCTGTAAGGGATGACAAGATCAAATTTCAAATCAAATTTTATTTGTATAGCCCAAAATCACAATTTACATATTATCTCACTGAGCTTTGACAAACTGTACAGATGTGACATCCTCTGCCTTAGACCCTCGAACAGGGTGAGGAAAAACTTAAAATAAGAAAATAAGAAACCTCAGGAAGAACCACAGAGGAGGGATCCTTCTTCCTAGGACGGACAGATGTGCAATAGATGTCACTTGTACAGAACACAACAACATGATAATAATAACAGTTTACTTAGAATATATAAAATATCCATGAGTCCCAAAGTCTGTGGAATCTATAAATCCGGATGTATGGGAAGTCTAGCGATCCAGACGCAGGTGTATTCTGTTGGTCCAGGAGTCATTGTACTCCATGTAGCCAGATCTGAGTGTTGGTGATGTAGTCCCCGAGTCCAAGAGTATGTGGAATCTGTAAATCCAGGGATATGTGGTGTAGTGATCCAGAAGCAGGTGTAGTCTATTGATCCAGAAGCCATTGTGATCTGTGGATCCCAATTTTCACTTGGAAATCCAGCCAAGGATCCAAGTCACAGGATCTCCTGTCGTAATGTGGCCAGGAGGCATCAGGCAGGACCACAGCAGCAGCTCCCACCACGACCTAGAAAGACCTGCAGGATGATAAAGCACAAAGACTCTGGGGAAGAAGTAAAGTTAGTGTAAGTATATGGTAATTTAGAAGAGCAGAGATGGAGTCTGAGTCAGGGGGGGCAGAGAAGAGAGCTCAGTGCATCATGGCTTGATAGCTGAAGGCTCTGCCTCCCATTCTACTACTGAAAATTCTTGGGATCACCAATAACCCTGCATTACTGGGAGCGTAAGATTCTGGATGGGCGATAGGGTACTATGAGCTCTTTAAGATAAGATGGTGCCTGACCATGAATAGCTTTGTAGGATTTTAAAGTCTATTCTGGATTTAACTGGGAGCCAGTGCAGAGAAGCCAGTACAGGGGAAATATGGTGTCTGATCTTAGTTCTAGTCAGTACAGGCGCTGCTGCATTTTGGATTAACTGAAGAGTTTTTAAAATCTTATTAGGGCAATCTGAAAATAAAGAATTAAAGTAATTCAGCCTGGATGTAACATATGCGTGAACTAGTTTTTCTGCATCTTGTTGAGACAGGATGTGCCAGATTTTAGCAATGTTACGGAGGTCAAAGAAGCCATCCTTGAAATCTGTTTTACATGTGAGTTAAAAGACAGCTCCTGGTCAAAATATAACACCCAGGTTTCTGACAGTGGTGCTGGAGGCCAAGGCAATGCCATCCAGATTAACTATGTTGCTGGATAATGAGTCTCTAATGTGTTTAGGGCCCAGCACAATGACTTCAGTTTTGTCAGAGTTTAACATTAAAAAGTTATGAGACATCCAGTTTTTAATGTCCTTAAGACATGTCTGTAGATTAGATTGAAAGATCTGTTTGTTGGTGGTAGCAGACTCTGTTGCATCATAAACCGACCTGTTTCTTCATGTTTTCTTGCAGAAAGCTCCTCCTCTTGTTGCTCGCTGGGTCCCTTTCGTAGCCGTGGCTGCAGCTAACTGTGTTAACATTCCCATGATGAGGCAACAGTGAGTCGCTCTGTTAAAACTTATGATGAATGAATGCGGAAGCGGGGATTTATTCCGTGTTGTGTGCTGAAATCCGATCATAAAATTTGGCTGAGATGTGTTTGCAAGGCAGATACAAAGGTTTCGTGCTGAGCAGGTCTTTTGTAAAACACTTTCCAGGATTGTATTCTTTGATTGCCAGTGAGGTCAAACTATAATACTGAAAAATCTGAAAAGATATATAAAGCTAGAGGAGTGCAAACCCACCAACAAGACCCCCTTAAATAAAAATTCCTGGATCCAACCCTTTATCCAGGTCCACGAAAACATTTATGGGTTCTTCCTTGGCCCAGTCCAAATCTCCCACAAAGATTCGTTAAATCCATCCGATAGTTTTTGCATCAACCTTCTAACAAACAAACAAAAATGTATGGCTCCCAGAGGACGAATCCTAATATCCCTGATTCTCCAACTTCTCCTCTCACTCCACCAGAATTTGCGATACTGACTCTGCCGTGTTGATTTCCTATATTTAAAACTACAACTGGCCGGTAGAGTCGTAGTCAGAAGCTCATCTCACTGCTAAACAGAGCTGATTAAGGTTTATTTTGAGAGATTGGTTTGCAATATGACTCGATATGGTGTCAGGCTGCTGCATTTAAATGTTGTTAAATATATTTCCTGTAACACTGATCATTTCTTTTTGATTGGTTTGTCTTTATTTCATCTTGTATTTGTGTTTTCCAGGGAGATTCTCAACGGCATCGCTGTGACAGATGAAAACGGCAACAAGCTGGGCCACTCCACGGTCAGCAGTCAGCACACGTGGCAGGGCGTTTTTTAAAACTCACAATGTCTCTCTTCACGTTTTATAAAAGGACTCTTCTTGTGTCCCTCCTGCAGAAAGCGGCAGTAAAAGGCATTTCGCAGGTGGTCATCTCTCGGATCACCATGGCCGCACCAGGAATGAGTAAGTACATGATGCATTGACTCCTGCAGGTTATCCTCTGCCCCTCTTTATTGTTTTTTATTCTCCACCCTCTGTCAGTCATTCTGCCCATCATCATGCAGCGGTTGGAAAAATACAAATTCATGCAGGTCAGAGCTTTACCTTGGCTAAAGTCCACAACATGAAAGTGCACCGCTGTCCTCCGCTTTCCGTCTGTCCTCAAGCTTTTTGTCTGTCCACAGAGAATCACGTATCTCCACGGACCGATTCAAGTGATGATGGTGGGAGTGTTGTAAGTAGAGAGCTCACAGCCATGCCAATGTTCTCAGGAGTGTTTTATGCTGGGGTAAAAAAAATCGCGTTTTGTTCTCTCTGTTCTGTTTAAAGCTTGATCTTCATGGTGCCTGCTGCCTGCTCGCTCTTCCCCCAGAGATGGTAACAAAGCTGTTTATCTACTTTCACCTGCCAACCCACGTTTGTACACTTAAAACATTCAGTACGGGAAATCAGCGCCAAAATAATCCCACACACTTTGTACACTTGTAATCTACATTACCCGTAATGCAACTTGGACCACTGACAAAAGTTCACATTTTAAGACTTTATTGATTCAGTATTGTGGAAATGTACCTGTTGCGAAAATAAAAATAAGAAAAAAAATAGGATAGTAGAAAAATAAAGTTTAAATATTATTGATAATAATACAGACCACATACACCCTTTACTTTATTTTAAACATACCAAAATGTCATTGCACAGAAATATGAGATGTACCCCAGTATAGTGCGTCTAATGTTGAAATGTGTGTTGTGTGTGTGCGGTATTTTGTGATGTAATAACAAAAATGAAACCAATATAAATCATGTCAGAAGGTTTTATGCATTTATTGTGAAATCACAACCTATTATTATTTAACTGTTAAATTAAACGCAGTGAGAGGCTGGATAAATGTGCACACCCCTCTATAACTGAGAATATGGAATTTAACAGTCACATTCGTTAGAACGCACCTTAAAGTGATCAATTAACCCCACATGAAGTCCAGCTGTTCCTGTATGCATTTTCCTGATGAAGTCCAACTTGGAAAGCCATTGTCCGTAAAGATTATGAAGCGGATACAGAACCTCATTGATGAAGATCAGTCAGGAGAGGGTTACATAAGAATTTTTAAGGAGCTGGTTATACAATGAAACGCTGCAAGGACAGTGATCACCAGGTGGATGGATTACTGCACCACAGTGAGATGAGGATGAACAGGATGTCCCCTTTAAACTGATGAGAAGATAAGGCTAATGGTAATATTTAACCTGTCCAAAGGAATGGCTTCACCAAAACAAGATCAAGGTTTTAGACTCTAAAACCAACTGAACATCTGTGGGGTGATTAAAGAGGGCTGTGTGCAGGAGATACCCAGCCAATTTCACAGAGTTGGAATGTTTTTGCAAGGAAAAATGGCAAAATATTGCAAAGTCAAGATGTGCCAAACTACTGAAGAGGATGATTAGAGCAATTATGAAAAAGTTTTATTTCTTACTTTAATCTTAAAATTCTGACTTTAACGGTAAAATTGTCACTTAAAACAGTATTCTGACTTTAAGCTCTGACTGATTCTCTGTATTTGGAGGAGAAAAAGTCAGGACTCAAATCGATTTTTCAAATGCACCTTTAACTCAAATACTAATGTAGCCAAACTGAATGGCTGTTACCCAAAAAGACTGTGACAAAATCTCAAGGTGCTTTCTTTTTGTGCACACTTATGCAACCACATTTTGTACTCTCCATTTTTTTCCCCTGAATTGCTTGTTTTTGTTTTTTTAACGTCTGCCATGATTTATCTTGGTTTTGTTTAATTTACGTCACAAAAACATGCCATTTTAACGGCTGCGTGTAGACTTTTTAGATCCACTGCAGACATGAATGGATAAGATTAACGGCTGAGATTAGAATCACAAACCAGCTCTTGCGTTGTGGCAGAGAGACAGCGGCAGTGTTACATTAATGTTATGGTTGAATTTCACGAAGGGTTGTAAAAGAAAACCACAATATTTCACAAATAGTAATTTATTGTCCTGAATTTAAGTATTTATTATTTTGTTTGTTGCCAGTTAATAGTGACATTAGTAGTCTGCACAAGCAAACAAAGCAGCATTAGCTTGTTTAATCAAACAAAGTGCAGTCTTACCTCTTTTTCCTCCTCTCTGTGTCTGTTGCAGCTCAATGGCCGTGTCCAAGCTGGAGCCCGAGCTCCGAGACGCCATCGTGTCCCAGTATGGAGACGCTGTAAAAATGGTGTATTTCAACAAAGGCCTCTGAGGCCTATCTATTCCACACACAAGACCAAAAATGTGTTTTTGCAATAGGTCATCATTTTCTAATTATTATGGTCCTAATGAAAATGTTCTTTCCTCTTCAAATCAGCGTATAATGGTGGGAATGCTGGATTTTCTGATCAGTTGTGTCTCAATTTTTTTCACGTCTCTTTCTTTTGGTTCCGATTATTCCTGATTTCCTTGAATTCAGATGGATACAAGGGGCTGTCTGTGCGCCTGTCGAGAAACCAAATATCCCACCTCAGGAACAGCGCATTACTTTGGCAGACAGTTGGTTAATCTGTCATTGTGTGACCTGTGTCAGCGTCTCAGTGGTGGTAAACATTCTGCCAAACCTTTTCAGAATCTGTGCCTTCTCCAAAGTGACAACACTGCTGGATTGTTGAGTTTATTGTGAAACCACAAAAATGCAGGGTTTGACTCTGAAAGAGTCATTCACTGTGGTGTGGATGTTGTGAGACAAAGGTGGAGGATACTGCCCTCTTCTGCCAAAAATGCAGGCTGATGTATCACAACACGATTGCATGATTTATCCGAAAGGTTTGGCAGTTGAATTATGTGCAAATTTGTGCGACAATCCTCAGTATAAACTGGAATTAAGAAATACACATTTTTAAAATACAGTATTGTGTAGTTTTGTTTTTTTTTTTTATGTGTCTTTGTGATATTAAAGTCTCTGGATTATGAGGTTCAATAATAATTAAATTTATAGTTATGAGCTAAACATACTGAAAAAAGTGAAAAGTACTGAAGTGGACTCTGATAGATTATGTTGTTTTCTTAGATAGGGTTCTAGTGATTCTCAGCCTAGGTATCGTGCCCGACTGAAAGATTACGAGATAACAGAATTATATATAGACCTTTATCATGGCAGCCATACTGAAATGAAATTGCAGGTAAATAAAGATGTATTTAATAGAATTTGTTAAATTTCTGTGCCATTTAGTGGGGCAGAGTCTTTCTGGGGAGCCAACATGCAAAAGAGCAGCACCCTAACTCTGTTTGACCTAAATGGATCTGAACCTCAAAATGAATGTAAAATCAGACACTGAACAATGAAATATTATTAATGGAGCGGAAGTTTAAGGTAGCAGAAAATGGAAACACTCAAGTTTAAGCACCTTGAAACTGTATTTGAGTACAGTCATTGACGTCTTAGTTACACTAAGAAACAATCTGTTCTGTCATATTCGACTATATGCCGACGATACCGTGATTTATTACTCTTCTACGCTAGAATGTGATTTTAATACCATTCAAAAATGGTTCTCTGTCAAACTTTTTCTCATTAGCAAGAAATATTAAAGTATGTTGTTTTGCATTAGACATCACTTTCTGCATTGCATACAACTAACAACTGGTCAATTAATTTCTTAGATGGAACACTGGTGTAGTCGAAGGATTGATATTCTTTAATTCCACTCTGAACTTTCTTTTAAATCTGATATTGATACACTGATAGAGAAAATGATCTGTGCTTTAAAGACATATCAACACGTCAGGAAATACACAATATATCTTACCAATATTAGAATATGCAGATATTGTTTACTAAATACCTCAGGAACAAACCTTAGTCCACTCAATGTAATATAATAACCTTTTTAGATTTATTTTGACACTTCCTTATAAAATCCATTACTGTTAATGTATGGGTCTCTAAATTGGTGTTAATCTCTTTTTTTTTGTCCCTGGAACTTTTAAAGATATTAGACACTGTGCCTTTCAAATTAAAGTCCAATAATCTGCCTGGTCCACCTCCTTTCCCCTAAATCATGGGTGTCAAACAATAATTAAAAACTGGCTCTTAAGTCAATGGTCTAACAAGATCAACATTTTAATTAACAACACATTTAAATTGACTGTTTTCATCAGAGGTTTTATGAAAAATTTTTCATACAGAAATATTTTACTGCTCCTCTGACCTCATAGATAGGTAGACCTATCTATAACAAGTTTTGAATTCTAGAATTCAGATGCAGAACAAAGAGAGGATTTCAGAAAAACAAATGAGAGATCAAATATAAAACAAAAGAAAGCATAATTAATTTTTCATGTCTTCCTCTCTATCAGCAGTTTGCAAAGTCATTATCAATGAAAAAGCATCATAAAAAGTAGATCTGAAATGTGGTGGAGAAGAAGTGAGCAAAGCTGGCGCTTTGTACAAAAGAGGAACAAACTTGAATGAATATACTTAACTAGAAGGCACTCAAAGAATACAGATCTCCACTGAGGCTGAATGTTAAGTTTCAACAGAAGACCAGTTGCCACTGCAGGTTCCTGCAATGATGAAGAACCCTTTTAAAAAATTCCTTGGTCCAGATAATGACCAAGATTACTACCAAAATCTCTTCAATAGCTCCTTAGGCCATTTCCCGCCTCTCCTGAAATGTAATCAAAATGTTTTTTCATAAATGTCTTTTATGTAACATTAAATACATTAAAGAATAAAGGTCAGAGCAGCACCATAGAAGACAAAATGAAGGGAATAAGAAGAAAGAATATTAAAAACAGAATCCAATATCATTAAAATAATATAAATATATATCCTAATTCCGAGAAACCCGTCATGTGTGTTGATTTGAACCTCAGTGATGGAGGACGCAGCGCCCCCTGCCGGTTCAGCCGCCGCCGACCGAGGGGGAGGAGCCACGCTGCCAGCTTTATAAAACCGCCTCGATCTGACAAACGAAAACAGTCCAGGAAGACAGACAGCTGTCGGCAGCCTCAGACACGTCCGGAGCCCGGAGAGCACGCAGCGAAACCTCGCACCGGAGCTGA
>KV751339.1:96621-111669 GCA_001698575.1 Mola mola
TAAGTAATTTTTCAGGAAAAACTCCCCGAATTCCCTGCATAATAACTAAGTTTATGAGAATCATGTTACCATATGACCAATAATTTCAGCACTAGTAGGTTCCTGTCTGAGCTGTTGCATACAAAAGTCCCAGAAATCAGTCATTAGTTGGACAGTAATGTACTGCATGGCTTCACCTAAATTCTGATTAATCATCTGCTTATTTTCATGATTATTTTATTAATGAATCTTTAATTTTTAATGTAATTTAATAAATTGTGAAAAATGCCGTTCAGTTTCTTCAGAGGCTAAAGTTTAATTTACTTTAAAAAACATCAGAAGTAGCAGATCCTTTTTTGAGAGGCAGGAACCAGCAAATGTCTGAAGTGATTAAACAATTATCACCGGTAATTTTCTTATGATCTATTTATAAAGCCCCATCACAATACGTCAGTGTGATCATTTCTGCTGTTCATACTGGCTGCGAATATGTCCCTTTTATAAACATGATTCTACTTTAAGCGTTCGAAACAAAATCTAAAATCCTGGTCGTAGATCATGTGAAGTTAATGTGATGCTTCAACAGTCACACAGTTAGACAAATTCATTGCCTTTATAGTTTCCTTTTTACAAAATCCTCCCTTTTTTCTGACTATGGCCTCAAAGTGCGATGCCTTCATAATGCACAGTAGAGTGCATTATGAAAGCATCGCTTCATGGCCACTGAGAAGAGAAAGGATGAGCACAGCGTCCAGCTCACACATATGACTCTAACTCATCCTTTTCATCTCTGCTGATGCAGAAAGAATGTTTATTAGTTTGGTTTCACTGGAAGGTTTTAGTGTCTCATGATGCTGTGAAAGCGCTGTTCATTAGAAACTCACGCAGAAATGTTATCAGCTTTTAAAAACCCATCCTCAAGTTTACTCCTTAGCCAACAGCTCCATCAGAGTCATTTTTCCTTCTTTTTGCCTCTTTCTGTCTCTACAGGTTTCAGTAAAGGCATAAAACTGTGTTAATTAAGCAGTACAGTTGTTAACAAGACTGACTGAGCCACTGTGAATCCAATTCAGAGTGACTCCAAAATTGCTGGTAATCACAATAAAATAACACTTCACTTCCTTCAGTATTCATAAAGCTGGGTAGCATGACATTAAAATACTGTCACAATTCTTTAGGCGATATCAAGATATTTCTCTGACAGCCAAATCAAATATTACAAAATATTTTTGACCATAAACCTTGGCATCTATATAATTATTATGTGGATTGAATGAATGAAGTTCAGAAATGTACATTTAATGTACATGTAATGTATATTTTACTGTAATGCAGCCTTAAACACTAATGACATGTCACAATATAACAATATCCAGAATCATTGTGTTAAAGTATTAGGTTGTGACTCCACCTCAGCCTGATTTGTGTTAATTTTACGTTCAAGTAAATGATGAAAAATACGTGACTTTCCAATTCATACTGGATCAATAACAAAATATAATTGTTTTTGGTATGTTAATATACATGCAGCCAGTGCGTTATATTTAATTTTCAGCCCTACAATTAATCACCACACAATTTTTATGGTTTAAATGTGAGTGAAATAAAAGCAGTAAATATCAATTAACTAAGAAGATTAAAGCCTTAACAAAGTCAGAATGATTCAAGGGATTAAAATTTGATAGACCGCTGCCTGTCCCCTACCCACAGTCCTCATTCAACAAAGTGGACATCCAAAACACACACTTCACAAAGAATAGAAAACAAACACACAAAGAGAAAGCCAAACATGGCCTCTGGGCAGCGACAGTTTTTTACCGAGGTTGTCTCGTCTCTCCTCTAAGCTCCGCCCGGTCTTGCCCTGGAGGGAAATGGGTAAATGAGCTGCGAAATATTCCAGTAATGGAGACATAAGATACTGTTTGTTAGGGGTGTAACCATGGAAATGCACATGGAGGACTCCAGACGAGGGAAGTTATTTACTGTGTTTACCTGTTTTACTCACGCACACTCAGTGAGCGCCATACGTGATTACAGCTCTAAACTGAGGCAGCGGGCTCCCTCTGCTGGCTCTTCTTTTCTATAATTATCTTAGTTCATTATCTTTTCTGCTGGCTTCAGTGTTTCTCCATCTGTCTTCTCTCCTCTGTTCTTCCCTCCCGTAACCTCTGAGCTATCCAGAGCAGTGCCGCTAAGCCCGTCAGAGTCTTTGATCCTGCATTCTCCTGCCTTCTCACCAGCGTGACTCTCAACCAGGCCCAGGAGGGAGTCGGGGGGGAGTGGGCCGATAAATCTGGGTCAGCACAGGGGAGAGGAGGAGCAGAGAGGGGGAAATGGGAACGGTGGTCATCTCTCACCCCAGAACAGGTGCTACAGCTCTCAGAGAGGATTTTCTACAGAGGGCGGCTGTTCAACATGACTCCTGCCGAGAGGAAGAATGAGTCTGTCTGAGAGGGAGTGAATCACGGCTGCACTTTTAGGGTCTTTTTCTGGGTCACCTCTTCAGTAAGACGTGCCTGTCTGCATGTGTTGGTCAGGAAGATGGAGCTGGAATAGACAAGCATGTGTAATTCATTGTGCCGACACCGACATCAAAACTTCAGAGGTTTTCTCTCAAGGTCAGATGACACAAAAACATCACGAGTGTTTCTTGTTTCATCACTCTCTTCTCTCTCTCTGTGTGTCTGCTCTCAGAGGCTGAAGGATGAGATAGCAGAGGTGACCAATGAGATTGAGAACCTGGGCCAGACTGAAGAGAGGTAAATTGTCTCTCAGCAGCCGTTTCTGTGCGGCTGCGTGGGCAGCCTGTTTTAATGGAAGTGCCTTCATGGAGAAAAAACAGCAGAAAAATCTTAACACTCACAACATTTAATCTACGAAATGTCAGGAAATAGGAAAAAAAACATTTTACAAGAGGGTTGAACCCTTCTGATTGCCTTTTTGTCTGAGCAACAGTTGAAAACCCACAGAGGAACTTACATTCATACTGAAGTGTGTGTTACGTGTCCCTGAGGTTGACAATGACAATGACTCTGACGATATTCACCGGACAGTGATCGGAAACAGAGAGAAGCGGCAATATGATCGAGTCGATTATGGCCTGATAAATAACCAAATTCAACATACAAAATGTCAAATTTATATATAATTTGTATATAAAAATTTGTATATTGAAGCTCCATTCTGTTTCATGTAGGAAAAGCATGCAAAGGAATAAGCAGATGGCCATTGGCCGAAAGAAGTTCAACATGGACCCCAAGAAGGTGAGAATGAATCTTCGTCCATTATGTAACGAAACCAAACAGTTTTGAGTAAGTTCATATTGAGCTTGTATGTATTTATATTCCTGAAAATCTGGGATATCAAGGAATTATTAGTGCAGCCAAAGCAGATCTTTTGTGTAAGAGTGAATGGAAAAAGAATAAATCTGGAGCTGATTAAATTTTTAGCATTAACTTGATGTCAGGATTGGCCACCAGGTGGTGTTATATGTAAGGAAAAATGAATTTTTAGCCATATTTCCATTTGTATGAGTCCAGTCTGCACCAAATGAAATGAGGATTGATCAGGAGATCACCTGCTTTCAGCATGAATCCTCCATGTCAGCAGGATAGCTCAGAAACTCTTGAAATGTGTTCATCAGGGAGTTTGTGTATTGACCGGGATGCCTGGTTTTGATGAATGGTATGTTTGACTTTTGTCCCTCAGGGGATTCACTTCTTGATCGACACTTCCCTCCTGAAAAACACCAACGAGGATATTGCAAAGTTTCTCTACAAGGGGGAGGGGCTCAATAAGACGGCTATTGGCGACTACCTCGGGGAAAGGTAAGTGATGTTAATGACCTCCCTTCTACCGTCAGGGCATGAATCACACCAGGACCAGAGCTCTACATGTTTGTGTGTGTGCAGCATTATCAGTGTGTTATAGTATTCTGAATGTAAATGATCATCTGTGTTTATCTGATTGGTTAAATTTCATACATCTCATACATTCAGGTCTTGATCCTGTTTCTGTTTTTCTCACTCCACCCTCTCCTTTCGTGTGGACCCCCGCGTCACGCAGAGATGAGTTCAACATCGCAGTTCTGCACGCCTTCCTGGATTTACACGAGTTCTCGGACCTGAACCTGGTCCAGGCTCTGCGCCAGTTCCTGTGGAGCTTCAGGCTGCCCGGCGAGGCTCAGAAGATCGATCGCATGATGGAGGCATTTGCCCAGAGATACTGCCGCTGCAACCCTGGAGTGTTTCAGAGCACAGGTACGCACGCGCGTCCAGGAAGACGAGGAGACACCGGTGTCACGGCAACTAGACAATTTTATGTCCTGCTACGTTAAAATAATCAAGACATGAGGTGTTGTACATTCTGGTCTTGGCATAGACTTCCTGCTTATCACATCACAGAGGAATTACAAACTGCTCCTGTTTTACAGATACATGTTACGTGTTGTCATTCGCTGTGATCATGTTGAACACCAGCCTTCACAACCCCAACGTGAAGGACAAGCCGTCCGTTCAGAGATTCACAGCCATGAACCGAGGCATCAACGACGGGGGGGACCTGCCGGAGGAGTTGCTTAGGGTGGGAGAAGTTCATTTTCCTGAAACTAATCAACAACGCAACATTCACATCCCCCTCTGTGATATTCATTAGATAGATAGATAGCTGTACTTTATTCATCCCAAACTGTGAAATTACAGTGCAGCAGCAGCATGACTTTCAGTAACACAAAACAACACAAGGGCAAACAACACACTATACCTAATAAAAAATAGAAGCATCAAATGGATGCTAGCTAAACACAGAGCTATATAAAAAGTACATAACAATAAGTAAATACCCAGATAAATAAACTGTAATATGCAAAATCCCTTGTACTGTGCACACATGTAAGGTTTATCACCAGATAAATAAAAACGTGTGTACATGTGTGTTATACAGATAAAAGTATTATCAAAACATGATGTTATTGACCTCAAGTCACAATAGAAAAACATCACAAATAGTACCAGAAAACTATCAGCAAATTTACCTTTATGATGTAAACTGTGACCTCACCTGTTTGGGTCAATACTCTAACAAAAAGCCCCCCGCCCCAGTCCCAGAAGCATTAATTCACCCATCTGTGAACCGCTGTTACATCATCATCAAATTTTCATATACTAGTACAGCACTGCGCAAAGGTCTTTGGCCACCAGCAACAGTTTTAATGACATTCAGATTAATTTCTAATGCTTTTATTAAGATACAAGGAGAAAATACAGGAACTATTCTCACGACACTAGAAAACTCAATTATCAGAACAAAGTGGCTTCTTCAGCCAGAAGTCATCACTCTAACTCTTTTCCATTGATCGTAGCTGGTATCCTTCCACAAAGACCATCCTGATGAAGCTTTCATCAGCTGCACCAAGTCCTTGCTGGACCTCTTCTTGGAGAGCTCTTAGAAACTTATCTGATTTTTAAATTTTTCTTGGCATTCCACTCTTTTCTTTTTTTTTGTCCTGGACCACTCCTGATTGTTCATGTTTTTTATAACAGTGTGAATACCACATCTGGAGTATCCATTTTGTTTGCAGATATCCCGTTGAGACTGGCCTCGCTGAAGCAAAATTATGATATTAAGTCTTTCAAATTCTGGGATGTTTGCCATTTTGGATGGAATGATGTGACTGAAAGTTAGTATAATATATAAGCAGCTTCCACTGACTATAACGAAATACATAAATGTCAGTACAACTTTATTAAAACCACAAACCTTGCAGTGGCCTAAGACTTTAGCACAGCACTATATACTAGTTAACACATGAGGTTGTAGCCGTTACATGAAACAACGTAGCCATTGCATTAATTTATAGCCTCAGTGCAAATATCCTGCCTGAGTTCATATTTGCAAACATTCCAATAACTGCTGTTTGTCTCGCCATCTCTGTAGAACCTGTACGACAGCATCAAGAATGAGCCCTTCAAGATTCCAGAGGATGATGGGAATGACCTCACGCACACCTTCTTCAACCCTGACAGGGAGGGGTGGCTGCTCAAACTCGGTATGTGGTGAAATGATTGACTTTGAACTGAATTCATCATCTGGATCAGTCTGTCCTGCTGTGAGTCGCTCAGCTGGAGCACCCTCTAGTGGACCAGATATGTAACGATACCTTTTTTTTAAGGCGAGGAGGACAGACTTGATACTCAGAACAAAGTGTTTGTTTAATACTCTTGTTGACATTCTTCCTGTTTGTTTGTGTTTCATGGGTTTGTGACTCCAGGAGGTACGTACCCCGTTCCCCCTCCCCAGCTTCAATGCACTGCTTTGCCTCTGAGCTGCCCTCCCCCCCTTTTTACCCCACTGTAGTCCTGCTGGCTGTGTGCATCCACCTTCACATCACACATTTGATTCAGAACAAATAATTCATTACTTGTATGTAATTTCACCCTATGCTGTATGCTGACAAGCCCTGATCTGATCAAAATAAATTAGCTTTAAGTGGTGGGCAAGTTTTAACCTGGTGTTCTGTCAGCAGGCTTTATTTTACCTGCTGCTTTATGCCGTCCGTGTGCCGCTGGTCACGTGAAGCCCAAAAACGAAAGTTTCCTGTCTTTCCTGAAGTGGTAGCTCACCTATAAATCTGTCGTCAGGTGGACGAGTGAGGACCTGGAAGAGACGCTGGTTCATCCTCACAGATAACTGCCTCTACTACTTTGAATACACCACTGTGAGTACTTTGTGTTGAGGTAAATGGCAGCACAGGAGACAGCAGATGTTTTAAACACTCACATTTCTCTCTTTACTAGGATAAAGAACCCAGAGGAATTATTCCTCTGGAAAATCTGAGTATCAGAGAAGTCGATGACTCCAAGAAACCGGTAAAGTCTTCATCTGCATCTTTGTTGAATTAATTTAACTGTTTTTGCTGATTAAATGTTAGCGTCACATCATAAGAGGGATGGAAATGACAGATTGTGATGAATTAATCCAAAACTGGAAACCTTAAAACATTTAAGTGAAACTTTAAGTAAAAGTTATTAATTTGGTGATGTCTTGACATTGTTAGTAAAGGTGAACCCCAGTATTTTTCAACATAAGCCCTATTTCCTGGTCTTTTAGGCTCTAAAATTGCACTAAATACTTGGTTTCTTAAAAAAGTAACTCCAAGGTGGAGTTTAGTTGCTAGAACTAACTTGACCAGCCAAAAAAAGAAAAACGTGTTGTTTTTTTTCGAATGATTTTTTTTAATGCAATTTTTACAGATAAATTCTGCAAAATCAAAATCAGCTTTAATAAATCTGCTTTATTGTAAACATTGTTAAAGTTGCTCTGTAGAGCCTTGCTGAGACAGCAACCCAACCAGATAGTGGGCAATAAAAGGTAGTAAAATACTGGCGTTCCTCCTTAAGGAATGCCTTAAGGACTGAAAGACTGATAACACGCAGCAGTTGCTCCTTTATTAGCTTTCATAAAATGACATGACTATCATCTTCCTCCTCAACACATCCAGTGTTGGCAGTTATTCATTTGTTCCTCTCATCAGGAAACTAATTGGTATTTGTTGCATTGTTCTGCTCTCCCCCAGAACTGCTTCGAACTCTTCATCCCGGACCACAAAGATCAGGTGATCAAGGCCTGCAAGACGGAGGCGGATGGGCGCGTCGTTGAGGGAAACCACACCTTTTACAGGATCAGTGCCCCGACCACAGAGCAGAAGGACGAATGGATCAACAGCATCAAGTGAGCACGATCCAACGTCTTCGTCCTGCAGACAATCAGTGTGATGATGAGGATGATTTCCTGGAGGTGTATAACTGTCCGTCGCCTTCCTCCTGCAGAGCCGCCATCAGCAAGGACCCCTTCTATGAGATGCTGGCTTCTCGGAAGAAGAAGATCTCGTCTCTGAAGGCACTGTAGAGGCCTGAACTTTGGCTGGTCATGGACCAGCCACAGAGGATTCTTCATCTTCAGCAGACGAGCTGCTCTCTGAAGCTTTAATTCCCCTGACTCCTCCTTTTGAACACTGTGCTCCTGCAGGACCGGACTCCCCCTCCTCTTCAGATCCACTTCAGACTCACTCTTTGGTCTGCTATGGCGCAACTGATGAATCACAACGGTCATTAACGTGAGTCACATTTCAGGAGAGACCAAAACACTTAGAGAGCCCTCTGGTGTTTTCTTTCAGACCCGTTTCCTGCCAAAGCCCATCATGTGTTTCCGCTCTACCCTTCACGTTCAACACGTTTCTGTCTTCATGAAGCATTTTTAAAGATTTAGGTCGTTTCAAACATTGCTTTATTTCCATGTGTTTACTAGCGGGCTGTCGTCTTCCCACATCACTGTGTTTATTTGCACATTAACACCCCAACTGACTGAAAACCGCAGCAATGTGTGTCATGGAAACGTAGTTCTATACAGTCAAAGAAACTCCGATGGCTACATTTAAGTTCTGTTTTCCAGAGTCCCTCCATGAAGATAAGAGCAGGGTTGATCTGCTCTGATCTAAAAATGTTTTTCTAAGCCTTTTGCAGCCTGCTGCCTTTCGTCAGAGCACTGTTCATGGAAATGAAGGTAATGCATAAAAAGCTACATATTTATTTATCCATATTTCTTGTAATTTATCTTAAGTTTTGTCTCATTAAAAGTTTGCAAATCAGTATGGAAGTTTATTAGAAACCTGTCACTGCTTTAAATTTAGTCACAAACTTTAGTGTCTCAGCTGTGGACCAGACGCGTTTTCTGAAAATGTGATAAACCATAAATTAGTCGTTTAGATACCATCGTACTCAGAGTTTAGAGGAACCCGACTGGAAACGGGTGATACTGAAGTGTCCAATAAATTGAGCTCGGACACCATCTGAACGCTCACGTAATTGCCTCACTGTCAAAATTCATCCCACAGTGTTCCCTGCTCCTCATCTGATCATTTCACGCATCTAGTGAGGAAAACGTGGGACTTCAGTAAGGAGTGCCAGCGTAAGAGGCAGAGCCGCAAATTTTACTTCCCGGAACAGATTTTACAGAAAATAGTTTGTGCTACAAGTTCAAGGAAATCCAGCGCCACGGAACCGTGACTACGGTCACTGACTGCTTTTTAATCTGTGTCAAACAGGATGTAAAGTTAACTTTAGTTGACCTGAAAGTGAACCAGAAATTCACACAAAAATGATTTCCTATTTTGGCCACTTGGGGGCAGCAAAAAAATATAATCTAACGTTATGTAAAAATGCTTATTTCCACATCCAGTGGTGATTCTACAATCTGTTGGCCAAAAAAAGTAATCACAGGAGGCCTCCAACCAGCATTCATCACCATTCTGCTAGTCTGAGACCAAAAAAACAAATGTCACGTTAGTAATTTTTTTAAAACATAGTTTGCATATTCTCACTGTGCGTGGGGTCTCTCCAGGTACTCCGGCTTCCTCCCACAGCCTAAAAACATGCAAAACTGGGGGTGAGGTTAATTGGTCACTCTAAATTGCCCGTAGGTGTGAATGTGAGTGTGAATGGTTGTTTGTCTCTATATGTCAGCCCTGCGATGAACTGGCAACTTGTCCAGGGTGTATCCAGCCTTCACCCAAAGATGCTTCAGCCCCCCCCGCGACCCCTAACAGGTTAAGTGGTAGAAAATGGATGGACAAACGACAAGAAAACCAGAAAAGTAAAAAAAAAAATGCTCTAATGAAAAAGCACAATTGTTTAAATTGGAAAACTTATAATAGCACAAAATAATAAGTATAAAAATCACAACAGTCATTTTAAAAAACTCACCACAAGGACTTTTAATTTACAAAGATAAGAACACAAAGACGCTGTACAGTTAGTTTTGATTAGTGCTGCAGGCAGAGCTGTAAACTCATTGAGAGCTCTTAAGGCTCATAATTCTTCACACCCGTCCCTTCACAGTCTTCATTACATCACTGATGAAGCCCGTTGCTACAGAATCTTACACATGCAACATGTTCCTTTAAAGTTTCTGAAATGTTTGCAGTAAGTGAAATGACAGAAGTCCCCAGTGTGACGACAGCTGATGATGTAGAAACACACTTTTTAGATTAACACATATGCAGGTAAACCACAGATTTGACTCCCTGAACTCTCCCACCTACATGTGCTTCCTGGGAGATGTCGAGGCGGAGCTGAAGACTCCCAGGGTCCCTTCTGAAGGAGCGAGCTGACCCCAGGAGGCACGGACAGGTCAGCCGCCCGACTCCTGCACAAAACACAAGCAGAGGAACAGGTTCAGCTGCTGTTGCTCACAGTCCGACAAGGTGTGAGAGAGTCACTATCATTTGCACCACGTCAGTTTCAACAAACCCAGAGCATCAATTCACATCAATCCCCCAGAATAAAGATTACACAGGCTTTAACTTCTCATTGTGAAGAAAACATTACAGACGCAAGGCTAATTAGCGACTTTGATTTTCCTGCTGCCAACGAACACATTTTTCACCGAAAAATGAGTTTACAGCAAGGGTGCACGTCAGCCGCTGCAGAACCAAAACGTCACTGGCGCGACCGAGAGAAGAAAAATAAACAAGCAAAAGAACCTTCTTGATGGGAACGAACAAAAAAGATCCATGAAAGGCCAAAAACCAGCTTCCCCATCGACATGTTTCCACCCTCCCCTCACAAGACGTGTCTGTTCATGAGCACAGCAGGTTTATTTTGCCTTCATCACTGCTCTGAGATCAGCGTTTCCTGTTGCCAGTTTTGTCTTTTTCCATTTGAGACTTATTTATTTTATTATTAAAGCCAATAAAAGATTGCAGATGAAGCTGGCAGATCCTCGTTTTGTCGTCATGTGTGAAAGTATGAAATAACGGAAGGTCATGTCAGGACTGGTGCGCTTCAGAAAGAAGCAGAGATAGCTGCTGCAAATACATTGAAAAATGGGGAAAATGTAGAGCTTAAATTCAGATTATGAGCTCTAAAAATGTGGGTGGTGGCACACAGCAGCTCAACTCAGCCACTTTGACCTATAACAACTTAACAAGTTAGTTCTGAGTTATTTTATTGTAGTTCTTTATGTTTGTGTTCTTTTGTATGCTAGAACATCTAAAAACAAATCTTAATATCTGGATTTTTCATCATTTAATAAAGTTAACAATATATTCTGAACTCACGACAGTAAACTCAAATGTTTCAAGCATTTTAATGTGTTAATTTCAATAAATATGTCCTACAGCTCAAAAAATAAATAAATAATAATCTCAAAATATTAGAATATTTCCATGTTAATGTATTCGCCGTAATGGTCATAACAAAAGAAAAACCTTGAAACCACAGCGGCAGTGCCAGACTTCATTGTGCTTATCCATGAATTCAAACAACACGTTGAAATCAAGACTGCAACTGCTTGTAATATTTCAAATTCGATATGTTCCTCCAAGCGATAATTATCTAATGGTAATTATTATTTGCCATTACTTTCTTTCTAGCATTATTTTCTTCATAATGTCAGGTATTTGTATTGATTGATTAAAAAAAAACTTGAAATTGATTGATTTATTGATTGTAAAATCACTACAAAAAGGGCAAAAAAAACAAAAAACCCTGGCAGAGCCCATTTTTCCCGCTAGAGGGCAGCCCTGCTGCGGCTGCGTACGGGAACCCTCAGGAGGCCGAGAGTTTGGAGAGGCTCCAGCTAAATGACACTAGTTCCTAATAAAAGACATGTGCTGCACTGCAGATAAGAACTTTATTTTTCTATTCCTATAACCAGTAGTGCTATTGTTGAAGCGCTGCATTGTTTTTTTTCTGCTTCGAGCCAAAGAGATAAGCAGAACAGTACACGTGTCACATTGCCAGATGGGTGACAAACGAAGACTACAAAACCCGAGAGGCAACTTTCACGTAGTTGGTGGTTACTGACACACAATTTCCATGAATGGCGAGGGAGTAGAAAATAATGAAAAACGAAGCTCATGTGTTCAGACATGAGCAACGCTGCTGTGATTGCGGCTACAACAGAAAATGTTCCACCCAGGATGAGTTTGCCACTGTTTTCCTTCAAAAACTCCCCCGAACAGGCCAAAACATACAATGTTTCTCCGTGTCTGTGGCTCTCAGGTTTAATCCCACCAGCATAACTTTTCTACAGCCACTGGGAAACAGCAACATTTTGTTTTTTTTCCCCCACTGTTCACATTTGGGAGGTTATTTAAAAAACAGTTTTCCAATGATTAATATAGAGGCTGTTTGTAGTTTAACTTGACAAGCATTTGTGCTTGCAAACTACATTACGCTCCTTTTAATTGATTTAACGACCTGTTTAATGTGCATGTATTTATAAGGTAAATATCAAGTGGGGTTTCACTTTGGTTCCTTTTTTTGATAAAGTTTATGGACAACAATAGAGTTTTATGGTTCACAGGAACAAAACATGCAATAAGCCTGAACACACTGGGCTCACTGATGGGCCTTTAACACGATTTCAGGAAGCAAAACTTTCTCCTCCCAATCAAATCTTCAACAGCATCGACTAAAATGTATATTATAAAAAAAAAAAAAAAAAATTCACAAATTACCATATAAATCACTAAAATTCAAATCAATGAATCAAAATGCTGCCACACGGAATCAAATAAAAACCAAAGCTTTAGAAATCATATAAGCTTGAAAAGAGACTGACACTGGATATCATTCAGACTGATAACGTGACTGCGACGCCCAAAAATTGTTCAGCCCGACTGCCTTTCTGTCGCCGTCTCAATCAAATCGACGCCTCGCAAACCGTCGCCTTCTCACATTTGTAAATATCACTCAAGTGCTCAAAGAGGATCTATTTACGACTTGGCAGCAGATTGCTCAGGTTTTTTGCTTCCCTGACTTGTCCTGGTGGTGATAAGACACCACCCATTTACCGTCACCATGCAGCCTGTCACTTCCTCTTCTGAAAAATTTAAACAACAACAAAAAAAAAAAAAAGAAAAGCTGCACGTCTTGCAGTCACTCTTCTGCTGTGATCCCGACACATTTCTCAGAACTGAGCGCTGCCGTCGCCCTGAAATCATCAATCATGTCCGCACAAAAACCTCAAAAATCCTGACTGATGCCGACTCCACCTGGGCCAGGTCGTGACAGGACAGGCCCCGGTCACGGCCGTAACGCCGCGCTGACTCACTCCTCGAAACCGGTGAATCAGCCGACACGCCACTTTGTTGATCCAGGCTGCTGGGAAGACGAGGATGGGACCTGCGATTTGGGATTCGCCACAATGACTGCAGCCATTTCTGAGGAGCCGCAGTGTGTGTGTTCTGCCAACTGGGCAAAACATGATTACACTGATTAAGCCTCTCAAAACCAAATAAATCTGTGTTTTGCAGTTTTTTTGTTCTGCTTTAAAGTGCACTGAATCTCCGCACGGAGGGGAAAGTGTCACCACTTTCACCCACTGAACACAAATGAAGCCAAAATATCCGGGAGACGAGCACTAACATCTTGTTTTTGGTGACATCATTGGACCCGGAGGCAGAGCAGCGGCATCGAGGTCCTGCCCTCACACCGACCGGGCCCATCATGACATCTCACCAGGTCTTATAGCATTCTAATCAAAACCAAATGGATCAGAAACACACTGGGGCGTGATAACAACCGCTTAAAGATGCAATACATAAGATATTTACATTTTACTGTATCTACACAGGAGAAGAGGCTTGTCAACTAGCTAGCTTAGTGAGTCAGTTTACTTGGCTGGTTCTTCCCTCCACAAGCAGTTGCTCCCTTTTCGAGCAGGGATACGTCTTAAAACAGTTGAGACCTGCTCCGTGTGTCGCGTGTCAGGGGAGTGAACTAGCTTTTAATCAATAAAACTAATTTTGTTTGGATTAATTGGCGTGACCAGGTCATGATTTCTGCAGAAACACACTCTGCTGTGGAGGTTTTTGGGTTGTTTTTTTTTGTTTTTTTTTTTAAATGTAACTTTTGAGCTGGCTCCAGTTTATTGGTGAGGAAGGAGCCATTTCTTCAGCAAATATCTCCCAAACTGAGTGACTCACACAGAAACTATCTCCTGAGGTGTCAAACTCGTTTTAGTCCAGGTACCACAGGCAGCTCAGCTTACCCCTCCCCACAAAAAAAACATGGCTTAATATTCAATGAATAAAAACATTGAAGAATTATTAGTTTTCTTTGAAAATATAAACCCCCCCCCCCAAAAAACTGAGTGTTTCCAACATTGTTAGGACAGTGGACAGACAAGAGAAGTGCATTTAATTTTCAATATTCACGCTTGAAACTGGATCCCCTGGCGGCCCGAGAGCCTTATGTTGGCCATCCCTGATCGAGATAGTTTAGAAGCACTAAAGGTGAAAGGAAAAATAACCAGTCGGATTTGAGGTGAACTGTCTATTTAAAGCAGCAGCTGTTAATTTTATGGGGGCATACAATGATAACATTATGTTCTTAAATAAGGAGTCCAACATTCACTGGATTTCTGCTCAGTTTCTGGTCTCCACTACCTCTTAAGGGGCTAAATGCTCCACTTTGTTCACGAGTTAGTCACTGATTTGTGTCCGTCTGTCTCGTGTGCTGTGGGTTTTTAACGGTTTTCCACTGAATGTAGCTGCTTCAGGAAATAACAACGTAAAACTGGCGAAACAACAACACCATCCTTCAACGGAATAAACAAAGACTACATTTCCTGCGCGGCAGGGTGCGTGCTTCTGTGAGTTACCATCTCAGAAGAAGTTCTTGATGAAGGGAGTCACCAGTTTGACCCACAGCTGGACGTGGCGGTCGGGCTGCTCGAACGTAGAGCTGGACATCTCAGTGGAGCGCAGGTACAACATCTCCTGCTCCTGAGAGAGTCGAACACAGATGTGTTATTCAGCTACGCACTCATTCATCATCATTACTCACTGCGGGCGTGTGGTAATTTAAAAAAAAAAACCCAAAAAACCCACCTCTTGCAGCTGACTCTGCAGTTCCTCATTCTCTGTCACGATAGCAATTTGGGCCTCCAGGTCACGGTGAACCGAGCGGTAACCAAAATTAGGGGAGCCAATTAGAGTGAGGCAAGGCCGATCCTGCCCCTGGAGGTAATACCACAGACCTGTAGGAGAGCGAGTAAGGAGGATGT
>KV751339.1:116773-130931 GCA_001698575.1 Mola mola
TTCAAGGTAAAAATTCGAGGTTTCGAGCAGCATGTTTTAATTCACTTCTTCTCATGATTTGGCTCTTCTGTGTTGACGGACAGAATTTGAATTCAGCCATAAAACATACATACTGTGTGTGTAAAGAGACAAATGTGTTTAAACAGCGTTACACACCTACAGCCTCTATTTGCTCTATTCTAAACTTCATAGCTATGTTATAGTTGGTGTGTAATCACCTTAAATCAGAACCCGTAGTGTATACATAACTGTAAGATAATCAATTGAAAAAAAACGTGGGTAATACTGCTGGTTGCAATCTACTACCTCACCAATAGATGGCACTAATTTTTGCACACTGGGCCTGTAAGTTACGGAGTTTCCTAACTCACTTACAGTAGAGAAGACACACTGTGCAGTCACAGATGATTAGGTGCTCCAAAAGACTGGGGCGGGGGGGAAAATCGCTTTCAGGAGTGTGTGACATATTTATTGGCATTAATGTCATTACGTCATGTTCCTCTTCTGGAACATGACGTAATGATGCTGAACTGAAACAAAGAGCACACACCACTAATGCCCCGTTTATACGATAACGCTTTTGGGTGAAAACTCAAAATTTTAGTTGCATTTTGGCTGTCCGTCTGTACGAAAATGGCGTTTCAGGTGCTTGAAAATGGAACAATACAGAAACGGTTCCAGAGTGTAAAGATTATAAAACACTCCGTCTCTGTCTCCATGTAGACGGGGAAAATGCAACATTTTGAAAGCGGTCATGCGCACTAAGGTCGCGGTCAATTGTTTTCACTCGCTCTAGTACCCACGTTTTTTAATTGCGCCGAGAAAAGTGTCTCTACGCATGTAGGTGTTTTAGTTAATCACAAAATCACATCGCCAACTACTGGCCTGGCAAGTGTACTGCGGCGTTTCTGGTGTTTCCTGTGGTCTCATGTTCACAAAGATTGTTTTCAAAACGTTGCCATCTGCACGGTGAACTATTTGAAAACAGTGACTGAAAACGAAACAACATTGTCTTGTAAACGGGGCCTAACTTGGGCACAAGGCCCACTGGCTTTGGATCACACCCTGTGTTATTCATCGAGACCTTTTCCCTGCAATAGTAGTAAACACTCTGATTTGGAAAGCCAAATCAAGATTAAACAAAGGTGAGGAGGGAGGACCTGAGTTGGAACTCACAAAAACAATCACAGTGTGGAAACAAACAGCTTCCTGTCCGGGAGTCAACATACCCGCTGATGATGATGCTGTCGTCAAACAGGTAGACCTTGATGTGCTGGACTCCGATGGTCTCGTTGAAGCGCTGCGGGACCAGCCGCCGCAGCAGCCCCCTCAGGTCTGGAGTGTGGTACAGTGACACCCGCATCTGGGAGGTGAAGCGCTGCAGCAGCGGCAGCAGCATGGTCCTCGAGTTGACCTGCCCTGCACGCCAAGAACGGCAAGACACCATTGGGACAATGATGAGCGCGGTGCTGAACGGCAACAAAGAGTTCATGGAAAATGGTGACAACCTCGAGAGCCACGCGTGTAGTCCAGCAGGATGGAGACTTTTAGGTCGGGAGCATGACTGTTTGTCTGTGAGCGTTGTAGAGCTTCCTCCATACAGTCCACCTGAACAAAAACAACACGAGACAAACATCAGAACCAAAGCTCCCAGATCCATGAAGCCTACATTACCCACAATGCTCCACTACAGACAGTTCATTTAGCAGCTGGGGCAGCTGCCTCAAAATGTATTTCCAACAGATTTTATTCATTTACAAACTTGTAGTCTTCATCCTGATGCTGACTCAAGTGACATCGCTTGAGTTGATTTCTCAATATTTACAAAGCTCAAAACGCTTCCTCCACAGTATCTGCACACATGCTTTGAAATAACAGCACACAGGTTTTTGCCACAATGTGGCCCCAGCTCGACAAATAGCATATTTTAATGATTGGAATTCAAAAAGATGCAAACGCAGTCTCTGTGGGATACGGGAAACAAAAGGAAAATACTACCAGCCAAAATCAATGCATAGCTACTTTTTATTTCATAAACTGAACCAAAAATAAAATAAAAAACACACTTATGACATCTGCAAATGAAACCTCCACACTCAGCACTTAGTAAGACCCCCCTTTGGCAGATACCACAGCTTGCAAACACTTTTTGTAGCAGCTAAAAGTCTTTCAATACTTGTGTATGAGATTTTTCTCCAATTCTTCCGTGCAAAAGACCTCAAATTCTACAGTACCCCTGGGTCATCTTGCATGCACAACTCTTTTGAGATCTACCCACGGATTATCGATGAAGTTTAAATCTGGGGACCTTTAGTTTCTGTCTCTTTAGGCGTCCATGTCGGCTTTTGAAGTATGTTTCGGATCATTATGCTGTTGTAGAATCCACCCGATTTAAGTTTCAACTTTTTTTAAATTGACAAAACTGTTCAATTTATAAGATAAAAAGTAAGTAGTAATTTTTGCAGGTAAATATTGCCCTTTTCAATATCCTACAGAGGCAGTGTTTGCATCTAATTAATCCAAAAAAAATCATTAAAATTAGCTATTTTTCCAAGGAGTGGCTACATTTTTTAACAACTGTATCAAGATAAACACAGACAACTGTGACAGGTGATAATATCTGAGTCATTTCACTGGGCAAACCGGTCACTAAAATACTTCCTTCCATGCCCTCTTTCTGGTTAGCAGGTGACATTGGTTTTCCTTTACTCTTGTTCGAGCCTCGGAGTCGTGTAGCTTGTGCACTGGACCGTTAAACCTTGTCCTTCTGCCTGCATATGTAAATACAGGAGCCACGACACAAGCTCAACGCTATATTTATTATGTTTACTAAGCGTGGGAAAAGTATGATTAAGTGCTCTGGTAAGGAGAGCTGATAGTTCACCCAAAAATCAAACAGACATGTTTTTTTCCAGTTCTGCCAAAAGGTGCATCTACTGCTCAAATGCATTCATTATACGACACTTTAGAGTGGCTGTCTGCATGCCAGTAAAACCTCTCTTATTTTCCAGGAGAGAGAGTACACTTCCATCTCTGCTCCTGAGAGAAATGCAATCCTGGTTTGGAGCTCTGCAAAGAAGTAATATTTGTTTATTAAACAGCAAAAACCATCTAAAATCAAAGAGAGAAATTATTATTCTCTATTCTTTTTACGGAAATATCCAGCACTCTAAACTTTGGATGTTAATCTACTCACCTAATGTGAGACCATTTCATCAGGAAAAGTTGTTCAGGGTCAGAATGAATGAATAAGTTCATATTCATGATATGCTCTGGTATGGTCACTTTTAAAAGAACTCCAAGCTAATAAATAACTTTATTTGTACCTATACTAACTGGGTTTATTTTTGTTACCTTCCTTCCCCTTATGAGCCTTGAACATAGTCTCACAGAAGAGGGAGAGGGCTATGTATGAAAAATGTATTCAAGTTCAACTTTAAAGTCGGCATCAGTGAGAAAAAGATACGATTTCAAGGAAAAAAAACATTGTTTCTAAAAAACAAGCAAACAGAAAATCTGAGAAAGAAGTCAGAATTCTAAGAAAATTTCGAAATGTGGAGTTAAAAGTCAGGATTCTGAGAAAAAAAAGTCAGAATTCAGAATTTAAGATCTAAATTCTATTTTCTTTAAAAATAAGAATTCTCTATTCCTGTTTTGTATCACGCTAGACACTTTACTCTGTTCATTTTTGGATGTTTTTGTTTACATTTTGTTTTGAAATGCATTTCTACAGAATTTACAGATTTAGCAGTGTACTTACAGAAAAAAAAAAAGATATAGCACAGGATGTCGTCTCTTTCCGTCCAAACGTTCTTCTACCCTGTCAAAACCTGGTGCATGAAACATCCAAAACGCAGCTCAGCCACAAGCACTTCTCTTGTCTGACACATAGGTTTGCCCATGTAGCCATGAGTTTCTGGCCCCAGGCAAGGGATGAACAGTCTTCAGACTCAGGTGACATCACCTGAGGCAATTTTCACTTTTTTTTCCCCCCACATATGCAGCAGCACTTCCCCACGCCTGTACACACACCCTGATGTATGCAGCTGGCTTGTAGGACTTGCTGTCAATTTGGTGCTGAGCCTGCAATCAAGTAGCTTCAGTCTTAGGGGGAAAATCACACCTGGATTTTACATTCTTTGAGCGAAACTGCAGATCAAACTCCCATATTTTCCCACTGTGAATGAGCTCAGATCAATGTGTCCAAATTTAAAATCAAACGTGCTTGAAAAGCCAGATCGCACGGACTCACTGGGCCTCATTGACTCAACAGTTCTAGTAAACCATTATCTTATGAGGTTACAGAGATTGGCATCAATCTTAGCTAATTCAAATGCTTTTAACTGCAATTAAGCATATGTGACTTGTCTGTGCGTTTTTCTGTAATTCTACTGCTCATACCAGGTTGGAAAAAAAAAACAACAACATGAAAAAAGCTGAATGTGAGCCTCAGTCCAGACTGTGGTTTGTTCTGGGGTTAGTGTTGTTAAGCCAGGCTTTTCCAAGCATGAAGAATAGCAGGCTATCGCATGTCAACACTGGCCTCCTTATTCCCATAAACCATTGCATTTTGGGGTCATTCCTTGTAGTTGTAAAGCACACTTTCTTTCTGAACAAACCACACTGCGGTTCTTTTGGTCAATGACAATGAGTCACATTTTCTGGCAACTCTGACCAGACATTTGGCACATGCCTTTGTTCGGATGCCATTGTTCTTACCTGCCCAAAACCAATGGAATAATTTCTTAAACATGTTAAAGAATCTGGATTTCAAACATGCAAACAACACTTTTGTTTAAATTTTCTGGCACCTCTGACTTGCTATTTGGCACCAGTCTGTGTTCTGATGTGTCACTGTTCTCTCTTGTCCAAAAACTGATGGGGGACACGCTTCAACGCATTGAGGAATCTGGTATTTACACATGCAAAGGGCATTTTTCTCACCAGTTCCTGTTCCAGCTGACCCGTTCCCAGATACAGCGAGGCCATCACCACCCGCCTCTTCGCAGTCTTGATGCGTTCCTGAAATGAAAAGAGAAACAGATGCAGAATTGAATGTGAGTATATGTGGGTGTCAGGCGTCTGGACAGATATCTGATACTGGGAAATGATAAAGTGTAAGCAGGCAACTTCCTGTCAGTCACATGCAAAATCTCCCAAAAAAATATACAGTAAAGAAATAAAGTGGATTATCTACAGTCAATCTTCATGAGGAAGAGAAAGAACACTGATCAGAAAGAAGTTGTAAGAAAAAACCTTTTTAAAAATACTAAGGAAAAAAAAATGTTAGGAAAAAAAAAAAAAAAAGAGTCTGAACTCTGAGTTTTAATATCACAATTCCAAAGAACAGAGTCAGAATTCTGAGGTGAAAAAAAAGTCAGGATTCTGTGGAATTCCACTTCATATTTCAATCCTGTGAACACCATAAATTAAATTCCATTCACTTCTATTGTAGTGAACTGCAGACAAATCTAAGAGATTAATATCTTAAAACAAGGACTGGAACGCCCTGCTACCTCATAATCCATAACACCATTAGAAAATATAGTCCAGTTTATAATATACAGAATCAGTGGCCTTGTATATAGTATTTAATCCTGTTTTTGTGCAGTTAGCAAAAAATACAACAACATTAAACATTAAAAAGTTAACTCAACTTGTCTTTTTTAGTAACTTAACATAAAATTGTAAGACAGCCCGACTACTATAAATTTAAAGAATCAAAGTACTCATGTGTGAGCATTATGCAGCCGTTAAATGTGGAGCTCATTTGAATTATTCATATACTTCTGGGAATTTAAACCTGTAACAATACATCATTTGGTGGTTGTAATCATAATTAAAGTAGTTAAAGGGGTTAAAAAAGTAGTGGAATATAATTATAAAGTACAATAGAAATTCTTACGTACCGAAAAAATGTACTTAAGTATACAGTACTTCATTAAATTCTACTTTCCAGTAGTGCTATAATAACCTGTTCATAGCTTTTGAGTGTACAATCACAAAAAATTATTTTGTTTTCATTTAAATGTTTGGACCAACTCTAAATGTAAGAAAAGTTGGTTATACGCACAACGCGTAGGTGCTGCGCTTTCAAAACGAATGAAAACGTTAATGCCTGCACGCTCACTCCATGCCACAAACTTTATTTAAAGATGTTTCAATCCCACTTGGATCTTCGTCGGGTCAAAATGTGCTCTAAATGTGATAACCCATAACAACCTGCAGAACAGAATAGAGCGTTTGTACGAGAAGACATCTAAAAATAAAACAATACAATTACCAATGACACAGGGAAGTGTTCATTTAGAGGAAAAAAAAAAAACGGAAAGAATGTAACTGCTGAGTCACACTCATTCACACAGCCCTGAACCGTGCGACTCAAACAATAACTGGAGAGCTTAAAGGTGTCATAAAGGCTCATTTTAGTTCCGGCTGGATGAAAGGAAATAATCGTATTAAATGTCAGAAACGTCACACACGCAAAAAAAAAATAAAAAATCTTCCAAAGTTGGCACAAAGGAGCTCATTTCTTAAATGTTGTAAATGTCTTATTTCTATGACAAAGAATGGCTGCGAGTGAGAGAAGCTCCTGTCAGCATATAAATCCCAGTTCGTTGTTCCCAGTGTTTAATTTAGAATCATAAAATTCCACTGTAGGGACACACAGCAGGTGTGGTCTTCCACAGAAAAACAAAAGATCTTTTTACACCTATGCAAATTTAAATTTAATGAATAATTAAGTTAAATGTGCTGGGTGACATTTTTATGATAATTATCATTATGGTTATTATTATGTTCATTCAATATTTTATTATATATCTATCATTCTGTGTATTTATCAGTATTTACTGTATCAGCGTGGAAACTGAAACACTAAAATCTGTGAATCTATTTGATGTCTTTAATGTCTTTATATGTCACAGAAAAGGTGTTGAAGAAGAAACAAACAACATCAACATACATTGTAACTCAGGAATTTGTGAACGTTGCTTGGGGACACGAATGCTAAATTATAACACATTAAACATGCAAATGTGCATGCGTGCAGTACAACATCTGGCTCTTAATTTAATATTTCTGCAATGCAGTGAGTGCTTTCAGCACCTGCACTTTTTATTACCATCACTGCTCCCTTTTTCACCTAATGAAACTATTCAACCATCAAAATGTTCACCTGCTTCAAGGAAATTACAGCACTGTTTTTCTAATTTCTACCTTCTGTAATGTAATACGCCTCCTTTTCTGGCAAATAAAAGACATAAAGAAGAAAGAAATTATGTCAGCTTAACGTTGTAGCTCATAAATTTTCAGGATTATCATGTCAGGTCTGCGATTCAGTGAATGCTTTCAGCATTCACATGGGTTCTGCCAGGAAATGCAATGTTTCTAGTTTAAAATAGATTTAATACTAAGCAATGACTGGTTGTGACATGGAGACATGGACGTCACTTGAGCTGAACAATGAAATCCTGTCAGCTGAAGTGTGACACTGCGCCGACTCAGGTGATACAAACAATGAGACTGTGCTGGGAAAGTACCGCCTCAAAAATCCCTCCAGCTCTTTCTCCGTCTCATCTGCTAGTCCGTCACATGAGACTGTGGAAAGTCAATACTGGCTCTTGTTTTGATTTGTAATGATTCGTTTGCAGGTTAATTCCACAGTAACACCAACCTTCATGGCCTGGTAGAACTGGTCAGGTGAGGTGAGGATGTGGACGTGGGCACCTGACACCCGGAAGGCAGGCACATGGTCTGCCATCCATCGAAAGCGGGTGCAGAGGCCATTTGTGCCTTGAGCTCCGGTCGACCCCGTGGGCCTGGAGGTACGTCTCAGATCCGAGTCGGCTTCAGCCAGGAGGGGGGCCAGAAGCAACACAGAAGACCTGGAGGAAACAGGTAAACTGTCTGTGTGGGTTTCAACATCGTTGGTAGCACATCTGAGGTATTAGTCTCACAAATTGGAATAATCGGAACACAATAGCTTGTTTCAATTTTACCGCCTGCGGTCCAAAATAGTTATTCAGACGGGATTCTTATACCACCACAGAGGTTTTGGCCTCCCACTGCCCCCCAAAAGCACCAAAACGATGATGAGAATAAAGAGAATAATTAAATAAAGGACAAAATAATACGTCTATTTATGATCAATTTTCAACCAGCCTCCATCGCCCAGACCCAACTGTATGTAGACGGATCATGTTTACTGTTATGGTTCGTCGCCCACCCCAAAGGCCCATTCAGTTAGTGCTTTCATTGGTTGATGCAACGATTTCTTTGCTGCTCTGGAGCTTCTCTGCACTGGCTGCCTGTTAAATCCAGAACAGAATCTGAAATCCTTCTCCTTACAGAGCACTACATGCTCAGGTGGCATCATATCTTAAGTCCAAAAGTAGAATGGGAAGCAGAGCCTTCAGTTATCAAGCTCCTCTCCTGTGGAGCCACCTTCCAGTTTTGGTCCAGGAGGAAGACACCTTCTCTTTAGGAATAGGCTTAAAACTTTCCTTTTTGATGAAGCTTAAAGTTAGGCTGGCCTATCTGGGCCCCAGTTATGCTGCTATAGGTTTAAGTTGCTATTGGAAATTCACTGAGCTCCTCTCTCCTCCTCTAAATGTCCATTTCCCATCAATTGATTCCAACTTTACTTTATAACTCTACTTCTTCCCTGGAATCTTCTTGCTTTGTTTCTTCCCTTTTTTCTTCCCTGTTCAGGGTGTTTTAAGTTTTTTCTAACCTGGTTCGAGGGTCTAAGGGAAGTGCGTGTCATATCTGTACAGATTGTAAAATACCACTTAGACAACTTGTAATTTGTTATTTTGGGCTATACAAATAAAATTAGACTTAATTTACTCGAACCACTTAATCTTCATCAACAGAAGGACAGATAATTAAGTTGTTTGGTTCTTTGAATGTAATTATTTTGGACATCTACCTGAGTTAAATGCATCCAAACTCTCAATGGCTTTTTTCACTGCTTACCACACATTCATTATTGCTCTTCACGTCTTTTCCAGGCATTTAGCATACTTTATGAAGCAAAATAATGAAAGATAAGAAGCTGTTAGAGTTATTCCTAAGTAGATTTGTTCCTCTAAACAAATTATTATACGGAGTCCATTTCTTTTTTATGCTTTGCATGGAAATTCAGCTCAAAAAGTTGGCTGATTGAAATATTTCCAGAGAAAATGAAAGCCACTGAATGACTCTATAGTGAAAACTAAGAAAAATAATCTCCAAAAGTACTTGCCTCCAAATTGCGTAAGAAACAATGTCCAACCAGTTCTGCTGTATATGACAGAAAACCATCATTTTTTAGACATTATGGTTTGGTTTTCTGGAATCTTGCAGCTACCAGCAGACTTTCATATGTCAGACATTAAAAGTTTGCAATAACACATTAACACACCACAATACAAGATATATAGCACATAATGTGCAGTCTGAGCTGACACCTGTTGAGGCTGGCTAAAGCTCCCTCCAACACCACAGCATTTTTGTGGCGTGTGCTATACAATGTCACTGTTTGGACTGACACAGCAATCGTGTTAAATAAAGACAGGGTACACGGTTTAACCTCAGACATGACTGTGAAGGCGGAATCAATGTCAAAAGTCATTCGAATGATATTTCTTTTATATTCGCTGCTTCCAAGTTTCATCCAGAACACACCCGCAAGCACACATGCACATGGTGTTTGGTTTGAACTGAACCCAGAAAAACCAACTCTAAAAAGTAAGAGGAAACAGAAGTCACAAGACTTGGGGCTTTTCTCCAAAGCTGGTCTGCTGAATTACAGTTACATTGAAGGGGTTTCCCTGTTACTTTGTGGACCATAAACACATAAAACATAATCCTTAATGAGTAATACAATAAAACATCTGTAGCATGAAAGAGAACTTTCTCATCTCCATACAACTTGGGCTAAATTATATTTTTTCTTTTATAGCAGTGCAATTCACAAACGGCTATCTGTACATAAGCACATTAAGCATGGTAATGGTCCTCTGAGCTGAGGTCAAAGCCTTTACAAACTCTCTAACGGGTCTATAAACAGAGTGTACCCCTGACACACTGACTTAGATTTTCATGAGCAACATGAGTCAAATTAGCTTTGTTAATCCTTGTTTTAGTCCTTAAATGAACATTTCAGCAGTCTAGCATATTGAGTGAGTTAATTAATGTGGCTGAAAGGATTCCTTCTTACGTTTAATGAGATAAGAGACTAATTTGATAATGCAAGGCTCTATCTAATTAGTGCAATAAACAGAGAAGCAGTTTACTTTGGTATGCGACAACAAAACATTGCCGATTTGAAGCATGAGAGAGGAGAAAATGCTCCATCTGTTGTCGGAATTCAAAATTCCTCGACTGGGAACTTGCATGTCATGCATCTTTAAGGGAATTAGAGCTATACTCTCCTATGCTCTCCTCAGTGGATCCAGGTTTATTTATCAAACATTAAATGCTTGCATTTATATTTATTTTTAAAAAGATGACTGTGGCTTTCCTTCTATGGCATGCCACAGTAGGAAAAGCACTGGCGAAAAAGATTAATTTATGTTGACTAAATCACATTTAGGCGTTTTAGGTTCCGGTCACTATAATGAAAAAAAGCCATCTGGGATCTGGGATGTTTTTAGTTAAAAGTGTGCTTCTACTACTATAACAGGTCACACTCACACTATCTGCTGAAGCCATGAAGGACAAAGGTGAAACTGCATATTGTTTCTATTTTTATGTTACTATATACAGCAGCTGCTCTGAGTACATATGCAGTGAGGACACATTACTTCATCATAACATTGTGCTTTGTACTCTGACCCTCTTAGTCATACACATACCTAGTATATTTGACATACCTCAGCATTCGACATTCTACGTTTTTTTATTTCCTTTTTTGGCATACTATTTGGTATGTTAGTATGGGCCTTTTTCCACAGCAGCCATGAAATCGCAGGTAAACACGTGTAATAAGTAAAATTCATTAAGGTTCGGGTTACATTTAATGAAGGAAAGCCTGACAATATAACTTGAAACTAACAGGAACTTGATAAGTGTCATTGTAAACGCTGGTGTTTAACCTTTAATTTCTTGCTAAACTTGGATGCTGTGGAAAAAGGGGTCCACGTGCCCCAGACTACCCCTTCTACTTTAGCTGTAGGGTTCAGGCGTCTATGAGCACGTGAGTGACCATAACCCGGAAGTTAAAATATCACGTGACGAAAGGTGGCAAAAGCGGTGGTACTGTCGGTCGTTAAAGAACAACCATCAAGAGGACAATCATGTACAGACCCCTAAGCTATAAAAAACCTCGACTTTGCCTGAAAATTGCCTCCTGTTTGCTAGGCCGACAGCCACAGGAGGCTGCATCAGTGCTGGAAATCTACCGCACAACACGGAACTCACTTTAACCTTTAGCTGTGAACCTTAAGTTCGGCTACAAATGCACTATAACTTCCTTCCCAAACGCGTCTAAACACTGTAGACAGACTTAATCAAGTCAAGACGAGCGTGAGAGCAAACGTCGGTAGGTGGGCGCATTGGCAGTAACAACGTTACCGAGCGTCTACAAGTCTAGCTAGGAGGGAGAGGGCGACAGGCTCAAGTCCGCGGCAGAAGGCTGTTTTGTCGCCATGTCTGTGTCTCCCTGGCTGAGCCGTGTCTCTTACCCCACTCTTCTGTCCCGTGCGCGGAAGAGACGATCGCATATTCGGCTAAAAACCCCGCTGAGCGCAGGTGTGTACACAGAGTACACCAGCCTCCTCCATGACATGGGAGCCGCCATTGCTGCAGCAGGGGGACTTTGAATAAACTTTATTGACACAGCACCGACAGTTCACGAACAAGGTGTACTTTTATTGTACTTTTACTGTGGCTTAAAGTCACAGCTTAGGCTGCACTGATCTGCACTGATTACACAAGCAACGACAAATAAATATATAAATATCAGTGCCCACATCGGTCTATTTTAAGGGGATTTAAGTGCTTTTAGATGACCTCTAGTGGACAACTTCCAAACTACCTTCCAACTATAATAGAGTATCTCCATCCATCCATCCATTTTCTACCGCTTATCCTGTTAGGGGTCGCGGGGGGGTCCTATCTCAGGATCTTTGGGCGAAGGCAGGGTCACTCTGGACAAGTTGCCAGTTCATCGCAGGGCTGACATATAGAGACTAACATCCATCTACACTCATATTCACACCTACGGGCAATTTGGAGTGACCAATTAACCTCACCCCCAGTTTTATAAACACAAGCCTTTCAACAGGATTTCTGGTAACACTTGCACAATGTTTGCAATCTGTATCACCTCTGAAGGTGTGACCTTGGCTGTCACCATAGGTTTCCTGTCATGCAGAACAGAGATTGTACTGTGTTTTGTTCTTTAGGACTGTTATTATCAGACTTCCATGCCTGCTGAGCACAAGAAGGAACTTAAACCTGCCAGACCTAGATGAGGAGCATTATTGTAATTATCATTGGACATTATTGTAATGAGCTTTAAAACCAGTAGTTAGAGTGTTTGTCATATCCTCATTGATAATAATCTTAAATGTTATTTTAGTGCTGATACACAAAATAAACACAACTTATCTTTATTTTTACTTGTGTAAAGATGATTTTTGTTTCTTAGAGTTTTGTTTCTCACAGAGTTATTTAGCTGGTTATTGCTCAAGAGCGCTTACAATAAGTCAGAGGCTTCCTGACACAGCTTGACGACCTGAGGGATTACCTTTAAACATTAGCCAGCTCGTGTGCAGTAAAATGTTACTCATCAAAAAGGGGGAGAATAAAATGTCCGAGCTATACTTGTAAATTCCTGATTTGAGAAGACACGTTATGATCCTCCCAAGGTACAGCTTTATTTATTTATTGCTCGTCGATGATATCTATGTGTTACAGTATCACAAGGGAGACCACAGGAAACCGGTTAGAGTACGGTTTTGAAAGGCATACACTACATTATTGCGGCGCAAAAGGTGACACTTTAATGAGGTAAGCACTTCACCACTACTTTATTGTTTCTACTTAATTTTAGAAGAAAACATCCTACTGTTTTGCTCTTGTATTGTTCATTTCTCCATTATTTATTATTTTTGAACACACACTTTGCTAAAAGATGAAATTGAACCGGACAAGGCAGCAATTTCATTAACGTTTTGTACATTGTGGTATTTTCTAGTTTTACTTAAGCACAAGAGAAGAATATTCAGGCTATTCCAGCCTTAAATATTTCTATGTAACAGTACAGGGAATAGTGTTAATATGCAGCCTCCCTCTCGCTGCTCCTTCATTGGAGAATTCCTGGGATTAAATGATTCCTCGTGGTTCCAGTTGTCCGGTTTTGAAACGCTTCACCTCGTCGAGAAGGGAACCCGCGAGTACCAGGAAGCTGCCCCGCAAAAGGTCACGCCGAGTATTTATGGGCAATCTGCGAGCACCGCGCGCGAGCTCGCGTGTCTGCTCTGGGCGTGCGCGAGCGCGCGCGGGGGGCGTGCGTGTGTTTACTGGAAGAAGCTCCGAGCGGCGGGGGGCGGAGCCTTACGAACATCGGCTTTACTCATTGAAACAGCCTCCAATAACCTTCCTCCACACACGGACTGGGGTCTCTCCGGCACATTCCTCCGCTCAGGGAGGGAGCCCGCACGCTTTCTGGATACTTTTCTCCTTTTCGGATTTTAATGCCTGAATTAATCAGCTATCTGACACTACTCTCGGGTAGTTCGCGGAACGTTTGGTTCGTCGACGAGCGGCGGCTGCGGCGCGGGGCTCGACACGTCCGCGAGGTGAGTGAAAACGGAGCGAAAAGGACACGAGATGCGTTTCATTTCAGCGTCACGCAGAAACAATGTGGAAGAAAGTGCAGGTTGGTTCGATATTCGGCTGCACGCTGGCTGTGGTGCAGTGCAGCCCCGCGGGGCGCAAGTGTCATTTCTGCGGCGTCCCGCTGAATAGTGGACTTGTTCTCCCTAGCGGTTCTGTTTCCGCCGGCGTAGCGCACTGAAAGCCGGCTTGAATTCAGCCTGCAGGGGTTCGGAGCGAGGCAGAGCAGACGGGGCACCTTTTTTGTGTGAAACCGGAGAACGGGGGGCCCCTCTGTCGCCCGCCGCGCGGGGAATAAGGAGTCAGTATTTAGTTGGAGGGGGTAGGGAAA
>KV751339.1:130999-146490 GCA_001698575.1 Mola mola
GATTTCCCTTGTTGCGGTGCGCCCGATCGAAGACAATTGAAAGCAATCAGGATCCAGTTGCCGTCTGGCGGCACGTCGCAGCCAGGACTCGCTGAAACTAAATATAACCTGCCCGCTTGGCCGTTTGTCACAGTCTCCATTGCAGCATTTTATGGGGGTAACCCGAGAGCCCATTTATTTATTTCCATTTTTATGAATGACTAAGTTGTGCTTGTGCATGTGTGCCTGATCCGATCATCCCTCCCTCTCCGCAGCTGTGTTTAGGTGCTCTCTCCCAGCCCCTCTCTGGATGCATCAGACTCCTCTGCCCCCGGGCCCTGGACCCGGTGTGTGACCCCGCCGCCCTCGCCCACCACACCCTCCCCTTGCTCTCCCTCGGCCCCGAGCCCCTTCCCGCCTGTCCACCGCGACGCTCCTCCTCTGGGCCCCCTGCCTCTCGACCAGCGAGCAGAGGCAGGGGGCCATGGCGCCATGGTAACCTTCAACGGACACAACCCCCACGCCATGAGTGCCGTGACCTCCCCAGAGGGCAGGGTTCAGGGGTCCAGCTTCACCCCGCATCACTTCAAGCCCTTTAGCTCGCACGCACACTACGAGCAGGTGAGTCCGTTTTTGGGGAAAAGCTCCACGTGTTGCTGAAGGCCAAACACTCACCCCGGCTTTCCTCCCCGTTACAGGTGATGCGTGCTCTGCGTAAGCTACAGGAGAGCGGCTTTTACTGGGGGGCTGTGGGGGGCCGGGAGGCCAGCTCCATGCTGCGCTCCGAGCCGCCCGGCACCTTCCTGATCCGCGACTCCTCGGACCACCACCACTTCTTCACCCTCTCGGTGCAGACAGATCGGGGCACCAAGAACCTGCGCATCCACAGCGAGGGAGGCGGCTTCTTCTTGCAGCCGGACCCCCAGAACACCCACGAGCTCCCACAGTTTGACTGCGTGCTCAAACTGGTCGCGCACTACATGGGCAAGGGGCCGGATGGCGCGAGGAGTCGGGACGGGGCGTGCGGGGGCAGCTCGGGGGAGGCAGAAGTGAAGGGACGCAGCGTGTATCTGATCCACACGGGCGGAGAGAGGATTCCCTTGGAATTACGCCGGCCCCTTTTGACTTCGCTCTCTTCCCTGCAGCACATGTGCAGGAGGACCCTGAACAACGGCGGCCTGGGGGGGTCGGAACGGCCCGAGCACCTGCCGCACACACTTAGAGACTTCTTGGAGGAGTACGACGCTCCTATATGACTGACAGGAAGACGGGTTCTGAGTGAACACGCACATCATCAGATACTGACCAGTTAGATGCCGCCATGGGGTCACCTTTATCTCAAAACACTGACATACTCCGTCTACCTAAGAGTCTCTCGCTGAGCTGGGGTCTGATATTGGCAACCAACAATTACCTCGTCTGGCCTGCCTTGCAAAAAAAAAAAAAAAAAAAACTGACCACTTGGTTGAGTGGCAGAAGGAGCCGAGAGGTCAAAGGTCAGAGTTTCCCATGACAGACGCAGAGCCTCGTAGAAGATTAACCTGATCGCTAGATAGTAATGATGGAGGCGACCTGATCAATACAGGCGTGAGCGGTCAGTGTGACATCTGCAGAGAGCGAGAAGACAGGAAGTCGTTAGAGGCAGCATGTGAGGGAGGGGCAGTATGGAGAAAAGGCAAAGTCCAAAAAAGCGGGGGCCCGACGCAGAGAGTGTGTTTGTTTGTGTGTGTGTGTTTGTGTGTTGTGGTGGCGCACACATTTCCACTGCCATTTCCCGCAAATGTTGCCTCACTGAGGGGGAGTGGGGTGGTCATCCATGCTAGTTGTGTGCGTGCGCACACACACACGCACACACACACACGCAGGTACAAACCCATGAGCTTTTTTTGTCTTTTTTTTTTTCTCTAGGATGGGAACAAGAAGGAAGCATCATCTCCTGTTATTTTTTTCTAAGCTCTCCTCCCTGTTTATTTGTCACATGTGCCCTTTTGACAGTGACAGAAAACAGACTTCTGCCGCGGAGACAAAAGCTGGTTACTGAGACAAAAGCGCTGGCACGTGACCAAACACAACAGCAGAACTTTATTTTTACCCAAACCGGCTAGAAAAACGTTAGCGACACTGTAGAGCTGTTTGGGGAACGACAGCCGTGGCGTTCCTACACATTTGGGGGTGGGTGAGAAGAAGGATTTAACCAAGGAGGGAGAGAAAGCAAGGGGAGAGTGGGAAATGGGATTAGGAAGAGGGAACTAAGAAGAGGCTGGGCAGGGGGAGGAGACATACTGGTATACAGCTAAACAAAAACACTGACATGATTGATGTCGCAGACTGAAGGGAAATGGTCGACAGGACGCGGCTCCTGTGAATATAAAGTCGGGTTTGCTGAGAAACCCGGTGCGCAAAAAGTTTGTCTTAATCTCGCTTCAAGGAATCTCCTCACATTTCTCTTAATTATCGTCTCTTATCATCTCAAACTCGTTTATGTTCACGTTGGATCCTTTCTCCTGGCTCACGAAGGACGCGAGACGAGGCGACTTCAATTTGTGTGACTTTCGAAGAAGGTTTCTCGCCCCACCGACCCTCCGTCGTTACCTCTGAAGTCGGAGCTGGTTTGAATGTCATGGGAGCACAAGACTTCCTTAATGTGATTCTTAAAGCCTTTTGTAAACAACAAAGACTCAGATTTGACCAAGCTGTTGTTTTTTTTTTTTTTGGTCCATGCTCTTACTTACCTGTGATCCGCATGTTGCCATCTCATGTGGCCACCTGAGACGAGAGCACTGAAATACACCACAGTGACCCACTTCTTTTTGTCAAATCTCAGTCTTTATTTTCTCACACCGACGACACCAAGTTCTTACATGTGCCGCAGCGGTGGACCACGCATGTAATGCAGATCATTTGTCTTTTATAAAGACTCTCTTGCAACAGGCTCGCCACTAGTCTGGCAACAAAAAAAAAAAAACAAGCTGTAATACCTGACATGACAAAGCATTACAAAGGAAAAAAACAAAAATAAAATGAACAGGAACGTTGCACATATTTATATTTCTAAAATATTTCAATAATTTATATTAAAGAGCACTATTTTTACAAAAGTCAATGCGTTTGGCCTGTGTGTTGCTTCACTGTGTGTCTCCTCTTTCCCCCCCTGTGTTGCTTCACTCAGTCAATATTGACTGGATCGGCTCTAACTTACCGTAACATATCATGAGTCGGTCTGTATTCCAGCAATGCCAGATTATTAACTGACAAATGGGATTTCCTACTCAAACACAGCATTATGTACACAGTCGACAGGCTTTGGCTATGAGAGCATGACGTGCTCTCCTCACGGGGTTAAAATTACTGCAATCATCACTTCTTGTTTTCTCTGCCGGAGCATTGTGGGTAAATTCCTTAGGCATCTGAGAACGTATAGGACAGGGCGGGGGTGCTTTTTTTTTTGTCAGGCTGCTCCGCAGATGATCGCAGAGACAAAGGGATTCCCAGAAGCACTCAGTTATGTTAACAACATCACACACACACACACACACACACTCTTTGACACAGCAGTTATTGTGCAGATAGCTCACTTTGGGCTGGACTTAACTGGAAAGGAATTCAGGTTTTATACATCCTGAGTGAGGATGGTGTCCTCTGCTGCGTACGCGCGTGCGTGTGTGTATGTGTGAGGTCAAATAGGTGAAAGGGTCCGCGTGGAGGAGATTTATGATGGTCTGTGGTTTGAGTGTGCAGCTAATACAGTGTGTGCGTGTGGACTGCTGTTGGTATAATTAAGCAGGAGGTGAGCTCTCTCGCTCTCACTCTCTCTCACACTCACACACACACAGCCCCCATTCCCTGCATACCTACTGTTCTGTACGAGGCCGGCTTCCAGGAAATGAGGCACTTTAATTGAGTTGACTTTTTACGGCTTGACTTGTGATAGTGTGTGTGTGAGAAGGAGCGAAGGAGGTGTCTGAGGGAGAGAATGTGTGTGTGTGAGAGAGAGAGAGATGGGTGAACGCTACCTGAAGAGAACAGCATTTTTAAAACGAGGATAATTTTGCAGAAAGAGCATCAGGTTCAGGCTGAAAAACAAGCAGAAATGTGATGTGAAACTGAGCTTTTGAGACATTAATATAATAATGCATTGCAACACAGACATACAGCAGAAGTGACTTAACATCTGTTTTTACAGCTTACCTCAGAACAGGTAATCATCATTCAAGAACTCGGTTCTACAGTTCCTTATTTTGCTATGACGCTTACTGGAAAAAATGTACATGTGAATTCGGGTGTGTGACACGGTTTAATCGGAGGAAGACTTGAACAATTATACATGCAACCGTCGTACTTCACGAGCCCTTTTTCCCGAAACCCAACCAGAATTATCCAGTTTTACACACAAACACACATTGTCTAAATAAGCCAGCTCAGCTCACTATGACTCATTTTATGTTCCCCATAGCTGACTGGTTCGCGGCTCTGGAATATTTTGCTTGTATGCTTCGCCCCTCTTGCGAATCTCACATGCCCATTGAAAGTCTTTCCACCATGATTCATTTTTTTCGGGCAATGACTTGCCGTGTCCAGCTCAACAGTTGTCAACAGTGTCCCTGGCCAAGCACAACACCCGGTTCTCGAACACGTCAGCCTGGTCTGGAGCAGTTTTTCTGTTATTATAATTATTATTATTAATATTCAATTCCAACAATAGAAATATTCACACTAAAGTCTGGGTTTTCCCCCCTGCATATTTTCGACCTTATTTAATGCAACATCAGGAGGTGAGTTGTGCAACGTTGAGCAACGTTTGATTGCTGCTGTGTCTTATTAAAATCTGATTAAAAGTTTCTAACCTCATGCCAACGTCAACGCTGTTGAGAGCAGACGGAGGACAGAATATTAAAGGGTTAGGAATAGGCCCTGCAAGGAGCAATCTGCAGCGGTCTTCCAGGAAGCGCTTTGCTTTGCTGATTGTTTCTTCCAGGAAAGCTTTTTGTTGGCTGATCGGCGCTTATACGAAAGACGTTTGGTTGGCCCATCAGCTGGAGTATTGTCACAGCCGCTTCTGATAAAACCTGACCAGCTTCCAGGAAACCAGAGATCTACCCTCCAGCATTCCATCATTCCTTCACCGTCAGTGCGCAGACAGAGTAGGGGGGGCGTATAACAGGGACAGGGATCAATAAAAACCATATGGGAAGCATGCAGATAGTTTGATGCATCTGAAAACATGGGCCTGTGCACGCACGTCTCTGTGTGTAAAGACCGACTGCACCCTGACACACAAACTAAAGTTTTCCTCTAAAGTGACTCATTTATTTTCACTATAATCACTGAAATTGTTTACTCATAACACCTGGAGAGCAGAGCAGATGTGCACGCATGTGCTGATACTGGCTGAAGGAACAAAGAACACGACCACGGATGACACAACTGATACAAAACAGGCTAGGAGACATGTTTCATTTACATTGTTTTGCTTTAAAATGTGGATTCAATTTGGCTGTTTCTGCTCTCCATTCACAGCTGCTCCAGTGTGGAGTCGTGCACATGCCAGATGGTTTACTGTAATGCCGTGGCCTCAGACCAAAACCTCTCACAATCTCAGGTGTCGCTGTGTCCCCCAGCCAGCACAGACGACTGCATCATATTCGATACCGAGAGAGTGCAGCAGATGGGCACACGTACGAGTTTGAGCAGTGCGCACATTTATAAGTGGTGAGTAAGGGGGTTTTGGCCATGAATTAATGGCAGGCAGCGATGGAAGAAATACTCAGAAATACTCCTCCATGAAAATGCTGCAGTGCTACAATGACAAAAAACCACTACAAGTACTAGAAAGAATGCTAAGAGATGAGCTTAATTCCCTACAACATATGTGCCCCACCAACAACTGCTCACCTTTCAAGGTCAGTTTTCCTTTTCTATGAGCTCATATTTCACTTCTACCATCCATTTTTGTTTTATACATTCCCAAGTTTTTAGGTCAAGTTCATTTGGTTAGTAAAAGAGCACATGTTGGTGCCACCTGATGGGGGATACATTAACTGCAGCGCCATCTAATTCTGAATATGGGATGGACCCTGGGATTAGCTTTAAAATGACACCAGTTTGACCTCTCTATGTCAATTCTGTAGGAGGATATGTCCAAAAAATGTTTGACCTTTCAGTGACCTTGACCTTTGAGCTAGAAAGCCCAAAACCAAAAGTAAATAATCTGTAGCCAGTGTCAGTGATACCCATTGGACCTCTCTATGTCAATTCATTCAGGGGAAATTACAAAAGGTTTTTGACCTGTGAGTGACCTTCACCTTTGACCTTGAAAGCACAAAAAATAATCATTTGTATCCGTGGCTGTCAACTCCAACATGACACCAGTTGGACCTCTGTATTTTAAATCTCTCTGAAGTGATGGCCAAAAAACATGCTTTTGACCTTTGATCTTTGGCCACCAAAAACAAATCAGTTGTAGCTTGTGACAAGACACATCTTGGATGAAAATCGCAGCCAAATGGAGAAAAGCAGAACGAAGAATGAAGGAATAAAAAATGTAACATGCGAGAAACAAGGAAGATTGAAAACAGGAAATAAAGAAAATTACATGTGCAAATGTGTGTTTGTTCATTCTTTTTAAGCAATATGTGTCAAGAAGAGATTTACATTTTCTACTGTTTTCTGCAGCTAATGATCTTAACAAAATAAAATTTTGTAGATACTGAGAAGGGGATGCAGGCAAAACATGGAGAAGTGGTTCTTGAATGGAAATATGTTAGAAATTACAACAAAAAATTCTGAGGTGTGCTCCGTTTATTTACTGAGAAATAAATGAGAAGATCGATGCCACACTCTGGTCTGTATGCATAACATGAGGCTACTGCAACCAACCTTTTAACTTAGCTTAGCATTAAAAGTGGAAACTGGTGGAAACATTTCGCCTGACGCTGTGACTCTGTCAGTTAGAATCCATTCCACCGCTGCTATCAATGCATCTTTGTCACAATTTCAGCTTTTCCTTTTGTAGCAGAGTACGAAGATCAACCAATCTGACGCTGGCATTGCATTGCTACTAGTAATTAGCCTGCACGGACATTTCTGATATATATTCTGATACGTTTGGTGTTCAGAACTGAACGAGCTGGAAATTGCTGTTTTAATTTCGATGTAAAATGACGACCAGACAGTTTGTTTAATCAATATTCATTTATACTTATATCCTCCTGTATATTTTGAGTTTCTGTTAGTTTAGAAGTTCTGCCTCATTGAGCGACGATATGAAGACCTGAAGGTGATTGATGTTATTAATTATTTCTTTTTTTTTGTTTATTATCCGGTGACGCACAAGCCGCACTAACCCAGGCAAACATAAACTGATTTAAAGGCCATTCTTGTTGGGCATACCATTGTATGCATGACATAATAATTAAACTTCATTCATTCATTCTGATGCTTCGTCATTCCCCTGCCATTGTATTATGTAGCCTTGTCGAGGAAATATTGGGATTAATATTGGATTTTAGTTTCATTATATTTTCCAGGGAAGTCCTACTGGGTGAAGCAGTGATGTTTCCACAGCACACAAAGTGAAACCAACTCAGCTCTGTGTGTTTAATTTCACATTAGACTAGAGTTTCTTCACTGCAAATAAAAAAAAAACCCACATAAACAAGAGCCTTAAATCCAAACTGGACATGTGGACAGTGGCACTTTTTTGCAATTAGCTGGCAGACTGCTCTGTTTCGTGTCAACATGGGTCCGTTTGGATTGAAGAAGCCTCAACGCTGAGCCGTCTGCACCGAGTCCATTCAGCCACTGACTTGCAAAAGCACCAGACAAACGACTTGTACTTCTCAGGCTCATTGTGAATGCACGTCCACGTGATTTGACCTAGCAGAGATATATTCTTACTCTATTTAAACATTCCACTCCCTGTGCAATGTAGAAATTAGACACATACGCACCCCTTCGGTCTGTTGTTAATGTGAAGGATTACGTTTGTTCCTGAAAGAAGAAAACAGGGGGTCTGCTCAGTGTGTGTGTGTGTGTGTGTGTGTGTGTGCACCCAGCAGTGAAGAAGCATCTGAATGTAAGAGCCAATCAGAGAGCTGTATGAAACTGAGCCCCCCCAAGTACCGCTGGTTTATAGGGCTCAGCTTCAGAGAAGTCACGTGATTTCCCAGAGTGGGTGAGCGAGTGAGAAAGAGGGTGGGCAATGTGGGAAGGGAGGATGAAGAAGAACATAAGGAGGAGTGAAAGGGGGGTCAGGAGGGTGCCAGGATCCGCTGCGAGGGGTGAATTGAAGGTCTGGGAAATGAATGGAGCAAAACTTGAAGTAGAAAAGGTAACATTTATTGGAAGTGAGCGCATACATGCCGGTCGTGATCACATCTGATCTGAATGAGCTGTACGAGAAACGGCAGCGCAGAATGAATGAAGGATGAAATGAATGAGTATGCACGGGCAAGAGTGGCTGCAGATGATTACTGCTGTCGGTAATATTGATGGTCCAGTTAATCCTGCCAACACTGTTACACAAATATCCTCACCAACATGCTTAAAGGGACAATTTACCCAAATCACAGGCAAAATTACTCGAGATTTTTCACCTCTGCTGGTACCAAAACACCTCTGTGAGTCTCTTGTCTCACAAGGTTAGGCTGTAATGGGAACAAATTTAATTTTATTTGAGCGCCTAATGCGTTTTAAGACTCCTTTTTGTCCCTACAGAAGCAGTTCTGGTTACTATAATCCACACATGTCACTGCTAAGCGTTTTTTTGTGGAGTATATATTTGGTTGAAAGTCGTTCCAGTCATTCCAGTGAAAAGTGTTCACAGTAAATTCCGAGGAAGCAAGTGATATACAGATTTTCAAATATTGTATTTTAGCTCACTGCGGATTGACAACAAATTTCCATTTCCTTCACTAGGGTGGAGACGGAAGACTATCCCGAAGCTTTGTAGATACAACCAAAACCAGTCGAAACTATGTCGACACCCCTGCCCATCGTGTTCAGTCAATGCTTCCTTAGACAACAGTGTGCTTTACAATTTTGTGGCAACAGACTGGGGAGTACATTTTCCTGTTTTGACATGACAATACTCACATTGTGCAATGCAGTTAGTTCCAAGAACAAATAGTTTTCCAGGAACGGAGTGGGAGAACTTGGCAGAGCCCTGACCTCAACCCCATCAAACACCTTTGATCTGGAACATTGTCATTTAAGGCAGGCCTTATTGTCAAAACAACAAGGCCCAAACTCCCTTGTGGGCTTTGGGCTGCATGGGAAACATTCCCAGAAGAATGGAGGCTGCTACATATGTTCATATTAATATCCACAGCTTAGAGAATAACGCAGTTTATATAAAAACACAACCCTGTTAAAACACCAGGTATTTGAAATGTAAAAATATGACACCAAGATGAGTCATACCAGACGCTTTTACACTTTTATTCTGAAATGGCGAACCATTAACTACACTGTGCACACCCCTTCCTCGAAATGTTATCATGGCACCAGATCCACATGTGGAGGTAATGCTGATGTGTTCACCTTTAGCCAAATAGTTATATGCAAAAAAGGGGAACAATAACCTGTTGAATTTGAGTGAACTTTACCTTAAAAAAAAAAAACTCAGCTGACCCCATTCAATTTTAATTTTTAAAAAATCTAATTAATTAAGAAAATTAAAAGAATTTTTACCACCAAACTTCCCATGCTTGCATGTTCGTGTGTGTGTGTGGCAGCATGAAATGTGAAACATATGTTACAGGCACTGATGTCGACACCTTAACGCAGCACAGGGAGGTGCATTCGTGGTCTTTTTGGTGCACACACACACACACACACACACACAAAGGAAAGGCTTCCCATAAACACCTGTTTCGTTCCAGTTAATATCTCCTGTCATGGTGAAGAAATGATAGAGAAAGAGAGAGAAGGGGAGGTCTCCTCCACCACCCTCTGTCTGTGAAAGAGAAGCGCTCAAGTGGCATGAACACATTGGTTTATTCATTCAGTCTGTCTATTTTCAGACCCAGTGGGTTTATGGTTATTGGAAAGGCGTAGCCGTCTCACTCCTTCCCAGAAGGAGTCAATATTTCTCCCTCTCTGCCTCTTTTTTTCCCCTCTAATTCAATTTTTTTTTTCTCCAAAACACCACTATTGCCTCCACGAACAGGCAAGGAATGCTGGGAGGCATCTGACAGAAGTAAAGCCCGGGAGCAAAATCACAAGGTGCGCACACACACACACAGTCACATTTGTTTGATTACTGAACTTAGTGCCAAGGGTGATCCCAGAAAAACTCGGAATGACTCCCACCACTTTCCCTGTCTTATTGCAGGCAATCATCGCTGCTCTATCTTCTCACATGCATCTTTATCTCTCCCCGTTCACGGCTCTCGGAGGGCTCTCGAGACCAACTGTGGCCTTTTTACGATGCTCATATTTGCTAATGACTTTTAATGAAGGCTTGTTATGGCTCATAAAACCTAGCTCCGTTACTGGCAACATCAGCTTTAACTACAGTGCAGTGCGGTCCTGATAACACACGCTGGGACTCTTTATCGAGCAATTACAATCAGACAAGACAAGCACAGGAGTATGCATGCAAGTGGGAAGTTGTCTGAGAGGGGAGGGCAGAGTGGGTGGGAGGAGGACTGTGATTTGAATGTTGTTGTGCCATTTGTGGCTCAGAGAAAAATAGTATAGGAGGGAGGAGGGTGTTGTTTTGTAATGCGGGCACCTCCCTCATGGTCTAATGTCAGTACACAGTGGATGAACTCCCACAAGGCTTCCTTTCAAAATATTAACTTAGTCCCGTGGACACACTGGTGGATTTGGAAGCAAGGCATGGCACGATGATTGCCTTGATGTAAAAAAAAGACTGCAAAAATGCCCTCTTGGATGGATGCCCTTCCAGTGGACAAAACATGCTAAACTGCCCTTTATCTAGGGTGTCTTTCCAACAGATGAGACAAAATAAAGTGTGCTCAAGGGTGCCCTTCCAGTGGACAAAATGAAATAAAGTGCCCTCTAAACTGCATGTCGAGCAGACAAAATTACATCTAGGGTGCCTTTGCAGTGGCCAAAAAGCAATAAAATGCATCCTAAGGCACCTTTCCAGTGAACAGAATATGATAAAATGCCCTGCGCAGTGCCTTTCCGGCTGACAAAATGCAATAAAGAGTCCTCCAAAATGTCTTTCCAGTGGACAAAACATGATAAAGTGCCCCCTATCTAGGGTGCATTTCTGATGGATAAAACACAATAAATTTTTCTCTGGGATGCCCTTCTAATGGACAAAATGCAATAAAATGCCCCTCCAGCTGATAAAACACGATAAAATGCCCTTCCAGTTGACATAATGTGATAAATTGTGCTCTAATGTCCCTTTCCTGTGGACTAAAAGTGATAAATTACACTCTAGGGTGCCTTTCCAGTGGACAAAACATAACAAAGTGTACTGTAGGGTGTTATTCCAGTGGATTAAATGTAAATAAAATATAGTGTGCTCTATGGAAAGCCCATTATTTGCCTCTCAAACAACCTGAGTCCGCGACTACCTTGACAAGAAGGAGCAGGGTCTTTAATGATGATAAAAAAAACAGATGATACTACTGGATATAACCAATTCATTTGTATGTAGGATGTGATTCCTTCTCATTTCACACTCTTCGTCACACTAACAGAGATTGCTTGCTGATAGCGACACGCGGGTAGAAGTAGCTTTGCAGCTCAGCACAGGAATAAAAGTCAAGCCAAAAGCAGGTCTGTGACCCCTGAAGAATGCAGGGGTGTCACAGTTATTTTAGAGCATTGGTGACCGCAACATGGTTCAAACATATCATACACACCGCTGGTGCAGGAACAGACATGTAAAGAGATGCACATGGACACCTCAGTCCGGTGATTTGATGCAGGACACGATGAGAGTTGAAATGCACTTTGGACAGAATCTGGCGTCCTGATTTAAAAAATAATTCTGGAGGGATTTTTCTGAGCATATTCATAGAAAAAAAATTCTTGTCACAGTAAAAGTGCAAGGTCATCTGTATCTGTGAACTATTATTAAGGGTGATATTTTTAAAAAGACTGGTTCCAATGTTTGCCTCCACCTACAGTAGTTATCTGTAGTTGACAAAAAAATCTGTAATGAGTAGATCAGGATATCTGTAGTAAGTGAAGAGATTATTATTCCCGGGATTATGCTGCCATGCTGTGTTATGAAATAACCAAATTGTAGTGAAACAGTGTAGTGCATGCTGGTACTTGAAACATGGAATAGTAAGATTTGTTGGGGTTATGAGGCCACCTTGAGGTCGATGCTGCGTCGTGCACGTCGATAGGTTATCGATTATCTTTCCTTGAAGACAGTGACGATCGGTGTAAAGTTAGCAGTATGGAAAATAGTCGAGTGCAGAAACATCCACCCTGAGGCGCATCATGTCACTGAAAACACTTTCCTGCGGGACTTTGGTTAAACTTTGGGAAAAGAGGTTTCTCAAGGTATGTCAGTGCACGAGAGGCAAAAGTGGCTGCGCGGGGGCCGCTGTCACAGCACCTGGACCCCCCGGGACCCTAAACCCGGCGGGTCGGCCGAGGCCCAAGTGGTGGATCTCCGAGGCGACGCGGTGGCCGAACCCCGGCTGGCAGAGGCCGAGCTTGGAGAAGACGGATTGGGAAAAGACCCCATAGTCAAAGGTGGAGAAACTTTTTAGCCTAAATTGTAGTGATAAGAACAAGGAATTATATTTTTTTTTATGTACGTATGCAAAATAATCAGCTTGTGTGCACATGCAAATAATTTGAAATGTTTTTTTTAAATTTATCATAAAAGTATTTTTTGTAAAACAGTAATATATTCACAGAAATGATTAAGTTTAATTAAAGAATTGAGTAAAACTCCCCTACAGCTGGCGAATAACTGTCCAACTCTTTAAAGATGAGTTAAAAGAGAGAGAGACATAAACTTGTTTGTTTTTAAATAAGGTTGTCATGTTTAATCTTTGTAATTAGAATTTGGCTAGAAATTTTTTTCATTTTACTACATCATTCCCAGAGTCTAAAATAGTGAAAAAAATGTCACACAATTCGTTATTTAAAAGAAAATTGAAGTAATAATGAAAATCCAAACATTATCTCCCTCATGTCAATGGTAAGTTAATGAAGTGGAAAAAAAAAACATAAATGAAATGCAAGAATTACTCTATTCTGCTCAGAATACGCTTTTTTGGTATCGTCTTAGCGGAGATTCTGTCGTTGTGTGGCTTAATAACGTCTTTTCAAACCAATTTGTGATCTTCTGGATGCTCCTATCAGCCTGCAGTTGTTTAGAAATAATGCTGCTTGGCCTGTTGTATTATAATAATATTATAATACTGGATGTCAGAAACTCAAGCAACAAGATGAAGCACAAGACAATAGCACACAGAAAACAATGGTTTTAATCTGATATTCAGTATAATTGCTCCTTTGAACAACATAAAAAAAATTAGAATTTTATAACTAATTTATTGTTTATTGAGTAGCTGCAACGTAACCTGGTTGATATTTTTTTCAAAATTCTGCAAGGAACGTCAAAATAAAGTGTACTGCAAGCACAGGTGACCTCTACACTAACTACCATTTGGGATCTGTGCGTGGGCGAGCGTGTGTATGTTGTAGCGTGAAGATGAGAAAGTGCAGGTGCACCTGTGGCCACATGAAGCTGCCACATATCCCCCTCGAGCAGGTGCCTCTGCTCGGGAGGCGGTGGGATGGAGAGTGGACATGAGAGTGCACGGATAGTATCAAAATAGCAATGCTGACCTTAGCCACCATGCCAATAAAATGAAAAATCAAGTGAACAAACAAACAAAGTTAATCTTACGGTATTTGTCTAATTTCTGCAGAGTTACAGGAAATTGCAGGTGACATGTTCCAGATGAAGGCCTCACTATTCTTTCCCACTGGAACTATGGGAAATCTCATTGTAATTGAGTTTGAATCATTTCTAAAGAAACTAGAATGGGGATAAATGTGTGCTCATTTCATGATGCAGTGATGGTGCACTGCAGTGAGCGCGGTGACGAGATGATTGTGGGTGATCAGTCCCATATCCACATTTTTGAGCAAGGAGGGAGCACACAGGTGAGTGAACTGCCTGGACCCCTGCACTGACTTACTACTCCTCTGCGCTGCATTCAGTTGTATTTGTGGTTACGCAGCTAGCCGGCGTCCACCCTCCCAGATGGAACGTTCGACCTGGACCAGCTGGAGTCGAAGGTCGCCACAGCTATCCCAAACCGTAAAACCCAGGAATTTGCCAGATAAGTGAATGTTAAGGGCTTCCGTTTATGATATATTGGTGGATTAGAGAATTATTTTCATTCTTGTAATGGACATTTTTTCTGTTTTGTTATTTTAAAAAAAATTTTACTTACTATTTTTAATTTACTTACTTAATTTTTTGTTAACGGGATAACTCAAAAAGTTACAGAAGGATTTTGATGAAATTTTCAGTAGATGTGGGCCTAAGAAACACTCATTAGATTTCAGTGGTGATCTGGATCATTATCTGGATCCAGGATTTTTTTTAAGTATTGTATGATTTGGGGTAATTCTAAATTGCTCCTGTGAGGTATCACAAATCTGGATCGGGAAGTCCCACTGGATCTTAGCTCAGTCGTTCTCAATCACCTTTGGAGGTGTTGTCCACTTTGATCCAGGAATCTCCAGCCCATACTCGGCACATATGTTTCTGTATACTATGCCAGCCACTTGGTTGTGACGCTCCAAGTATGCCTTTTTTGTTATTTTAAAAAAAATTTTACTTACTATTTTTAATTTACTTACTTAATTTTTTGTTAACGGGATAACTCAAAAAGTTACAGAAGGATTTTGATGAAATTTTCAGTAGATGTGGGCCTAAGAAACACTCATTAGATTTCAGTGGTGATCTGGATCATTATCTGGATCCAGGATTTTTTTTTAAGTATTGTATGATTTGGGGTAATTCTAAATTGCTCCTGTGAGGTATCACAAATCTGGATCGGGAAGTCCCACTGGATCTTAGCTCAGTCGTTCTCAATCACCTTTGGAGGTGTTGTCCACTTTGATCCAGGAATCTCCAGCCCATACTCGGCACATATGTTTCTGTATACTATGCCAGCCACTTGGTTGTGACGCTCCAAGTATGCCTTACCTGCCAGCATCTTGCACCCTGCTGTTATGTGCTGCACTGTCTCAGGGGCATCTTTGCACAGTCTGCACCTTGGGTCCTGTCTGGTGTGGTAGACCCCGGCCTCCAGCTCTTCTCCGGTACTGTAGGAGGCAGTAAGTCACCTTCAACACTGCAAGTCGCCTTTAAACGAAAAGAAGAAGAGAAATACATAAACTGTGCTTACTGTCAATGATTATCGATTCCCAGTGAGGGGTCCGCAGTTTAATACAGAAAACAAACACCACCATTGAACATGGTCATCGCAGCGGCGTCGTGTTCCTCCCGGGCTTTGTTGAACGTGCTGAGCCGCGCTGCCGTC
>KV751339.1:147011-158120 GCA_001698575.1 Mola mola
ATGTGGAATTGAAGTAAAATATTTGCCTCCAGAATGTAATGTATTGGAAGTTTAAAGTAGAAGAAAATGAAAATACACAAGTCAAATAAAAATACCCAATAGTTGAACTTAAGTACAACTGTACAAACTGTCAAAAAATGAGTGAAAAATGCTCTTTGCAGTTTTTTTCAAAGCCCAAAATGACATCTTCAGATTGTTTTTGTACTCCAACCAATAATCCAAATGACAAAAGCAGCAAATTCTGACACTTTAGAAGCTGGAACCAACAAATGTTTCACATTTTTTGCTCGAAACAAGACTGAAATGATTATTTGATTATCAAAATAGTTTTCAGTTAGTTTTCTTTTGATTGACTAGTCATTTATTAAGTCTAATGTGTGTATGTTTATGTTATACAGATACGGCAGCTGTATCTTTACTAAATGCTGTTTAAGTCTTGCAATATTCGTCTAATTATTTTTGCAGAGTTACAGAAAATTGCAGCAGACATGTTTCAGATGGAGGCCGCTCTTTTTGTTCCCACTGGAACCATGAGCAACCTCATCGCAGGTGAGTTTTTTACACCTTCGCTGGCAGATTCCGGATCAGTTACGTCAGAATAAGCGTGCGCGCATTTGGTGACGCAGTGATGGTGCACTGCAGGGAGCGCAGCGACGAGATGATCGTGGGTGATCTGTCCCATATCCACATCTATGAGCAAGGAGGGAGCGCACACGTGAGTGAACCACCTGGCCATCTGCACTGACCTCCTGATCCTCTGCGCTGCAATCAGTTGTATTTGTGGTTACGCAGCTAGCCGGCGTCCACGCCGCCATGGTGACCACCCTCCCAGATGGAACGTTCGACCTGGACCAACTGGAGTCGAAGATCCGCCACAATTACCCTGACCCCCACTACCCTCGCTCACGCCTCATATGTGTGGAGAACACTCACAACATTCTGGGAGGACGGGTGCTACCTCTGAGCTTCCTGCAGCAGGTGTGGTGGGTTTTTTTTTTTGTTTTTTTTTTGTAGAGCTGTGATTTTTGCCTAATAACAATAGAATGGAGATTCCAGCAGCTCTCTCAGGGTTGTTTTCATCTTCAAGGTTCAAGCTTTAGCAGACAGATACGGCCTGTCGGTGCACATGGACGGAGCCAGGCTGATGAACGCCGCTGTGGCCCTGGGGGTGCCCCCAGCCACCATACTGCGGCACACACACACCGTCAGTGTGTGCCTCTCCAAGGTTTGACCGCAAAACAAACACAGAATGGATCATCAGAACATGAAATGCAAGTCAAGCTGACTTTGTAACGTGTAGAGACACAATAACTCAGGTTGATTTTACTGTGTGCTCCAGGGTTTAGGTGCCCCCGTGGGAACTCTGCTGGCTGGCCCCCGAGACTTTATATCCAGGGCCGTACGGTGCCGTAAAGCCCTGGGTGGTGGGTTACGGCAGGCTGGTATACTAGCAGCAGCTGGAAAACTGTCTCTCCTGGAGATGGCTGATGGAAAACTGGAGAAGGATCACCACAATACAACAACCTTTGCTCAAGGTGAGCTGCACATATTTATGAAAATCAAACCTTCAAGTGGCCGCCAATTTGTTTTTTATTTTAACTTCTCCCTTCACCTCTTCCAGCTCTGCTCGACTGCAGCCCTTCGCTGTTCGCTTTAGACATGGCTGCGGTGGAGACAAACATCCTGAGGTTCCAACTGAAAGATCCCAGGTTGGGCCCGTCTGAGTTCTGCGCCCACATGGCTCAGCTTGGTGAGGGAGAGGAGGCGGCACTGGGACAGGGGATACACGTCCTCATGTTCCCCCATTTTGGGAATTCTGTACGGGCTGTGTGGCATCTCGGGATATCGGCTGAAGATACCCAGCTGGCCATCCAGAAAATGAAGTTTGTGGCTTCTCAGTTCCTGGAGAAAAAAGTCAGGGCCCGGTGAAACGATGCCTACCAAGATGATCGAATCTTATCACCAGCCTGGGCCTAAGAAAATTTATAATAGACTAGGATGTTATACAAATGGGATCACTTTGAATTGACTCAACCTAATTGTTTTATTACATTCAATGTTTTTTTTCATAATTTATTAAATTGCTGCTTCATTTTTAAAGTATTTTGTGGAGTGTATTTTATTTTAGTGACACAAGCAATGACAAAAAAGGTCTCCAGCAAATGTAAAAATCACTGCTACTTCAGCACATTGTTTTCATGCAACCAGCAGGCAACCAGGATGCCGGATTCCATTTAGTTTAAGGCAGAAGAGCTTTTTTGTTGTTTCAGTTGAGGTTTCCATTGTTTTTCTGGTTAGATCTTTAGCAAAAGGATGCAATTTACAACCACAAGATGGCACTACTGTTTAGTTTATGGAGTGACAAGTAGAACCCATAGAAAAAAAAGCCTGTTTCTTTGTACCTTTATATTGTCGGTTGTGCGCAGATATAGTTTGTTTATAAGTAATAGGAAGGCAGAGGTTTTCAGAAAAAAAAAAAAAAAAAAAAAAGCTACATCACAACCCTTTTTGTACCTTCATCACTGCTGGCTGGGAGATGCAGTCCAATACACTCCTCACTCAGAGAATCTTCATCAGACAACATCATGGAGTAGCTGGCTAGTGCAGTGGAAACACAGAGCTTGAACCACTGTGTGTGTTACGCCATCGAAATGACTGGAGCCTAAATCCAGCGCCTTAGACCACTCGGCCACGCTACCTCACGGTATAGAAACCATGCGCAAGGTAATATAACCACAGTGATATTACCTTGTTTATTATATAGACAAGTCTTCACTTTTCGGAGCCGTTTAAACATTAAAGCTAAACACTCCGTGAAAACATGGAGCCTAATTCGGGTACAGTAAAGCCAATGTTATTACTATTTTTTATTGTAGCGGTTTTAAGGATGTCCAAAATAAGCTGCTATTAGCTCAGCAAGCTAGCCAGAAATATAGCAATTTTGTAGACCTCCTGCTAACAAAGTACATTTAGCGACGACTTTTCGGTATCTTATGTGAGCTTATGTGTCACATGTTGCAATATACATATTATATAACTTAAATGTGTAGCTTAAATCTCCTGAAGCTTTTCGAGTTTTCCCATGTGGCTGACTGCTCGGGTATCCGCTATCAGAGGTTCAGCATAGCTATGGACGGCGGGCCGCCTCGTTTTCCGGCTCGCTATAGCCTGCTCTTACTGAGTGCTGCTTTCACGTGCTCCTCCGTGCTCCTTCCGTGATACAAGATAACAACCAAGTCGCGCTTTCACACAAATTAGTTCTTTAATTAACTTTACAACTCGAATGTTACAGACATATTAAAGTTGTCACAATACACAGTTAGTCTCCCGAGTCGCCGGTACAAATTTGAACTTTATTTCTCCCAAATACAGGTTCCCTTCCAAAGTGGTCAGTAGCTGCTTCTTTCCGATTTCCATAAAGGCAGCAGGACGCAGGGGCGTGGGTGGGACGGAACAGGGTAGTACGTGCGGGGTGCTGGAGTCGCGGTGGTGGACGTCAATTAGAACCACATCCCGCTTCTACACACGTCCCAGGACCTTCGGGATACACTGGAGAACCGGGACCCGACCCACTCCGGCCTGGGAGGAGAGTGAACCCGCTGCTGCAGCGTAGCTTCTTGTTTAAACTGATAGACGGAAGAAGTCGAGGTCACCGGGTGCGCCGTCACCGTCTGTCAAAATAAAAGAGATCATAGGCCAGCACGTGCCCGCGGTCACAAGGTTGGTTACCTATTTATTATTACTCACATGTCATAGCCAGTGATCATTGTAAGGTTTGTTCGTCTGAAAAGGTTTCGGAAGGCTCGTCTGTGTCTGTGGGAGCACTGTGCACCAGCAGGAACTTAATCGTGGCTCGGCTTGCATTCCTCTCCACCAACCATCTGTTACTTTACAAACGCCCGATTGGTGCCTAGAGTTGCAGAATAACAGGGATGCAATGAACTAAATTGCCTCTGCATGCTGACATCCACATTTTGATCTTCCAGTTTTATGCACTGATTACAGATATAACAAATAACTCGGCGTGATGTGCAGCCATGATGCGGGGATATTGCGAGCACATACCAACATGGCTGCAACAGAATGAACGCCAAACTGTTTGCTCAGCTCCGCGCGCGTCCTCAATCTCCACTCTCCTGTCAACAGCATGGAGGACGATCTGATGTTCAGCATGGAGGAGGAGGAAGGCAGTGCCAGGAGACCCCAGGTCTGGTGCAGTGCTCCCAGTCACCGGACCTCCTCGCTCAGCGATGCCAACGCCAGTGATGATGACAATGATGAAGAGCACTTCATCTACCCCATCCTGGACGACTCTGCCAAAGAAATCTGTAATTACCTGAAGAATCTCGTTAACACCCGGGATCTGTCAAACTCTCTTCCTAGGAGCAGTCTCATGTACAGGGTAAGCCAGTATGATAAATGGTATATAATGGTACACATATGTAGAATGATCAGCACATGTTCAGGTTTCAGTCAGTCTCAGGGTGTCTTTGTGCCTCAACACAGGCACAGTTCTGCAATTTTCTGTGGGAACAGCTGTTTGCCTTAAAAGGAGATAGTATCTACACTAAGTTACTTCTGTATACATATATCTGTTTATTGAAGTGGAAAGCTGGTCAGCTACCTCTTACCTGTTCTCTCTCTAAAGAACAGGAAGTAGCAAAGAGTGGTTTTCATTTTATGTGATTACGTAGCATGTAAACACATCTTTCGCTGTTCTCACACCTACGTAAGGGCTCGATTCAGTGTAGGCTAGCCTCTGGCCACCAGCCAGCTGCTACAGGGACGAATGCCTGTTTCAAATCTGTTTTTGCAGTGTTGTTTAGAACAGTGATGCAATTCATGCTGTTTGCGATTTTTGAGTATGCTTTGTTACATATTTCCTTTGGTATGTTGACGACAAGCCTTCCATTTTCTTCACCTTTTTGCATAGAATGAAACAGAAACAGAGGCAGAATCTCGGTCGTACAAGGTTTTGTCTGAGAGTGCACGGGTATGTTACAAATTAAATTATATCCTCCCTCTCCCTCTACATACGTGGCCATCTATGCCTCCCCTCACTCCTCATCCGCTCTGCAATTTCCTGTCCTTTTGTTTCAGTATTTTGTTTTGTTTTATTTTCCTTTAACTCCCACTCTCCTTTTCCAAGATTCTTACTTTAAACCTATGCCTAATTTAATTGATCTAATCTCACAAATATAGGAAATGTTTGGTTGGTGTCTTATAAAACTACACTGGTGGAGATAATTTTGTTCTTATTGTTATCGTTCCGATGTCAGAAAGGTGATTTTTATTCCTGATCCTGCTGCTCAAATAAAAAAAAAATCCACGAATGATATTGTTGAAATAGATTTTATCATATAGCCTTTCACTCAAAATCCAAACACATGTAGGCTGCTGCACAGTAACTGGTGGTATACGAGTAGGACGTGCCACTGTGCGCAGCTCTGGTTTTGGATTACTGGAGCATGCTTGGATTCCCAGTGACATTTGATTGATGGTTCCTACTAAGAAAGTTATTTTTTGAAAAATGAAACTGCATATTGCCCAGAAACATCATGTGGTAGCAGTAAAATATTTGTTGTAGAATAGGGCACCTTGGTTAAAATAAGTCAGTCGTGTAGTGTGCTGAAAGTTGCCAAAGCTTAAGTGCTCAAAACCAATGTGTTGTTTAACTTATTAGGTACATATTGCTGTTTTCACTTTCCTTTCCTAACTTTGCCTTTTTATTTAATGTGCATACTGTTCCACAGTTACAAACAAAAGAAGTGTCATCCTTACAACAAGCTGTATTTACTTTGGTGTCTCCTTGTTGATAAATTGAGCTGCAGGATTTAAACATATTTAAATTAAATTTCAACTCATGAGCACAATAGAGACTTTGCGGTTACCAACGTATTAATAAATGGCTTACCCTCGTTCCAACTGTTGTGGTAAACTTGTTTGCGTAACTGAATAACCTGTTCTGTCAGCTAATGCTATAAGTCGTGTTTGTTCAATTCGACAGGAGGCATGGAAACATGCGATCGAAAAGGCCAAAGTCATGCCCGACCCCTGGGCAGAGTTTCATTTGGAGGACATCAAGACTGAATCCTGCATTCGTTACAGGTATGAGTGGCTGCTGTTGTGGAAGCATTTTGGTCTTAGAGACATTTTCACCTGTCATAGCAGGAAAAGCCCAGGTCAGAGTCCAGCTAAAACAAATATGGTTAATCAAGTGCTCACCTAAATGGACCGCTGCCATCTCTGAAGCTGTCAATCGCACCTGTGCTTCTACTGCGTCACAGATGTTTATACTTCCACATGCAACTATATGATTTTAAAGAATTTTATATTTATTTTGAATTAAAGCTGCATTACATGATGTTTAATCACAATAAATAGGTCACATTTAAAGTTGATTTGCAAACTTGTTAGCAATCAGGTGCAACATCTGGGTTTTTAAATGCTAAATGTTCCAAATGCTTACTAGATAGTCACCAGCTAGCACTTATTTTGTTTGTTTTTATTTATTTCAAAGAGCTGTGGTCTATAATACAGTGAAGAGAAAGAAAATGTGTGCTGCAAGCTAGAGAAAACAAATGCTGAAAGATACTAAAACTGTGGTAAAAAGCTGAGGGGAGCTGCAGTCGGGTGATAATTCTCTCTGGTTTCAACACTATGAGCGACCACTTTGACCACTTTGATAAGACTGGCTTTAAAACAGGGAAATAGAACATATATTCACCAATGAAGATGGTTTCTCACATTGTCATTGAGTGCTGGTGTCGGTTTTGAGTGGCGGCGTGTTTCACCATTGGCTCATTTGTCAGTCAAAGGATCTAATCTAAACTGTTGACAAACACTGCTGCCTATTTTCTGGCACATTAAGCTCTTTTTTTTTTTTTAAATCTCCTTTTGTAGGTGGGGCAGCAAGCGTTCAACCAGATATTTGTGGCCAACATATCGGCTATGTAAACACGCCCACGCCCTGCAAAGTTCTCAGCCATGGGCAGCTACAGTATATATGCAAGCGGTAACACACATATGAATGGGCGTGGGCAAAAGAAAAGAAAAAGGCGATAGGAAAATAAATTCCTCTGCTTGTGTGTCAGGTCTGTTACATAACATGCTGGGCTGGGACTACAGAGAGAAAGGGGGATTGTCAGGAGCAGGGATTTGCCCCCCTGCTCTCTTTTCATGTGCTAATTTTACCCACATGTAACCTCATTGAACTTAGTGGAATGAATGTCACAGCACACCGTGTTCCCAGACCAAGACAGTTTGTTAGCAGGAACCACTGCCAATTAGATTCGAGACCAGAAATAGTTCTTTGAGTGTAGAGGGAGTGTTTCCAGCGTAGAGGTGCTCAGGTTTCAGTGGTCCAGACTTGCAGCTGCACCCGCGCTTCATGCAATATTCATTAACTGTAGACACACACCCCGCCAAGCCAAACAGCCATGCTGCACGCATTTCTTTATCCTCACACTGACTGTGAAAGTGCATTAAACTCTAAATTCAGATAACCTTAAAAGGGTGCAGACAAACTTCCTCTAGTACTGATTTCCCATTTTTTTTGTTTTATCCACAGAGAGCAAACTAGATGCTTAATGCGTCCTCTGTGATAAGAATTGATAATGGGCTGTTGAAGGGCGAGCTCCCCTGCAGGGGGCAAAGAGTAACTTGGCGAGCCTGATCGAGACTTTTAGTAGCTGGACGCATAAGAGACAAAAGAGTCATGTCAGCAGGCTCTATTGTACACCGTCCAGTGTGAGTGATTTGTAATGTAACAGGTGGGGAAACAACCATTTTCCCCCCACAGGGCAGGGTCACAGTTAGACTCTGTGATGCACAAAGAAAGATAAATAGACTCACAGCTGCTCGGCTCGAAAAGGACGTACTGTTTTACGGAGCTGCTGTGAAATTAGCTGATTTCTACAGTAAAAAAACAAAGATTATGGTGACAGGGCCGCAGAAGAGCAAACATTTAATTGCATCGAACATTTTTAAGTGAACAATTGTATCACATAGCCTCAATCAAATCATATTGTATTTGGAAATGTGTATCATGATTCTGTGATACCAGTAAATATCATCTAGTTCAAGATAGAAATGGCAAGTAATGTCCCAAGAACTGCATAAATGATTTACAATGTGAGCAGGGAAGAACAAACTTCCCAAAAGTGAAATTATGGTCACCATCATATCTGGGCAATGGGAAAACATCAGTACCATTCAGTATACTGCTGTGCAAAGAAATAATCAGTAAGAATTTTTATATATTAATACATCATGATACGTATTGCGTCCGGTGTATCGTGATACGAATCGAATCATGATTCTAATGCATTATTATTCTAATGTACCATTTATTGTATTTTGATTTCTTCTTTGCAGGTATAATGCCATCACAGGGGAGTGGGCTCAGGACCAGGTCCACGTCAAGATGGCTGCTCAGGTATGGCTGCTTTCAAGAACCGGGCTCTTTTACCATCATTTAAACAACAAAATACATGTTTTGCAGCTTTTCCCCTCTAATTCATTCCCCTGCTTGGTCTCTCTCAGCCGTTTGGGAAAGGGGCCATGAGGGAGTGCTTCAGAACGTAAGTTGAAGAAGTGCTCCACATTTATCAGTCCTCATCTCGAGTATTCGAGGCCTGCTCAATAGTCTAAGTAACTAAAGCAGAGGAGCATGTCTCTGCAAGACAGCAGCATATAAGTGGTGCAGATCAACATTCCTTACGTTTCTTGATACGACTCTGGAGGATAGTGGCTCAGTAGTTTCTAGAGCTAAAGGTGGTGACGATAAACGTCTCAAAGTGCTGGCTCTGTAGAGTCCAAAACGATGGCGCCAATCTTTATTAATTCTCTGGATGGTTATTGTTTTGGCCAGAGGAGAATTTTAGCGTGCTGGTAACACTGCTCCACCTTTTTTCGGGCTGTGCGTGGTGTGGCAGAATGAAAGCGAAAAGAGAACAATAGTTTAATTGTGAATGTTAAATCCTCAGCTATGTGGGAAACCTAAGAGGTATCCGTCAGCCCCATGTCAGCTGTTCACTGCAGTGCCCTACAGGAAAAAAAAAAAGTCCACTGTGACAAATCTGAGAGCAATTTAACGTTAAAACCTCACCAGATTTGGCCCTAAAAAAGAAAAAATTCCCTGTGGGACCAATAATTTTATTCTGCAACTAGCAACTAGCATCATTTTCATTTGATGGGAAAATCAGAAATTCTTTAGTTCTGTGTTTCAATGAAGATTTTCTAATATGATATAACTGAAATGTTGCTTATTCCTGACATTTTTCCCTCCAGGAAGAAGTTGTCGAATTTCTTACACAGCAGCAACTGGAAGTCGGCATCCAACTATGTGGCCAAGCGTTACATGGAGACGGTGGACAGAAATGTGTACTTTGAGGACGTCAGGCTGCAGATGGAGGCCAAACTGTGGGGAGAAGAGTACAACCGCCACCGACCTCCCAAACAGGTACTGCAAACACGTTCACAGTCCACAGGGCTTAAAGCTTGTTAATTCAACAGGAAAATAGTGATAAGTGTATGAGTGCATGGATAATTTTAGTTTTCGCAGCTAAGTTACTTTTATTAATGATTAATTTGACAAGCATGCTGTTGATTAAGCTATTAATCATTTGGTGTGTGAAATAGTGAAATGGTGTCACTCAGAACTTTATATTGGGTCTTCAAATGTCTTTTTTGTGTGACTAAAAGTCACAAATGCATTCACCTAAGGTGGTTTCACCACAAGCTGTCAATTGCCAATTGTTTTGCGACAAATATTTCAAAATATAATCAGGAATTCGTTTTTAGAGACAGTATTACTTTGACTTCCTTGATGTTCAAAATAGGCAACGTGAGATTATTTTGACTGTTTGTACGATTGCGATGTCACTGAAAAGCTGTTAAAATCATGGTGACATGATGGTTGTTTGGGTCTGTACCAAGAAACATGTAATCATACATCTGCAGTGCTTTTCATTGTGCTTTTTTGTCATTTTACAATCAATCAAATAATTGTAATTACAATTTTGATTATTTTGCAGTTAAAGACCTGCTCTAGCCATTGATTCAACCCTTAAAAACAAATTTCTGTTTCTGTTTCTGAAGGTATTCATTCATTAGTTTCTAAACATACTTCTAACATTAACACAACAGTAATGGCCATTAAACTATCAGTTCACTCAGGACCACTTCAGTCAAAAATATATTTATTGCATTGCAAAATTATGAAAGTTACATTTGGCAGTGTGGCATTCTGAGATCTCCCTGTCCTTCCACAAGCATACGTGGAAAGCCTTAAGCAGGGAGAGCTATTTCCCCACCATTTCATGTGCAAACGTGAAATGGCTACAACAGGACGAGCAGCAACAAGGATCCCCAGAACAGAGCAAGCATCAGTGAGAACAGAGACAGATACATACGGATAGAGGCGATGGGGTGAAGGTGGGTTAAACGGCTTGCAGAGAAAGCGGCATGTCTGAGCGAGCTTGAGCAGTTTAAGTAGAGCGGCCTGATTGACTCCCAGTGAGCGCCAGCTGAGCTATCAGTTGATTTGGGCTGGTTTAAGATCAGCTGATGTAGCTAGAATGTGGGCCTGCCAGAACTAACACTAAAATGCTCAATTTTGAACACAGATGACCACCTAACTCTAACCCTAATTAAGCATTTATTAACCTGAATTAACCATTTATTAATGCCCTTTGTGACCGTTATTGTAAAGCTGAAAACATTTAGTCCTTAAATGACACTTAACAGTATGGTTTTTAAACTATTAAATAATGTATGAATTATCTTAATTAAAATGAAGACTGTTAGTAAATGATTAGTCAGCTCATTAATTAACTGTTTATTTTTCAATGCTTATTATTGCGTCAACTAATGTTAATTAAGGTATCCTTATGTAAAGTGTTACAATATAATTTGTATTTCATTATTAAATGATTAAATGGAAAAAATTGGGTTTCCCATTAATTTAACATAATTAAACTATAATTGCATCAGTCTCAAAGAACCTTAAAGTTATATTGTCCACTAAGAATAAATGGCATGTGTTCCTCATGTGAGAGACAAGCTGTGCGTCTCTTTGATATCCTCAGGTGGACATCATGCAGATGT
>KV751339.1:158229-170652 GCA_001698575.1 Mola mola
TAAAACATTATATTGAGGGCAAGTACATCAAATACAACTCCAACTCGGGCTTTGTGAGGGACGACAACATCCGACTCACTCCACAGGTGAGTGACGTCGCCGTTCATGCATTTTCAGCTGATAACCACTTAATAACAAATCGTGTTTTTGCACTCGTCAGGCCTTCAGTCACTTCTCTTTTGAGCGTTCGGGCCACCAGCTGATCGTGGTGGACATCCAAGGAGTCGGGGATCTCTACACAGACCCTCAGATCCACACAGAGAAAGGGACTGACTTTGGAGATGGAAATCTTGGTACAGTCCCTGTTTTCACATTTTAAAAAAAAGTTTGTTCAAGAGTCTTCATTTTAATTCCGCATTGATCCCCCCCAGGTGTGCGAGGCATGGCGCTGTTCTTCCACTCCCACCTGTGTAACAAGATCTGCAAGAGCATGGGCCTGACGCCTTTTGACCTTTCCCCTGCAGAGAGGTCCCAGCTGGACTGCACCAACAAGCTGCTTGTAATTTCAACATTTAAGTGATAGAAATACAATCTCAGCTAGGGCCAGAAATCAGCAGCTGATCAGGGTAAAAACATCTGTAGTCCATAAAAAAACATCGAAAATAAGGAAAAGATGTCTAGGAATTTAAAGTAAGAACAATTGAATTTCTTGTTGTTCACATTTGCCATATTTGGTCATAAATGTGATGGATAAATCCTGCTTTGGGACCTCTATTTGACGAGAGAGCAACTGGTCATGCTGCCAAAAACAGAAGGAAAAATGTTTCCACTCGAAACATGAGAAGTGTGCCACTTGCACAATAATAAATACTCTCCCTCCAGCACAGGATTAACAAGGATGCTTATCTTTATCTTCACTGTCTGCTGCTGTTCTCTCAAGAGAGATTGTATCTGGATTTATTTACAGAAGTCGGCTCACACGGTGCTGAGAGGCTGCGAGGAGCCCTGTGGTTCCCCTCGCGTTCGGACCATGTCAGGGAGCCGGGTCCCTCCTCTGCTCTCCCGCCTGTCCGAGACGTCCTCTGTGGACGAGAGCATGAGCGACGTGGACTCGGTCCCCTGCTCCCCTCTCATCTTCCCCTGCTCCCCACTCGCTGCACACGCACCTCTGGGAAAGTCCCCTGTCGGTGCGTACAAATAAATGCAATTATTATATACTGCGTGATGCAACCAGGCCCGATATCAACGTGTTATTTTTACATCTTCACAGGAATGAATGAGTATGAAAGACTTCACAATAACAACACAGGTGAACACAAGGTGAGCTTCAAAACAATCACGGAAAGCCAAATATTCTCTGTTGGGAAACTAGTTCCAAGTCTGTTTTTGTCCTTTTTACTGCCCAAATGTATCTTTTCTCAAGATAGGTTTATCCGTTACTTTAAAAATTCACATCAAAAGGCGAACTCAAATTTCAAAATTGAGGCATTAGGTGCTTTACGTAAGGGAAAAAAACAAATCATTTCAGCTGTGAAACTAATTTAAATAAGGTTATTAGAGTAATTAAAATATAAAATAAAGTTGACCTCATTGAAATGAGATAAAAAGTTTTAATATAGAAAAATTAAACAGATACTAGAACTGGAAAAATAAAAGTCTTTTCTTGAAAAATATAGAGAATATCTCTTAAGATATATACTGATTCCAGCAAATACTCATCTTTGGCCTCAGAGTGCTTGATCGCAAAATCCTGATCTCCTTTAGTCACGAAGTGCAGCATTGCAGAAGTGGAGCGTTTTAAACATGATCTATCAAATTAAATCAGTGACAAGAGGGTTGAGCTTGTCTCTTTTCCCTTTGAATCTGATAAAAGTGGGAATGACCTCAACATCTGTGTGAGAGAGGAAACTCCTGATGTTTGAGGTGCTGCTTAGGTGGAGGAAACACAACAGGACGACTCCGGATGAGTGAATCTGCAGTCGTCGACATCTGCTGCACACTTCGCTGACTGATTGTATTTCTGTGTGTAGGAATCGGACAGCGGCGGAGACAGCGGCTACCCCAGTGAGAAGAGGAGCGAAGGCGACCCAAATGACCACGTAGATGGGGTAAAGAGTTCCATCAGACTTAATTTTAATTTTAGACAGTTATGTAGACTTGTTAAGTTACCCTTTAAATATGTTAGATCTTGTATTAATAATGTACTGCAGGAAATGAGTAGGGCCACTTTTGAAAAAATAAATAGGGGATCATGTGAAAAAATTGTATCTGAGCTTTTTCCTCAGAATTCCTGCTTTAAACGCAAAATGAGGTTGTTTTTTTTTTCTCAGATTTTTGATTTTTTTTCTTCAGAATTCCCAGAAAAATATTCTGAGAAAAAACATATGAAATAAAGGTTTGAGAAAAAAAGTCATAATTGTGGGATTAAAATCAGAATCCTGACATTAAAATCAGATTTTCCCCCCAAAATTTCAAAGTTCTAAGAAAAGGTCATAATTATGTCTTAAAACTGAGAATTATGGGAATAAATTATGAGGAAAAAATTCTGAGATGAAATTCACAATTCTGACTCTTAAAAACAAAAAAATAGAATTCGAAGTCAGAACTCAGATACATTTTTTGTCCGTAATTCTCTTCTGTAGCATCTAATAATGTGTTCTAGTGTTTTTTTTTTAATATATTTTTGACACACTTATAAGGGTACTCGTATTTTGTCATATTATGCTTAAACAAGTATTAAACTCTCTCTTGTGCAGTCTCAGTAGCCGTCAGTCTGTTAACATTTCTTCTTCTCCACATCCAGTTTGACGGTTAACATCCTCTGACTGTCGGTTTTTTTATGCATGTTGTATTGTCACATAGGCCCATCGCCGCTACAAAAGACAATATTCTGAGTCGGATGAGGACAGTATCAGACGGGTAAACAAACGTAGGGACAACAGTGTGTAAAAGTCCTCCTCACCTGCATCATAATAATCAACCTCCTCTAATTTTTCTTCACTTTCACCTTGTCATGCCCCCCCCCCCTTTTTTTTTTCACTCATCAATTGACCACCTTTCTCCTAATTTAGCTCCCTCTGCTCTTTGTGTTCCCTCACTTAGAGGAAGATGGTAGTTCCTCCAAGAGTCTCTGCAAGCCTAAATTCATACAATCCTGACAATGAATGGGTGATTATTTGCATGGTGGCTTCTAACCAAAACATATTCCTTGTGCGGTGCTGTTAAAGAAGCATGATCCTCAGGCGTGAGCATCTGATTACACAAGCTGCCAGGCTTTTCCACAGCTTAGTGAATGAAAACAGCCTAGAAACTCCAAATTTAAAGAAATTCTTAATTGACATTTGGAATTGAAACACCATCTACCTCTGTCTCGCCACCTCCACTGTCTCGTTACCGGTTCTCATCCATGAGAACTGTGTGTGCTCCTGTTCCTGTGCTTTACGTGACCCAGCAGGGTTTTACTCGTCCGGCTCTGAGCTCAAATTTAAAGCAGGCCTTTCTGGATGGGTACACCCCTGAGAGTGTGGTGTGTCTGCTTACGCTGGGTTTTACCTTCACAATTTGCTTTCTGATTGTTGTGGGAAACAGCACACGCCAGCGTTCTCTTTCACATCCTTCATCCTTCATGTCCTGTTCCTGTGTCGTTGACTGCTCAGCTGACTGAGGAGAAGTGGAGCTTCTTCCACTCCTCCCGCGCTCACATCCACCGGTCCTCCTGCGTGGCCACCGAGGTGGAGCGACTCAACACTTTGCTGCAGAAGAAGATTGGCCAGTCAATCCTCGGGAAGGTAAAATATCAGACAGGACCGCTTGAAATGCTGTTAGATTAATGTGTCAGGATTGAACAGTAAAATAATGCATATCATTTTCGCCTAAAGCAGCAAAGACACGTCAGCGTTATTATGTAGACTATTTTAAACAGTTTGTATTGTTTCAGCCTTGACAGTCAAAAAGGGAACAGAAGTTCATACAACCTCAGTCTGCCTCTTTTATATTTTTGGAACATGACAGCAAATTGATAATTGTTTTCAGCTGTTCTGCATATCAATCTGCAGTTATATTTTTTTTTAATGTGTGAGTAGCTTTTCTTTTTATCCTGGATCTCTTTCCTCCTGTCCAGGTCCACTTGGCGATGGTGCGGTACCACGAGGCGGGTCGCTTCTGCGAGAAGGACGAGCAGTGGGACCAGGACTCGGCCATGTTCCACCTGGAGAGAGCCGCGCTGTGCGGAGAGCTGGAGGCCATTGTAGCCATGGGACAGTGCTACCTGCAGCTGCCCCATCACATATTGCCAGATGTGGAACTGGAGGTGCACGATAATCAGACGTTTTCTGGTGTAAGGTGCTTTGACAATAGATTGCGGTTGTTGTAGTCTAACGTTTTTGTGTCGTTCGCAGGATAACGCAGGAAACCGGATGAAAGGTTTCAAGTATCTGCTGCAGGCTGCTGAAGCTGGAGACAGATCCTCCATGATCATAGTGGCAAGAGCCTTTGATACTGGGGTCGACTTGCCAGTTGGGAGGTCAGTCAAACTGCAATCACTTTGAAGCAATCTTGGTCCAACCGTTACAATAATACTGCCCCCTAGAGGATTTTAGATTACACTGTTAATGCATTTTTGTGGTGTGCAGGAAGCAGGACTGGCAGGAAGCGGTTCACTGGTACGACAGTGCGCTGAACATGATGGACTATGACGAGGGGGGAGAGTTTGATGGGACGCAGGACGAGCCGCGCCACCTTCTGCTGGCCAGAGAGGCAGAGATGTTCCAGGAGGGCGGCTTCAGCCTCACCGCCAACCCAAACAGAGCAGGTTCGGCTCCAGGCTTTTGTGACAGGCCCATGTAGACCTGAATGAGGTTCCAGAAAGTTGAACGTGTGAATGTGTCATGAAATAACCTCCTTATATCTTATTAAAAAAAGTGTATTAATGTAATGACGATAGAGCAAGAATGAACTGCAGTGAAGCTACAGGACCAGGAATATATTTGCTGTTTCAGAGTTGCAGAGTTGCAGCCTCCATCCTAACTTCTCATACCTCCCCCTCCTGCAGGTGACCTGTTTACAGAAGCAGCAGAAGCTGCCATGGCGGCCATGAAGGGTCGACTGGCGAACCAGTACTACATGAAAGCCGAAGAGGCCTGGGCGCTGATGGAGGAATAACCTTTATCACGAAGAGGCCACAGAGGCAGCTGGGCTCATTCTTACAGATACACCTCAAGTGTTTATAGTTTACATATTTTTTATTACAGAATTGTTCGCCAGTTGTGCTCTTCGTGTGTGTGTGTGTGACCAAGTTTCTGTTCTTTTCCTGTCGATCTACATTGTCTAAAATCCTCTTTTCAGTCATTTCCTGTGTCTGATTTCCTTTTGGCTAAAAATAATTGCATGAATAAGAGGGTATGAAGAAACAAAACTAAATGGTTCACTCACTTTGTCCCAAACACACTTATTTTGGCAGAATGTATGCAGAATGGTTGGAGTTTCAGATGTAAAATAAAGTTTGCCTTGCTTTTTATGGATTAACACGCGTCGTCACTCCTGCTTGTCATAAAGGTTTGTTATTGAGCAGATTAATGTTCCAGTGAAAACTTTTCTGAGCGTTTTAAGATATTCACTATGAGACCTCAAACATGTGGCATGTCTTTGGCCCTACCTGAAACAAAAAAATTGCCACAAATGGTCTTTATCAATGATCAAGAATTAGTTTTAATACCAGGTAGTTTAAGGGTTTAAGTAATATTCGTATTTTCACTCACTTTTATCCAAGGAAATTTTTCAACATGACATTTTTACACAAATATGAGGTTTGGATACTTTTTACCACAAGGAAAACTATTAATTGTATATACATATGTAACGGACTATCACAACACAATAACCTCGCAATAATAAAAATGTAGCACTTCAAAAATATTCAATTGAAAAAAATGAAAATGAAAATGCTACTTTCCAAAAACATACTTTCCTTAATGTAATATCTTGGCAGAGTAAATTAAAACAACTTTATAAATATTCTTTTACAGTATACAAAATGAAACTGAAAAGTTCTAGTGTCTTATTAAGTAGAATATAGTGGAAAAGTTATTTTGTAATTTAATTCAAGAAGTTAAACTCTTAGTCGTTATTCATTACACATCAAGTGAAATATTCTAATATTTTGAGTTTCCTTTTTTAAATTTATCTGTTTAGGAGTTGCAGGCCATAATTGTCAAAATTAGAATAGCTTGAAACATTCCAGATTCTGTGTAATGAGTGTAGCAGTCTTACTTTGTTTTTTATATTTGGTGTATTTTTATACTTATGGTTTTTCATATCAATCTTTGAAATCGTTGTGTTGCTCCCTTTTTCAACATATTTCACTGCCTGGGACAGCTAAAAGTATGTCCTAGTATGAACACATAATTCTCATGGATTAGATTACTAATTTTAGGCTTGAGAGACAACGGTAGCGTGGCCGAGCGGTCTAAGGCGCTGGATTAAGGCTCCAGTCTCTTCGGGGGCGTGGGTTCGAATCCCACCGCTGCCACATCTTTTTCGTTCAACGAACGACTTAACATATCGCAGCGCGACAAGGAGCAGAAACAACAACACATCCTCGCAACTGCGCTGGGATCATTTTGAAGCAAAGACACGAGCCGACCGTTCGGTGGACTCGCTTTGCATTATGGGCCGGGGCACCACCCCACGTGTCGGTGTGGAGCAGAGTCAACATGGCATCGACTTCGGCTCCGTTAGCCCGAGTTAACGTGACTTAGTTCTCGCGCATCTCTACGCAGCGCGCTCCTGGATTCTTAATACACGGATGAGGTAGCGAAAACCGAACCGGGAGGAGTCCAGGTAAAAACTAAACAGCGGCCAGATGTAGTTAGGGGCGGATATAACGGGTTAAGCCAGGCCCCGGTGGCTTACTGAGTGTTATTACGAATAGCATGTGAATATTAGCACGCCGAGCTAACTTTAGGCAGGCTAAAGTTGCCTGGGCTATGCAGCACCGGCTGCCTTCATCTCCGTGAGTGTCGGTGCTCGTTCGTTTGTTAACAACTAAGGAAATTGCTGACGTTTTTGCCGTGATTTCGTCTAGCCTTATGACTAAATGAACATGTCAGCCGCGACAGTGAAGAAGTGAAGGCCTGTGGCAAGTGTTGGAAAGGTTTGATGCTAGCTAGCTAATCAAGCGAACGCAGATAGACAGTGATTCCTTTAAGAGTAAATCACTTGTAATGACTTACAGGCGGAACTCGCTTTGGCGGTGCGCTCGATGTACACGTTTTTCACATTTTGTTTGCGTGACGAGCGGTCAAAAATGTATGTGGCGTTGTCGTGCGTGAACACGGTTGATTGACTCTGGGGCTCCATGCTTAATTTCCCAGACACTCCACTACAGATTTCCTGGAGACTTACGAGCTGAAAACCTTTGAGAAAATTGTGTTGAATTGTGCTGAATCACATTGGTCGTGCCACTGCAGCAGCAGCTGCCATCTGTTTGCTTTGTTTGATTATAGGCTGGATATCTGAAATCTGCTGCAGCTCCTCTCCTCTTTCACCTCCTCGCTCTGCTGACATCAATATGGCCAGTGGGGATGATGATGACCCCATTATAGAGGAGGTATGTCCACAAAAGACTGATGATTGTCTAAAACACAGTTGATTTTACCCTATTCTACACTTTTACATAGCACATTACCCAAATTAATGCTATATCTTTGCATTTTATATTCAATAAACATGACCAGTAGGTGAACAGCCATTTGATACAGACTTGGTTTAAGGAAATCGTGGAAATTATCATGTATTCTCACCTTAAATCCTGATGTTTGCATCAGCCACTGAGATACCTAATACTGACAGCTGCCAGGGAAGATTGTGGACATTTCGCACACTGTAGAAAGACAAGAATCATCAAAGTGGAGCTATCGGATCGAACAGTGATGAAATGTCGGTTCCAGATGGGTTTCCAGTCTGACAGGGATCTCCCTTGCCTATCCTACTATTGATTAAATTGTAGACCATATGGCTGTCGGAGGACATTACTAATCTGTGGGACAGACAGGTTTAAATTCCAGGTCAGACATAAATGATGAGTGATGGTAACCTACGGCTCCGTGGTGAGGCGGTCGGCCAGTCTGTAGTAACAGCCACCTTCTCGTCATGTTGCAAACCAACTTTCCTTTTTGCTGTACTCTCCTCTGACATCTTTTCCACATTCGTAGCTGTTGTTTATCGTGATGGTGGCTTGTTTTTCCGTTCGATAAACCCCCTCAGCTCGCAGAAATCTTCTATCAAAATGAACTGGAGCGTGTATCCAGTTGCCATTTTGGTTATTAGCAGGCTCATCTTCTCCGTTCTGGTTTTATTGACAATGGCGTGTGCTAACAGGGTTAGCAAATGTTCTGACGCAAGACCGCCTGTTGTCCATCTCTGCTCTTTTCGCCTTGTACTTTAAGCACATACAGTTTAGTATCTCTGTGAGTAGTCCAGTGCGCTGGTCAGGACATGAACTTGGAAGAGAATCATTAAGGTCCAAGTTCCTCTTGTTTATGATGTAGACTGTAAAGCGCCGTAGAAGACAAAATCGGGGTAAAAATAGAGAATATAAGAAAACCATCCCCTATGCAGCAAAAGTCCTTCAAAAAAATTCCTGGATCCAGAAGACAAGCTGGATCCCCACCAATGTGTGATTTATAGTTCCTTAGGCCGTTTCCCACCTCTCCTGAAAATGTCATTAAAATCTCTCCATAACTGTTTGAGTTATCCTGTTCACAAACTAGGAAATAAAGGCACATCCTCAGGTCATTAGAAATACACCTGCACCAAGTTTGGAGGCAATCCGACCAACAGTTTTGGCGCAATGTGAGGGGGGCAGACAGCCTGACAGAGATTCCTTGAATTTATAGAATATGCAAGTGTAAATATTGTAGCCCAAAACAATATGTTCACAGAACAGTGAAAAACTACAGTGCACAGCTCTTTTATTAAATCAAAGGATTTGTAAACAGATTCTGACGTTTTTAATCTTCTGTAGGAACGAATGCTGTTGGTGCTAAATGCCTAGATTGTCACACTCTTCTCTAAAACGGCCCCAGTAGTGGTTTTGGTTTAAAATGCTCTTCTAATGATGAGAAAATCTACCAGTTCCTCACCAGTTTGGGACGTCAGAGTATCTTTAATCATTTTTTCTCTTTCTTTTAGATTGATGTCTATCTTGCCAAAAGCCTTGCAGATAAGCTGTATCTTTTGCAGGTAATCTTTATCTTCATTCTACTCTATGATGATTAGTTTGTTTGTCTCCCTGATTAATCACCTTTTGTTTTGGGGTTTTTTTCTGACACAGTACCCTGTCCGGCCCTCCAGTATGACCTATGAGGATGTCAATCACTTGACGGCTAAAATCAAACCCAAGCAGCAAAGGGTAAAGAAAAGGCTTACTAGTGCGTCATCCATCAGTCTAGAAAATATTTACAAATGTGATTTTTTTTTCCCGCCCATAATACAGGTGGAGTTGGAATTAGGGATCAACACTATGAGCCCAAACTACTGTCGCAGTAAAGGGGAGCAGATAGCTCTCAATGTGGACGGAACGGGTTACGACGAAACCAACACCTACTCATCGTAAGTTCATCTGTACTAACACACCCAGTAACCTTCCAGTTTAGTTTAGTTAGTAGGTAGAACTAGTTACTATCCACCACCAGTGTTGTGTTTTAGGAATGTAGTCCATGAGAAGATCAATACCAGTTAGGTCCGTACACCAAACCCTTTTGTGGCTCAGCAAGTAACTGGAGTCTTCAGTGGTGGTTGTTCTTCAAAGATAAGAAATAATCCAGCACACACACAAGGCTGGATTAAACAAAAAAGATAAAGTAGTCAAGTTTTAATGATTGATTTTTAGAGTTGAATTGAATGTGGTTACCGTAGGGTAATCCCAGGCTAGGAGTTTTCTCCCTTTCTAGTCTTCATTCTGAGCTAACTGTCTCTTGGTAGTAATGTTATAGTTGTAGAGCTGCATCTTAATCTTGCTTAATCTGCCGATTATTTTAAGATTTTCCATTTTTTCACAGCCTAAAGTGACGTTTTCCAATTGCGTCTTTACTCCAGCCAATAGTGGAAAAACCCAAGCACTCTTCATTTACTGCCAGAAATGGCAAAGAAAAGCAATAAGTCCTGACCTTTAAGAGGCTGGAGCCAAGGAATTTTTGATCAGAGCTGCATTGATGAATCAAGTAGTCGATCGAACAAAAATTCATTGAAAACTTTTTTGGAAATGGAATAATCATTTCAGTATTGTTTAAAAAAAATATTAAAAAGGTTTTGGTTCCAGCTTTTTAAATGTCAATATTTGTTACTTTGTCTTGTCTGAAACCAAATGAAAAGTCTTTTAACTATTTGTTGGAATAAACAAACAGTTTGACATTTTATGGCAATTTATAGAGTAAATGATTAATCGATAAATCGTGGAAATATTTGGCAGATTGATGTTGCTTTTATCATATGTAGAGCACTTTGTAAATGTTTATTAAAATTTATTCAAATAAAGTTCTTATTTTATTCATGTAACTGTGCAAAAACACAAATAAGCACATTTTCCAAAATATCAGAGAGTTCCTTTACCATTTCCTGAACAGCAGCTAACAGACAGTGTTGTTCCAAAGTGAAGTTTTTACAGTTATTCTCTTTTCCTCTTCAGGAAAATTATGGATAAACAGACATTTTCTTCCATCCAAGCCACCACCAACACCTCCAAATATGCAGCTGCTGTGTTCCGCAAAGGTCTGGCCTGCTCCCGTCATCCACTTAGCACAGCGCTTTGTCTCAGTTTGACTGACCTAATTTCTGTATGTTGACAAAGTCCATATGCATTTGTTACCTTTCTTATCATCTCCTTTAGTGGCATATATAACCCTAACCCACAGTTTTTACTTGACCAACTCAATATTACTCGATGACACAAATACGATTCCGAACATGAGCGCTGGATTTTTCGCAGTTTGGGATTCTTTCGTTGTTTCTGTAAACAGGTGAGCTTCACATCACACCACTGACAGGAATTCTCCAGATGAGGCCCAGCTTTTCTTATCTTGACAAGGCTGACAACAAAACCAGAGAGAGAGAGGCGGCCAATGAAGGTGCGTCTGCTTCTCTTGCTCCTCAAAATGAATGATGTCTAGTGTTTTTAAGGCACTCCCTTTAAAAAAAAAAAAAAAAAAAAGAAGGTATATTCTAAGATAAATTTGTTGTAATACATATTTCACAAAGGATTTGAGAACTCAGTAGATCACTTTTTCCATTTTAGCCCTTCATTTGTGTAAATTCTTTTTTCAAAACAATGAAGGGATTTTCAAATCTTTTAAATAATTTAGTATTCGATTTTTATTTATTATCTTTGTTTAATCAGCATTAAAATTGTCATGATTGGTGTGATCCGATGTGATGGCTGATGTGACTTATCTTGTATCTGCAGGTGGAGATTCATCACAGGATGAAACCGAGGAGGAAGCCAAGGCCATCACGGTGAAGATTTACCCTAATGTGCATAATCTCGTGATTTTACTGGCTTTATGCACTAATGTAAATGTTACCTTGCAGGTGAGGTTTGCTCGTCCGGAGTCAGAGCAGGCCCGGCAGAGGAGAATCCAGTCGTATGAGTTCCTTCAGAAGAAGCAGGCAGAGGAGCCCTGGGTTCACCTGCATTACCACGGTGTTAAGGTAGGGGGCGCTCTCGTGACAATATTGTTATCCTCTGTTTATTTTTTTTTTTTTAGACACTAGCTATGGTTACATGCGCAAAATTTCTTAATCAGATCAAAAATCTGAGGGATTGGAAATTCCGAATCCGCAGTTTATATGGACGTTAAATCAAATAATCCGATCATGACGTGCGTATACATGCACCAAGCTTTCATCAGAAATGCAGCATTTTGACATGCGCAGATTTGTCTAATTTCCCTAAAATAACCACAGAAGAAGTCGTACTTTTGCCTGTACTGTAAAAAAAACCCAGATGTGGCTACACTTTGCACTTTCCCGCTTTTCCCTGCAATTTAAACACATGCTCTTAAAGAATGGACCTGTGCAGGTTCTGAATGTCCTACTTTGGTTTCTACTGTTCTCTGTGATCAAACTACCGTGCTCAGCAATGCATAACGCTCCTGCATTACAGGAGGAGAGAGCGGGAGGACATGAGCTGCGCACATGCACAGTGAGGGTAATTTTACCCCAAACAGGAAGTCGCGATCGGAATGTGTACATGGATGCATTTCAGAATAAGGATCAGCATAAACCAAACCCTCTAGATCTGAATATAATTTATCTCCGATGAGAATCTTCCAATTGACGTGTTTACATGAACCATTCTTATTCTGATCAGCCCTTTATTCCGAATATTTGTGTCCTTGAAATCAAAGCTACTGATGCATCTTAATTCTTTCATCTATTGAAACCATAAAATATTTTTAAACTTTATTCTAATTATAATAATAATATACT
>KV751339.1:181531-195466 GCA_001698575.1 Mola mola
GGACAATTATATATTTTTTAAATAATTAAAAAATAAGTCTTGGTAGTTTAAGTGGCCTTTCACTTGAAAATTTAGATCCGTCATATTTCATTAAAATCAGTCATTTATCAAAACTACTTTTGCCTCCCTTTGGACTTTTCTTAATCACATATCCAAACACAAAGCTAAGCATTTTAGCTTACTTTATTAAAAATAATTTAATTTGCTTTTAAATTGTTCGAGCTCTAATTTTACTTCTCTTCGGTTGTATTTTTAGTACTGGGACATCGTCTCCAAAAATAAGGTTTCACCATATTTTACAACAGAAACAATCAGACAGAAACTCGTTGGCTAATCTTCATGTTTTACGTCTCAGAGCGACAGCATCATCCACGAGGTCCCATCATTAATCAGGTAATAACACATTTACTGCAGGTTACTCAGGTCCGTCAGCACATCAGGCTTGTTAATTATTACTACACAAGAGAAGACATGTAAAGTGTTGGACGGGTGGTGATAATGCGTGTGCAATCCTAAAGTGCATCTCAATGTGATTCAAGCAACTTCTACCAACTACGATCAGTCTCAAACACCACGAGAACATCAGGCAGCAAAAGCAATGAGCTTCTTATCATATGCGGCTTTTAGGAGGCCAAATATCAGCGGTTACATCAATGAGTACAACATTTTCTTTTGGTGAACCTCCTGATATACGACATTCACTCACAGTCATCTAAATCTATTGTACAATAATCAAGTATAGCTCAGAAATGTTTAACATGTTTTAGCACCATGAATCACCAGCTTTCACCTCTAATATAATCACATTTCCACTGGTTACTTACAGGCAAAACTGTCACCAAGAAAGCTACATATTTTTTATAATAGAGATCATATTAGACCACAAACCCCCAGTAAAGAAAAACAGCAGATACAACAAAACATCTTATTTTATGGATTTGACATCTGAAATTATTATTAGCTAGAAATGGGTTTTTTTTTGGGAGGAATTAAAGGGAAAGTACGTTCAACATTATGTGTCAGTTTTATAAGCAGGTGATTTGACTTTAAGTCTGAGAGATATAACTGTTATCATCTGCATAGAGTTTTAGTTCACCCTCATGGCATTGTTTTGTTTTTTTTTTCATAGATTACAGCAAAAAAAGCTTTGAAATCCTACTGTACTTCATCCGCCAAACACAAAACGCAGCTTAACGTTGTGGAGGGTTTATTAGCCTGAAGGGTAGACGGTTCCTTCAGGAGGCGGTGGAGACCAAAAACAGAGCTCAAGCAGAGCGAATGTTAAAACTCTAAGTCAGTACTAGAAAATGAGCGATATTGGTCTCTCACAGATATATCGCCTCGGCATATACTGTATGTTATCAATATCAGCTGATCTCCAAACATTTTGAATTGAAGAACAATGCAGAAAAAGATAATTGCATATATATTGCTACAAATGTTCAATAGCCTCCTCTGAGGGATCACTGCAAAAAAATGTGTGTATATTAGCTGATGTATCGATATGGGAACATTTTTACCTCCCAATATCAGCATCATTCTCGGTCCCAAAAAAAATCCTATATCGGTGGGCTGTAGTTAATGAGCTCTAATTTTGTTTTGTAAATTCTGGATGAGTAAATAAGCCACTTTTTATTATAGTGACTCTGCATTATCGGTTTAGAATGAAGAAACTTGTTACATGTTACATATATTAGTATACTGTATTGTTTATAACTTAATTTAGACACATTTCACAAGGTTACACTGGCATAGAGCTGAAAAATATGTTAATTAGTTGATTAGCTGATCAACACAAAATAAATCAGCAGCATTGAGACAATATATTTAGAAAATCCATTAACAGTGTTTGCTTGTTTTCTACAAATGTATGTCTCATTTTTGTTGCTCAGCCAAATATTGACAACACGGATTAATCAGTAATTAGCTAAAGTAAAAGCATGATTAGTTACAGCTCCAAAGCAGCTAAATCTCCAGAGGAATTCATGTGATATTCATGTGGAAGCGTATTTAGTTAATACAGTGGATTGTTGGCGTTTTACTTCCGTCACTACATTGTATAACCTTTTCCAGGTAAAGTGCCTGACGACTGAACTCCATGCTGGAGTAATGAAACAAAAAAGTATTGTGTGAAATTTTAGAGCCTTTAGGGCTGAAGTTCTCCCGATCTCACACTTTTGCATTTTTAACTGACCTCTTTCACTGAACACATTTTCTCTATAATAAGAACTACAGTGCGTATTTTATATCCACATTCCCAGGAATCTTTCTGTGAAACTTTCTATTAACCTACGAGACCCATAAAACCAAGTGTTGTAGGTGGCGGCCGGCGAGTAGAGGACCCAGACGTGACTGTGAGCGGTGTTGTGCACAGTGAGGTAGAGTGATTGTACAGTTGTGACGTCGGCAGCTTTTAGGCACTGGTGTTTCTGTGGAGAAAAACCAAAAACAAACGAGGAGCCACATCTGAGACGTAAGCTGGTGGTGTTTCCTGCATCACTCTCATCTCTCACCAACTCTGGGCTACTAACATGCAGTTTATTAGTGCTGCGGTAAGAGTCATTCCAAAGAGTCTCTCCGCAACTGGAAGACAATCATTATTCTTGCAGAAGATGTTTTTTTGGAGGCAACTACTGTAAATTAGGCAGCAGCTCACCGGCTGTGGCTCTTCTTCTGTTTTCAATCAGGTCCTCTTTGGTTTTCTGAATGCGGGAGAAAATTTCCCTGAAAAGTTCCTTATACTCCGGTTGGTGGATGTCGTCCTCAAAGTCCCCCATGTGTGTCAGATCGGGACAAGCGGCGGCAGGAGACGCGGTCTGGACGGACGTGCAGCTCAGGTCTTCCTCCTCCTGCAGCCCCAGGCGGCAGCGCTGCAGCAGCTCCTCGTACTTCGCCTGCAAGGCACTGTACTGGGCGTCGACCTCGCTGAGCAGCGAGATACCGCGGATCTTCACCACCGCCGCTCGGCGCACGCAGGCGCACTCGTGGTCGTAGATCCTGTCCGGAGAGTCGGGAACCTGCGCAAGCTTCAGCAGCCGCTCACTGTCCCAGCGCTTCAAGACCGGGGGCCTTTTCACCATTCCCAGTTCGCCCTCCTCCTCCTCCTCCTCCTCCTCCTCCGGGTTCAGGTACATGGAGCTGGATAGCAGGCTGTGGATGATGTCTGGCCTGGCGGATCTTGTGGAGGATTTCCAGAGCTGACGAAGCTCCTCGGCCTCATGCTCCAGTTCAGCCACTCTGGCCTGAGGAGAAGTGGTTTAGAGAAGAGATGACACAGGATGTTGAACAATTTTTTAAATAGATTTTTTTTCATCTTTAGATTCAGGCCACGTTAACTCAAGAGTTTTCTCTCTGATTTAAACTTGTTTAGCATTTTGTGCTTTTCTAGGTATTTAAAGTGCAAGACATCACGATTTGTGTGGCCACAGGTGTAAAATGCTTCTAAGGTTCAAACCATTGACATAAAGATGGACAGTGTGTCACCACTTCTTCCCACTGTACAAAAGTGATGGCAAAATACGCGCGATACAAACTTGAACACTCGTCAACGTGATAAGAACTATCTGATTTGACAGAAACCATCCTTGAGAAATATTTATCTGATGAATGCTTCGGGTTTTCATTTTGTCCCTGTGTAAAAAAAATAATGGAGGAGGCGGTGATATACTGGAGTCAGCCACCAGGCGGCGACAGACGCAAATATTCAAGACCTCCAGAAAGGCAAAAATCACATATGAATTCCTTTTTCAGGGGAGTGATGCACTTCAGACGTACCCGACACCCCTCCATCCCTGCCACCTGCTGCTCCAGCGCTGCATTTTCGCCGGCGAGCAGCTCGGCCTCGCGTTCCAGCTGCTCCCTCCCGGCACGCTCACAGGCGAACTGAGACTGGAGGGCGTGGAGCGATTGCCGCAGCGACGCCTGCTCTTCCTCCGGCCACCAGATGTTGGAGGACTCGGCGCCGTCCGAGGGTTCATCTGCGTTGTAGCTGCACAGAGACGGTTGTCAGCCAGCATTTGAAATACATACTTGGACACACTTTCTGCAGTCTTTACATCCTGAGTGGCTTTATCAATCTCTGGGGAAATTTGGGGAAATACACTCACTTTGTCACTGTGAGTTATAAGACTGATAATAAATTCATGTTTGTAGAGTAAATAAGGAGCCACCTCTAAACACAACAAATTAAACTGACTGTGTTGCTCAGTTTTTTAATCTGCAACAAACCAAATGTGTAAAATTGACTTATTTTAACAGTGAATACGTTTCTTTAACAAAATGTTTAACTATTCCTTTAATTGTTTCTTTTCCTGGAAAAAAATACTAATTTCCTTAAATAAAATAAACAGAAATGTATGTTTCAAAGTGAAAAGGTGTCATTTTGTACAGAGAACTTCCCAAAGTGGAGTTTGTTTTCTACTTACACTCAACAGATGTATAATCGAGATAACACAGCAGCTATTTCATAACGCTAAGAACTATTTTCATATCCAAATGTGTTCAAAAATTCACAGAAATTGAGAAAGAAATTAAAGGTACTACATGTACCTACAACCAGCTAATGTTTGCCACAGCTAGTTAACATCTGCCACAGATATGTAAAATTCACTCACATTCAGTGGCACAAAATAATGTAGGAGACAATCCTGCACTGATAAAAGCTCCAAAATGTTTGATGAGGAAATACAACCATGACTACATTCCTATTTATTTTATTGTTTTTGTCATGTAATGCTTTTTTTTGCCATTTATTCAAGACTGGCCCTGAGAAGTGGGCCTTTAGATATAAAGGGTTAAATCCCTGTTGTACAGCATGTTCACCGTCCATGTTTTAGCACGCTAACATTTGCTAATTTTTGACCTGATAATGGCACCGGATGAAAAGTCAGTAGTGGTGCAATAGTCAAATATTTCAGAATGGGCCAAAGTTTTAGGGACGGACCAACTGAGCCACTCTGCTAAAATGGTTAAAGCTCTTCTACAGGTCCTCACGATTACTGCAAGTATCGTTTTTTGTTTTTTTTTCCCCAGGAAGTGGCCCTTTGAGTGGAGGCCGATTTATCAGGTGTTTCTTTAAAAAAAAGAAAAGAAAAAACCTGCATGCTGATAATTTGTTCTCTTTCACAGCTGACTTAGGGTGTTTTATCTACCAATTCTCATCCCTGCCTCTGCAAAACAAAGTGAAAGGTGACGGGAAACGCAGAGCAGAGATGAAGTTTCAAGACGAAATTTGGAGTTTATTCCGTTTTCTTTACTCCGCGTCTTTGTCTTGGATATTTAAAATCGTGTGACTTCTGGCGAGAATGTCGCTATGTGACTGAATGGGAAGAAAGAGGAACCTAAAGTCTGAAACTTGGCCGTGACGTTAGACTTTGCTCTCTGTCCTTCCAAACACCACCAGCACACCGCGTTCAGACCTGCCTCCTGTCTCCCTGTCAGCTTTATCAGTGACATTTCCCTCCCTCTGGCCTGGAAGTGGTAACGAGATTACGCACGCAGACTAAACACAGGCAGAGAATAAACCTGTCACGCTACGTGCCGGCCCGGGCCAGGAGGAAGTGACCACAGCGTGCAGGATTAGCACACATAGAGGGGAGCTAAAGCCGGGAGGACTCGCTGCAGGATTGGCTGCTTCGCTGCCCGGAGCTTACAAAGAGCTTATGGATCAGTGACAGCCACTGGCATCTTTCATTTACCGGGTTTAAGGAAATAAATAGGTTCTGAACATTTTTTTGACCATTTTTTATGTTGATTCCTCTTTAAAAAAGAGAACACTTGAATCATTTTCTTCTAAAGTCCCACGGACTGTAACTTTAACAGGCAATTAATGAGTTTATGCACGTCTGACAGTAAAAAAAAACACTCAATTAGAGCTCAATTTCAGTTAATAGTCGCAACTTAAACTAGGGCCTGTTATCGGGATGATATTTGCCTTCAACCACATCAGTTATTAAAGCTACATTACTGATGGTTATTTATCAAAAACCTCATGTGTATTCTCAGGATATTTTGTACCTGTCCGGACAATGTTGTTGCAGTTTCAATATCAACCCAGGGAGAGAAAAACTGTGTGTACACCCGTTTTATGCAGTATTTTTACCGTTATTGAGTCAAAAACACAGGGTTATTTCACTGTAGGTATCTACTCCATGTCACCAGACACTTTGAGTGTAGTTTGTGGTGAGAAACAGTTATTTATTTACAACTTTTGGACTCGCCCTATGCTCTTGCCTTGTATAGCCTCTGACTCAATACTGGAGTAGTTCTGAGAATAGATGTTTCTTGTGAAAGTTTCGATTCTAAAAGGGGCAACAAATCGGTACGAGTGAAAAATTACCGGACGTCACCTTTAACGTTGTGGCTCAGTAATCTTTTCAGCGGTCCTCACCTGAGCGTGCTCTGTAGCTCCTTCAGGCAGGAGACGCTGAGAGCGCCTCGAGGTGGCCACGCCTCTCTGTGCGACGGCTTCAGGGGCCCGCGGGGGCTCAGCTTCAGCTCCTGCACCTGATGCTGCAGCTCCTCCACCTGCGCCTGGAGCAGCTCCATCGTTTCCATCAGCCTGAGCAGAGGAGCCCACAAAAGGTTTTTGTTTTCGGTGTTTTTGTACTGAAGCAGGTAAATCCAGAGCTGCGCTCTCACCCCTGGATCTTCTGCTGGGCCGTCTTGTTGTCCAGGACCAGTTTGTGGTTGCTCTGCTCCAGCTCCCGGGCCGACACGTCCAGCTGCTCGTACACTTTGGCGTGCTGGTCGTTGACCTGCCTGAGGAGATCCACCTGCTTCGTCAGGTGCTGGAGGAGACACAGAGGAAGCTGCTGAGAGATCTGACCCATCCAGTCCGTTCTTATCATCATGAGATTAACATTTGATTACAGTCGATCATGCAATAAAACTTCTTCATTTGGCATAGTAAACACACACGGAAATGAACCATAATAAACACAAACACGTACACAATCTGCCGATCGTTTTCACAATTAATCGATTCATCAATCACGCTACAAATTGTCCAAATAGAAATGCTCATCGCTCTTCATTTACTGGCAGAAATGACAAAGAAAAGCAGCGAATCCTCCCTTTCAGGAAGCTGTAACCAGCAAATGTTTGACATCTTTGCTCAAAACAGGTCTTACACAATTATTTGAATAGTTGTCGATTAATCGCCTTTTAATCGATTAATCAATTATTCGTAGCGCTATAACGTTCTAGCGCCTGTGTGTTTTGCATGCATGTAAGTGAAACAAATACAGAAAACAAGTATGTAAACACTGTAAACTGATAACAATCATGTGAAACCAGCATAAGACTCAAACATTTCTAGTTGGGGTGTGACGATACACTTCATTTACAATCCGATACAAATCATGATTCGATAATTCTCACTTATTAATTCTATGAACAGTAGTAAATGTTTTACCGCTGCTGACAGATATGATTTTGACCATAACGACTTCCCTGCACATATTGTAAATCATTCACGCAGGTCTTGTGAAATAAGTCGTTTCTATTAGAGCTGCACAGATTAATCGAGCAACTGATTAGTCACTCAAAAGAAAGTTCGTCCGACAGCTGTTTTGATAGTTGGTGGAAAGAAAGTTAATTGTAAGTAATCAGTTTCTATTTGGAATTAGATGATATTTAATGGTATCAGAGTACGATCCACCCGTGGCTCCTTTAAGAACCATCTCCTGTAAGAACCCCTAATCTTATCAGTTCGGGACACTTTGAACCTTTCGTCATTTCATCTGCCTGCTGACGGAAAAACAGCAAGTTCACAGTGACGGCAGACGTGCTGCTGGCACGGTTGCCCTGCGCGGGTACGCCGGGCGGAAACCGGTGGCTGAACGACACCAACGCACGAAACGATAAAGTGCAGCGGGTCGGTTCTGTGCATACGGCGTATTTTCACGGTGAATGTTTTCCTGTGAATCAGGGAAGTCACTGAGCTGGACTCAGACGTGAGGCGTCACAGGTATCCACAACAGGTCTTACAGAGATTTATTCCATCTGCCAGCAGCGGCATGAAGGGAGGGATTCAGAGTGAGACACCCTGCCTGAATATCTGGCAACCCTGAAGCTGAACACTGAATTTCAGTCAAGGGTCAGTGTAAATGTGAACAGTGAGGGTACACAGCAGCGAGGGCAACACAACTACCACATCCAACACACAACTGAACACAACGGTTACTTTCCTCATTCATATAATTGATTTTATGAAAAAATATAACTCTTTATTGGTAACTTTTCCACAAACTCCATATTGACTGATTAATGACCAATTCTGGCCTCTTTAGAAGAGACTTATTTGATCATATAAACAGCTCTTAGCCAGAAAATGCTAAGGAGTGTGACGAAGGAGTCGTCCTCTCACTAAACCTGAAATGCTGTGTGAACTCTGCCGGGCGACTGAGGCTGAGTTCAGTGTCTGTAAGGTGTCCGCGAGTGTCTGTAAGGTGTCCGACGAGGCCTTTACCTCAATCTCCTGCAGCTGCTCCTGGTTGCTGGAGCACATGTGCTGCAGGCCCTGCTCCAGCTCCCTGTTCCGCTCCAGGAGACTCTTGCCGAGCTCGGCTGCCAGCTGCAGGTCTGCAGGAGAGACGGAGAAACGAACCGCAGGTGCTTCAGCGCTCATGATTCGGACACCCACGATGGGAAACAGCACAAGCAGCTTTGTGGGGTTTTGGCTCTGCTGGCTGAAACCCAGCAGCCAACTCTTGAAAAAGTCTGGTTTGTTTTATTTCCTGACAAGGATTAATTCTTATCTGTCAATTTATCTGAATCAGATCATTGCAGAGAACATATTACAAAATAAATCAAAATGATAAGTGAAAATGACAGAAATTGGTGAAAATAGGAAACATTTGAGGGGAATTTCACCCACGCAAACCTTCAGTGTACAAATCACGCAATGAAAAACAAAAGGAAGTGAAAGCACTTGTTCATTTCTGTCAGACATTTTGGGTTTGTTTCGTTGTTTCACTCGCACATGTGAATGTCATTTTTCCCCGCAGCCCTTAAAGGTTCCTCACCTCCACTAAAAGAGCCTGACTAAAACTATTATTGACTTAAAAGAAATCACACAAATGTAACCCTCTATGCGCCCTTGTCATTGACTTGGCCGTGTGACACAAACAGCAGAAACCGGCCTAAACGCGCCGTGCATCGCCGCGTTGCTGCTCCCATCTAGGCCATCTGACTGGTACACGGAGCGTCTCCGCGTCCCGGGCTGCACAGACAAAAGGCTGACGGGAGACTGTACCGTGCTCAAGGTCCTGCTTGTCGCACCACGGTTCCTCCACCTTGATCTCGAATTCTTCCTCCACCATCATGTCTGTCAGCATCCTCTCGGTCCGCGGCTCATCTGCGCCTTGAAGGGAGTCCAGCGCGGCTGCGTTCCGGTCCGGTTCGCCTCCTCCGTACAGCTCGCTGTTACGCACGCACGCAGCCGGCCGGCACCGGCGAGCGCTCACCTCCGCGCGGACAGGCGCGCAGCTGACGACACGTTGCTGCGCTCAGGCTGCGCTTCCGGTTTTCCATTCCAGAATAAAAGCGTGATTGGTGGTCGCGCTTGGACGGATTTACCGCAGAAGTGCCGCATGATTCAGCGTTTGAAATGTTGCAGCAGACACGTGAAGCGCGGAGCTTTAGACGAAGTACCCGGATGTAAATACAGCAGCGTTTGCACATAGTATTTGATATACATTCTATATGTTTAGCGCGGATGCTGTAATAATACTAATTCCATTTTTTTTTGCACCAGTTGAAACTATTAAACAATCTAGATATTCAGCTCTTTAACATTTAGATTTTAACATTATGGGAAAAATGTTTTCCTATTCGTACCTTTTTATTTTTATACTTTGTCTTTTTCTGGATTTTCTAGCGTGGAAACGGCAAAACAAATGAATCTCTGAAATACTAAATGAATATCTTCATAAAAGACATCAGAGAAACAGTATAACAATGGTGATTGGCTTCCAAAAGCCAAACGTATGTAGGAGCTTATTTTATTCATAATTCAATATGATTTTAATATTGCTTCGTATTTAATAGTCATTGATACATTGTCTTTCCCACTTTGTTTCAAAGTATGTTGTTGCACACGTAAAAGAACATTATTACTTTTTATCAAATTATTTCACTAAAAAAATAAAAAGCAATATTGCATTTTTGTAGGACGGTGACGGCTGCTCCTTTCTTTCACGAAAGCTAAAGCGTGTGCTTTTATTTTGAAGGCTGTATCGCGTGTTTTCCGGTGTGGACCTCATCGAGAATCACCTTCAGATCACCACACCTGCTCCTGAGTGGGGCTCTGACTTCAGCTGACCGCACGGGGGCGCTGCGGCGCCAAATACACACTCAGACAGATTCAATCCCCACTACAAATTAGATTTATTGGCAACATTTACAAACTTTCAGCTGTTTGCAACGAAAAAACCAAGCAAGAACAATTAAATTGCATGAGGAATGAAAAAGTTTCTCCCTAAAATCAATATACTGTATATATATATTTTTTACAATATTTTATGGTAGCACGGATGGCGAAGATACCTCAGGGACTGACTCACTAACATGTGATGTGCAATGTATTGGCAAATATGACTGATGATTTAACTTTTGTTTCTGTGTAAGAACAAAAACAGAATCTCATTAATCAATACTATTGAATTCCAGTGTTTATAGAATTGCAATAGATAAGAATCTCAATGCAAATCGAATCAGAACCCCAGTATGGTGATATTTGATACTGATGATCATCCCGGTCTTTGCCTCAGTAAAAAGTATAAAGGATCATATCTGAAGTAGGAGAAACTGTAATTACTCTCAGTTTAGTGTCTTGTATTTCATCATTTTTATCCCCTTGTTAAAACAATTTCCACATTTTGCTATAAATAACACACCGCCCACACACAGATTTGTCAACCTGCTTTTGTTTTCAGTCCTCAGGGATCGTTTTTCAGCTTCTGGCACTACAGCAGGCTGTATGTCAGTGGAGCCGTGGACTCGGAGCTGGGAGGTCACGGCTGTTTGAGGGTTAGAGGGCATTTATTTGTCACATCTCCTCTGCTGTGGCCCACCCGCCCTGACTGTTTCAGACAGTGCAGCACAAAGCTCTTCCTCCCAGCTGGGAGAAACGCACATTTTCTGAAATCATTTCTTGTCCCCCCCGCATGGACAGTTGACTCAAATTGAGAGGCTGCGGGACGTCGATAGTCGAGTCATCTTGCAGCGAGGGAGCAAGTTCACCGTGTCCTGCTGAGCTTGGTGGACCTCCGTGGGCAGCAGCAGAGGAGGGAGAGCTGTCTCCTGGACCTGGATTCTCTGGCCATGACCCATCCTCCAATCTCTGCACTGTAATATATGACATACATGTGCCTATATGGAGAGTATGTTACTTATATGGTTATACATATATATATATTAGCTGCCGCACACCCAGAGGGTCAAATGAAAAAAAAAAAAAATCCTCAGAGCTGTATGGGATGTACTGTAAACTACTTTACGTATGTATGAACATATGTGCATTACACATATGTAGACATACAGTATGTATTATGTAGGATATGGCAAAATATGAAAGATCCAATTTCCAAAGGTTTCATATGTGTTGCTCATCTTATTTTGGTGTTTGTAGTCTAACATTCTGTTCTTTTATAATTTCTTCACAGTGTTTCAGTGAAGAAGAGCTTTAGTCTGCACCACCGGGTTTATTCCCATCAGTTGGTGGCACTGTGGTCTTAATTTCCTATTAGGCACAACCTACCTGATCCTAAAAAAGTGTGCGTTTATTGAAACAGAGGAGTCATGTCAAGTCTTACAGCCAGTAACATAAGCACGATTTCTAGATTCTTTATATTCAAAGGAGCGACGAGGGTGGATTAACTTGCCACAGTGCAGATTAAACATGACCGAGTCAGATTTCAGTTTCAGTTATCAGACACAGACAGATGAAAACGTTTCCACGGTGGATGAGAGACAGACGCAGCCAGCTGAGGATAAACGAGATGCCGCTCGAGGTTTGGTGTTGAACAGACCCTCAACTTCTTCTTCACCCTCTCTTTGTCCTTCCATCACTGCACCGACACAGAACACGCCACCATTACCCGTACCGGATTATTTTCAACTTGTGCTAGAGCTTTATTCATATACAGCAGCTCTCTTTTTTTTAATCCTTTCATTCATACATTCCATCCATCAATATGTAACTGTCGATCTCATTTCAGAGCCAGCTTTCCTTCAACAGAGTGGGGCCTAAATGCAAGTCTTATTCTGCCAAAAGAGCATCATTGATTTGCTCACAGACCACGACCACTTTTGGTCACTTTCCCACTTCACTTAATGCACTTAGATGCACAGGGGGATATTTCGTTTGATATTTTTCCAGTCCATCCTGAAAGTAGGAGGCGGGGATGAGGTCAGTGCTCTGCGCCAGCCAGTCAAGGCCGCTTATTGAATCGCTGAAACAGGACAGAGTCAAACACAAGGCTGCAGGCACGAAATAAAGTAGAAAAACAGCCATAGCATACAGTACATAGCTCACTTATCCAACATGCAATAATACTCTTCGTCATAGCTTAATGAGTCTTTTGAACAGTCATGTTAAATTGTCCTCAATGGTACCAGTATGTTTAATGAACACTACTATGGGAATGTCAGAGCGCCCCCTGGTTTCCAGCGATATGGTACCGGTTCTAAACTAAGAAACCTGTGGTTTGGCCTTAAGGAGTTCACAGTGTTGTTAATCAACGACTCTGTGATTACTCAGCCGGAACTGGAGATGTATGGCCACCACATGATTGCAGGTTTAGCCAAGCTTGCCGGCTCTGTTCTAAACAATATGGGATGGATGAAACTATTTACAGATATTGACATTGCCCCCAGAATATACAAAATTAATGGTGCTCCCATCAGCTCCAGCTCAACAAATGTTAGCAGGCTTAAAACTCAAATGGTGAACCTTTGAGACATTATAAGAAGGACGACTGAAGGATAAAGTTGCCCAATTATAAACTATGTTAATGGTGTGAAATCATCCCCACTGGACATTTTTAAAGATCTGATTAGATCCTTAAAAACTAGTATCTGTTTCACAAATTACAGATTTAGATTTCCTTTCATAAAAAAAAAGTCTTTGTACCCTTAAAATGGCTTGGATGTAACTCTACACCTCTGCCTCGTCTAGGTTATCTATGAATGTGCTGTGTTAGCACCGCCCTGTCTCTGCCGGCCCCCTCGCCTGCAGCCGGAGCAAGCCGGAGCTCACCTGCTGCGTCATCTTCCGACATTTAAACTAGTCTTCCTTATGCCGCACAGTGACAAGTTGTGAACCGGACACGATTTCCCAGGAAGAAGAGGAAGAGCTACGTAGTTTCAGTTAGTGTCTACAAATTTGAGCCCCTACCCTGCAAGTCGCTTCCTTGGGTTTTCACATTTGTTTTGGAGACTGTCATTGGTAGATTGTGACCAAAAGCAGTAACCCTTATCTATGATACTGACTGCATATTTTATGTCATGAAAAACAGCGTGTGGACATGTTGAAAAGGTCAGAAATGGGACACACACATAAATGAGGGCTATTGTTTGTCCATGTACACACAATATAGCACTAGGTCCAGATCACAAATTGAATGCCTATGCCTTTATCTGCTGCTAATATTTAAATGCTAACTTATTGGGTTCACTACAGGCCACGATATCGCTTTTCAAAATTGACTGTGTACAGATTTATTTGTTTAAAAATGAGTCAGAATGTTCAGAATACATGCTTGTGGAAAAAATGATCCAATTTTTACAAAAATGAACAAAAAAAGGGATGAAAGAACCTCTCCTAATCACATTTATTCCTCCCATTCTAATGGAGACTCCTAAAGGGGGCGGGGCAATGACACGGGTTGAGGCAATTGATTTGTCAGGAGCCATTTTGGTTCCTGAACTGTC
>KV751339.1:195688-222883 GCA_001698575.1 Mola mola
TGAACATTGGCATGTTAGCGTAACGATGATAGGCTCACAGAGCCGCATGTTAGCATTTTCAGTGTGAGCATATTAGCATGCTGACAGTAGCATCTAGCTCGGTGTATTGTGCAGCCTCATGACAGAGCTGATAATACCTTGGCAGTAGCACTGAGTTTGAGACACGTTTTTATGAGGAAGTCAAAAAATTCAATCCAGGTTGTCTAGAAAAAGTTTCTGCTGTCCAAACAATTTCAGTTTCCACTATTTATGTTGGTAAATGGTTCAGGGATGGTGTAATTTACTCATCAAAGTCTCTGATCATGAAGTGCCATTACGCAGGAAGATGAGGCAGAGCAGGTTTTTGCAGTCTGTAGTTGTAGGGCACAGACTCAGTGGGCTGTTACCACTCACCCCCTCACCATCCTCATAAGATGCTGTAACATCACAAGATTTTCCATTAAGGCCTCTTAGCTTCAATCTTTCATCTCATGTACGCCCTGCCCTTTTTCTGCTCAGCCAGGAGAGTGTCCCCTTTTTTCTCATCCGTCCTCCAAACCAGCCTCCCGATTCCTCCATCGCTGTTCTGCGTATGTCAGCGAGATGAGAGCAAAATCCGAGCAGGAAGCAAGGTGTCTCTGCGGGGACTGGACTTCTTGGAGTAGATAGAATAGCTCTGATCTTTTTCCTGCACAATCAACACAGTTTTGTGTTTCCCCCCCATCCTCGCTGGCACCCGTGATATTTTTGCTTTTATTGATGCTGTTGTGTTTCATTTTGGATGTGACAGGGTGCCAACAGGCAGAGTGGGACCCTCTTTTATCCCCCCCTGTTATTTTATCTCCTTTCCAGAAAACTCTCAGAAGTGTGTTTCAAATGCAAAAAAGGAGATTTCCTGCCACATTTTCTCTGTGTCAGTGAAGGCATCTTCTCCCAGCACGATAATAGGTTTTCCAGTAAAAGGAAGTCAGATAAGCCACGGGAGGAAATTGAAATATTACAAACGAGGGTGCGAGCAAATGGGATGATTACCACTGTGCTCACCAACCCGCTCACACAGCCCTCCTCAACCCTGCAGCGATCTGGGATGGTAATGGGGTTTCTCGCTGTCAGAGCATCGGAGGCAGTGACATTAAAAAGACAGCAGAGCTCGGTAATGAGTCGTTAAAAGAAAAATTTGGAGCTTAACTGATCCGTTTCCATACCAACTGTCTTAGCTGTGCGGATTGAATCCTCTGGGTGCCTGCTGGGGGGGACAAGGAGGAGCTGAGGACGGGTGTAATGGGATTTGAGGAAGTGCCTCTGGCTGGAACTTCAGCACGCGCATACGCACACAATACATATGTCAAAACCTCTCAGTGTGTGTGTGTGTGTGTGTGTGAGGGTTTGTTTTGAGATAATCTTCAAAGCTTTCATATTTTCCAGAAACCCATCATGAAAGAGAGCAGTGAGCCAGCAGCAATTTTAATTTTATTCTGTGTGCCTGATGCATGTACTGTATGTGCATCAGGCACACATATTCTTATTTAAAATTATTGTTGTCGCAGATCTAGACTCCCCTCTGTTGTTGTATTTTTTTTTATTTGTAGGCTGGCTTTTGTTCTGGACAAACAGTCAAAGATGGGTGATGCACGCGGGCTCCCACATTGCCATGACAACCAGGCGTTTGCAGAAATCAGCGTGATGCCGACTCTCATGCAGGATTACATATGGACTTGTGGGGGGAAGAGAAAAAAAAAAGAGACAAGGAAGCATGCTGAGGCGCACAAGCGCAGATGCTGTATATTGTATACATGGCAGATATTAATTTTATATTGCGCTGGTCCGTCCATGTTGTTTACACGTTGCAGTGCAATAAACAGAAATTAGGAATGGGAGGAATGGGAAAAGGCAGACGCAGAGATAAGCAGAGAGAGAAAGATGAGGACGATACCAGAAATTGGATGTGGGTTAGAGATAACAAACTTTAATCACTGCACACTGACATCAAAGGCCTCGTTGGCAGGATGAACTATGAAAGTTTAAAAAAAAAAAAAAAGAATAGTTTAATTTCACAAGTAATCTCCCACCCCGGGGCTCATGGGTAAAACAAAAACTCTGTGAAGTAGATGAATTTAGCTAATCTCTCTTGCGCAGCTTCAGGGGATGGCAGAGGCGCGGGGACAAAAAATTGCACCAGTGCCGAGTTCTGCACTTACATTTGATGAAAGAGAGACGACTCATCGTCCCTGTGCAGGAGAGCAACATGCCCGAGTACAAGAGGGAAATCAGTCCGAGAGGATGGCAGGGCTCTGCACTCACCGGCGAGGACGAACGAGTGACAGACAGCTGTCTCCTGCTCGGATGAAGATGTCAAAATGGTGATACAGCAGACAGAGCTGATGATGGATGGTGTGTTTGAGGAATATATCTGATGGCTTTCAATGGCACAATCCGGTTTAGAGCTGAAATAATTAGTCCAGTGGTGGACTGGGAAGAGGGGCAGCAAAAGTGGCTCGCCGGATGCCTCTGGGGTAGATAAAACATGATGAAGTGCAATCTGGGATGTCATTTTCGAGGACAAAATGTGGTGAAGTGCCCACTCGAGCCAACTATGACGCTTTTTCACAATGATTGTGCATAATTGTGAGCATGAGCGCTGTCAAAATGCCTTTCAGTGACCCAGCGTGTGCTGGGAAAGACGAGTGAAACAGCTGCATCAGAGTCCAATTCGACAAGCAGCACCTTGCAAACTTTACGATGCTACGTCCGATGTCATCGCAAAGACACGTGGATGACTTTTTGTTCTTTGGTGCCCCACCGCATTCAACTGGTGCTCCTCTAATTACCCCCCCCCAAAAAAAACACTGAATCAGTCCACAAATCACCAGACTATCACGATTTAATGACTAATCTGATTCGATGGATGTTGGTCAGTTTTATACCTACTCAACCAGTCTAACCATGAAATTTTGCACATTCATCGTTGAACGCCCCCCTGAGTTCATTGAGTTTTATAAATTTTTCGTCTAGCGTCACAAGCAGGACAAAAGATTGATGCAGTGATGTCATCAGAGCTCGTCAGGTATCCATTTGGCATCTGTGGTTGATGTGTTAGTTTTCCCTTTAACATCACGGGCCGACGCACAAATATCCGCCCCTGGTCTGCATTAATTTGTTTAGGTTTAAGCACAAAACAGCTGTGACCAACTGTGGTTACATTTAGACACAAAAACTATAGATGTAGGAAAATATGACTGGTTGAGTTTCGGCTCCGAAACATTGCGGTTAGGTTCAGGACATCACTGGTGATGTTTGGTTTCAAACGCAGTTCTGGGTGACGGTTCCACTGGTTGAGCTCCACTCAACCCCAACCTCCATCATCCCTCTCGGCACTTTTGGGCTTTGGAATTCATGTTATGCTAAATCATCTGTCGAACTCTAAAATTGATGGCTTTACCCTGCTTCTATGCTAAACGGGGGTACTTTATGCATCTGGTTGCAAGGGGCCATGACAAAATGTCAATAATGGCATGTGAACGTGCTGCTGGCACCGCCAGAAACTTCGATCTTCTGCCTTGTGCTATCATCAGGTCCAGTTCTTTGGCTTACAACCAAACACCTTCTAAGCTACTGACATTCCCACCAGCCTCAGCTTTACTTTGTCTATCCATATGAAGGAGGCAGCAGGACTAGGATGGTAGTCCAGATGTCCCTCTCCACAGGAGCAAATGAGAGGTATAATCTCCTCAGTATGTCCCGGGTTTACCTTGGGGTCTCCTACCACTTGGCCGTGCCAACCTCCAAAGGAAGCTGTCACAAGCCTAAACCCCCTCAAAATCCTCCTTTTGTGGCAAAGGTGCAGCAGCTCTACTCTGCACTCCTTCTGAGCTCCTCACCGTATGTCTGGCTGAGGCCAACCTCCCTGTAGAGGAAACTAGTTTCAGCTTCTCGTATGCATAATCTCATTCTTTTGCTGACCCAGAACTCTGATTGTAAGTGAGGGTTTGAATGTCGACCTACTGATAAATGAAATGCTTCGTCTTCTGGCTTTGTTCCCTCTTCCCTCTTCCCTATAACGTTCCGGTACAGTGGCTGCATCACTGCTGGCACCGAACCAATCTGCCCGCTCAATGTCATGGTGTGATGACGAGGACATGCGGCTTGTGTTCAGAAGTTCTTCGAAGTGCACTTTCCATGACTCAGCACCTTCGTGAAAAAATTCCGAGCCAAGCCCTGCTTCTCCTTTGAGGGATGGCTCATGGTTTTGCGAGATTGTCCTTGAACCCAACTGTTAGTTTTCATAACCTCCCTGATCTCCTCCCGGGTATTTTCTGTGGTAACCACCCAGGCTGCAGCACCCCTGCACCTGTCCACTGGGAGAACAATCAGTTGACCTTTATATGAAAATACTTAGCTAGCCTTAAACCAGGTAATTGACCATTTTGTAAGTGCTTTCGCTCTACATGCTCCCTCACTGTATGTGTGAGGGCGATTGTTTTCTTGGGATCCGATAAGGACGCACACAGGCTGGGACAAAAAAAAGCTGAGCTGACCAATTCTCTTCAGATACACTCCAACTGCTGAGCGAGGACAAAATATCCTGGCAGCTGGTTCTTTTTTTGTTCATTTGCACCAATTGAAATGCTTCTTCTCGGATCAGCCTCAAGCACAAAGCAAACAGGCAGTTTTGTCAACAGCTATAAATGAAATCTATGTTTGCTTTTTAATTTTTTTCTTTTATCTTTAGGAAGGAGCTTTTAGCTCCCTCAGCCCAAGTATTTGCTGTGCAGATTCTATTTGGCCGGATTCTGTTTTGGATGTTTTCTCACAAAGCTGATTATGTTTTTTTTCCACTGTAGCCTCAATTATTAGACAATCATAAACAAAAGTCAAGTTCAACGATATTTCAAAGATGGGTGACAAATTAAAAGAAACTAATTTGGGCCACTTTCTACTGAAGTTCTAAATCAGATAACGATTTTTTGAAATGTCTGAACAGCCATGTGACCAGTGTTGGAATTTGTTTTGTTTTTTTTTAATTAAAATACCAGTCCTTCCAAATAACAGTCCATAAAAGTAATATGGCGTACATCATAAAGAGCTTGCGACATTGCTGCCATCTTGCTGGCCTGTATTGACTATACCGATTTCTTCTTCTTGTTTACGTCTGTACACATCATGTTGCAGGAGACGTCTTGGGGTTCTTTTAGCACACGTGGGTCACATGCGTGACCGTACCATGTCCTGGTGGTCGGGGCAACCTGACCGTGCCAACTATTTAAGTAGCATGACATCGCATAAACGCGATACGGTGTATCCCGAGAAAGATTCTGTAACAACAGAGAATGGAAAGAATGGAAGACATCCAGCTTTTCCTTTTGTTTCTCGTTGACACGTGGCTGTTTATCACACAAAGTAAACAAGCTCTGATTGAGAAAAGGCTGCACGCCACGAAGGGAAAGACAGCCTAGCCTTCAAAGGGAAGTGACGATTCTATCGACCTATCAGCGAACTGCAGTGGCTCTGGCCCCCGTCTTCATGGTACGGGATAGCTCTGGTTGGTATCCCAGGGGAAGGGTGATAAAACTGGCATGGTAGAGTTGGCTTTTTGCACCACCCTAATGACTGATTGGGTGATGGATGAGATTTGAATCAAGATTGAGTTTGATGATTTAGTTTGTGAAGCATTTACTGTACCAAGGTTGTTCATTATCTGGACACTTTATTGAGTAAAATACCATGTTTTCACCATCAAATCTTGCTTTATCTAAAGTTTCGTGACAAAACATGTTAGGCAGTGAAAGCAGTTCAACTTATTACAAGTCCCCTTTTTTTAAATTATTGAAAATTTAAACATAAATTATTGTCACACTTGCTTAAAATATTGAACTTGTTTAATGTGTCTGTAGACCAAAGGGGATCCTGGCCAGATGCGCAGAGAAAATATTTAGTTTAAATTTGAAAATCTAAGTCAGACGTTCAGATTTTATAGCTGTTTGGATTTCCAGAGACATTTCGATTGATGTTGAACCACTCTGGATGTCTGCGGATGTCCGACGAGGTCCCAGTCGGACATTCAGGCGTTGAATCAAAGTGGCTCTGGACTGACTGTCGTTTTATCTGAACATGTCTGATGATCAATCTGTCCAAAACAAACACAACAGGAGAGCAGATGGGGGTTTAACCGTCACTGCATCTGACACATCGGGCATCATCGTCCAAGAAAAGTGCAAGCATCATGTCCTCACAGTAGTGCCTGTGTTGGACTGAGTAGGTGACTTTGGGGACATTCAGCAGCTGAAGAGGTCATCATGGCAAAAAATCTAAATATGCATTTGGACCCAAAGTGATAAATGGGCAGAAGACAAAGTCAAACAGTTCATCAATGATGAATCAGGCAGCTGTCCCACAGTGAGAGAGAGAGAGGGGGAGAGAGAGAGGGAGAGAGAGGGAGGGGGGGGATGGAGGGAGGGAGAGAGGGAGAGCAAGAGAGAGAGAGAGAGAGATTTTGCGGAGCTCAACACTACCTCGCCCTGAATCGGATTGGGTTGGCGTGTGTGTTGTCGGCCGCGCCCTGTCTTCTGTGCGTAAAAGCCACGCACAGCACCACACACGCACGTCTCCTGCTCGGGCGCGGGCAGGTGGGACACAGAGATGGGAGTGGAGCGGCACCTTCTCTGCCTATGACACGGACACGCCGGGCGGGAAGGATGGCTCTCACCAGCCGGGGGATGTTGTGCTTGATCGGAAGCGCCTGCCTCTGGCTGCCGTTGCTCGCGGAGGTACGTGCACTCTACCGCTGATGATGATGATGATGATGATGATGATGATGGGGTTGATTTTGGTAACGTGGCCTGATTTCTTTTTGTCTTGTGCCGTACGGTCACGCTCTGACGACCCGGGCTGAAAAACCTTTTAATTGGCTCTAAAAATTAATTAGATGGATAATTAATAATATTAATTCCACCAATCGGGGCAACCTTTAACACCTGCCTCGTGTGTTTTCATGCTTAACAATAAGCTCATCCAGGCTGCGTTTCCAGCAAAGCAGGCGAGCATCAAACACCTCTAATCTGCCTTTCAGCCAATTAATGGCGCCCTCAAAGCGCATTGTCCAATTAACACTGTGTTGACTCACACTCATGCACGGTCTCAGTCTCCAACCCTCCTCATCTTCCTCCTCCAGCGGGATATCATCACAGGAGACCCCCGGAGGCTCTCTGTGCCCCCCGCGCAGGCTGAGGCAGCTGTTGTTGTCAGCCGGCGGTCAGAGGATGCTGAGCTGGAATTCGACATTTCTGCTTCATGTTCCGATCAATTAATGCCAAATCAATACATTAATCATCCCACGCATTGCTAATGTGCAACATATGAGCTGTGAAGGCCGCAGGAGTCGTTAGTGGAGCGATTTGATTAGCCATGCATGTAGGACAAATAGCCTTTTCTTTTTCTTCCATTTCAACTTCATTATAGAGGCATCTCATTTTGTCTGCAACATCACTGCGAAGCTGTTCGGAGGCAAACGCAAACAACCAACTCATATCTGTCGTTTTTGTCCCAACGGCTCACTTTTAGCCAATCAGGGCCCCGCATTCAGTTTAAATCGCAAAATGTTCGTCAGTACCGCCCACGTACCATTTCCTGATCCGTTGGGACCTTATCGATCCTCGATTCTCTCCGCAACCTTTACAAATCGGTCCAAAAATAAAAATGTACGTTTGATGTGATAGAACAACCTAAATATGTGGACGGTCAGCTGTAAACAAAACACAAACTCCACTGGTGAAGATGTTTTGTTGACCCGTCTGTCCACCTCGACCTTGAACGCAGCATCGGCCGACCTCCACCTCCTCCTGTCATAATTCCGACAGCTGCTGGAAAGCTTTCTCACGTCAACAAAGGTCATTTTGGGGAATACCGAGAAGCCACTGATGCTGTTCACACAAATCCATCATCTTCGTCTGCTGAGAAAAGTACATTTATATTCACAAAGGCAAATCATTTTGTAACTAACTAACTAACTAACTAAACTAAATTTTGTTCCAATAGATCAGGGAAATGACAAAATGTTGCAAATTGTTACCGATACGTTCTCATGCTGAGGCGCTCACAGCGCCTGATTTAAGGCTGCCTCCGATGAAAATCATGTTTTTGACGTTGTTAACCCGTGCATGTGGGGTTTTTATGTACTACGTCATGTCTGAAATAAGCAGTCACGACTGAGGACTTCCAAAATATACAGCATCCAAAACCCAAATTCTGACAGCCAGGGTGTTTTACGTAAAACACCTCAGGAACCAATCCTGACGACTTGTGTGGGTGGGGCTTAAAATTGTAAAAAAAAAATTAGCATTGTGATGCATCGACTTGTAGGCGATCTTATAGAAGTAGTTCTTTCTTCTTCCTGGGAATCCATGTCTGGTTCAAACACATGTGGCTGAATTACTCCATTGTTAGAACTTGCCACTGTGCAGCCTATAGTAGACTAGTTTAAAAGTCACTTTATTTTTCAGATTAACTAAATTTTATTTGTAGAAACCCCACAAAAAAACTATTTACAATTTGTCTCAGTGGGCTACTACTACTACTGGATGTGCCCTCAGACCCTCAAACCGGGTGAGGATGAACATAAAAGCCCCTGAATGGAGAAAAATAGGAAACCTGACGAAGAACCACAGGACGGACGGATGCAATGGATGTCCCATGTACAGAACACGTCAACGTGACAATAACACAGTAACAGTAATGACAGTGTTTCTGATACATGATTAGTTGATTGGCTATTCGTCAGTCAGGTGCTGTAATTGTCTGAGAGTGTGGGTAGATTGTAGCTTCCCAAAACCAGCAACAACTAGTGGAAAGGCTGACACACGTTTTCAGCATTCAGGACCTAAAAACATGACTTCAGAGCCATTTCCATCCTGCCGTGATTTCACTCAGAGCACTTCTGCATGTCCTCCTCTCCTCTGTGTGCGTTGCTGGACGCAGCTGCGAGAGCGTCACAGGCGATTAGAGCCGTAATGGAAGCATGCGATTGATGCGAGTGTGGATATCAGCAGCCATTTTCGCTACCACAGGTCACCTGCTCCTGCTCTGATCTCATTATCTGAGCAGCACCTGCCAGGACGGGTTTGCGCGCGTTGTGTCCTCTGCTGTTCTGCGAGGCGACCCGCTGTGAGGAGGTGCCACCTGATTTCTGAGGGCGAAACAGACACGATGCTGTCTCACACTTTGTGTGTGTGTGTGTGTTTACAGTTAGTACACTGCACACACTCACAGCTGTCATTTTTTAATCTTTGAGGAGGGATGCCTGTCATTCATAGATGAGATAAAAGAAAAAGTGACAACATCAGAGACTGTTCTGTGCTCCCTGCGTGCGGTCTGGCTCTGGCCTGCATGTCTCTCCGAGAGGGACCATTTTCACCACGCTTGGAGCACAATCCCTTAATGGAATATGTGCTGAAATGTTCTACTGTTATTGCGAGAACGAGTCGGGTTCATGCTTTAAGTGGCCATAAAATTTGTTGGATCTGTCTGATGTGTGCATGTTTTTTCTAACAAACACTTCAGATTTCCAAGACATGAACGGCTCGTGGATGCGAGTAATGATCGATGACTGCTTGGTAAAAGAGGGGGGAAGTAGTCGGTGGATGTTGCTAAGCTGCTGCAAAACCAGTTGGACCATTGTCTGCATCCACATTCTCACTGTACCCACCATCAGTATCGGCTGTTTTTAACAAGGAGCCCGATGTCTCCTGAACCTTTGAATCCATTTTAAAGGGCAGTTCAGCACGTTGGGGGAACACAGAAATACATTTTTGGACAACTATTTTTAGTTTCTTTAAGGTAGAATTGACACATTTTACTGTGAAAAGATCCAATTCAAACCAATTCAGTCTCTATAGCTCACGGTTCAGAAATTAAGAGACAAATCAAAAAAGAATTTTCACAAAAAAATCTATGTTTCAATGCTTTTAAGTTGTGGAAACTATTACTACATAAAAACTGGTTCGATGTCTTGATGGGAGAAGCCTGCAAATCAGAATCACGGCAAAATCTGCTAAAGCCAGCAGATCAAACTGTTTCATCACTTCATGCAGATGGAGAGACGCGCGTCCTAACAGTCATTTATAACTGCAAGAAAACAATACTCTGGTTTTTGCTATTGTTCCAAAAAAAGACAGTATGCTAAACAAACAGTTTACATGGCAAATTCAAATGAATATTCCACTAATATTCCCGTTTACATGCAGCTGATTGAACAACGTGCAGCGCTGACTGTAAACAGTTGGGAGCGTGTCAGAAAATTGCCTTAAATATCCCGACTACATGCTCTATACACGTCCGGAAATGCTCTTAAAACAGGCGTAATACTAACATGTCCTACGTTTTACACGTCCTTTATCAAATTCTGAATGTTGCCATATTGAATATAATTGATGGATTAATATACTCAGTGATCCAGAATTAGGCATGCTCGCACTGGTGTAATACTGTTTCTATATGAAATATATGACCTTTACTGAGAAGAGCTGTGAGGTGTTTGCGAGACGGTGTTGCTGGGGCAATCCCTAATTTTCCCATCAAATTTTAGCAATATTTGACCTATTCTGCTAATTTACAGGCAGGAGGAACAGAAAACATAATCTCAGCACCTTGACTGGCCGTCGTCTTGTTACTTCCCTCCTGTTTTTGAGCATAATACCGAAATCAGCTCTCTTCTTGTGTGCAGGTGGTGGCTGAGGACAGTTACTTAAACGAGGTGCAGAACTCAGGTAAGTGGGCAGCGACGCTCCCGTCTTCACTCGGCCGTGAATCGAGCTCGTCTCCATCCCGCCGCTGCTGTTTTTTCCTCCAGTTTAACCCACATTCCAACCCACACGATCCCCCTCTGCTGATGCCTCCTCTTTCTTCTCTCCCCTCCAGCCTGCACCCCTCTGCATTTCATTTTCCCTCTTCCTTTCCCAAAAGCCTGACAGGAGCGGAGGCCATGATGGGGGGGTGGGGCGAGGAAACCCTCCTGCTCACTGCTGAAATGTCTGCAGCCGCTGCACAGCATTGACAAGTGAAAAATACATGCCGCTACGATCACATATCTTGTGTTTCTGCAGAACAAGCCCCCATGCGAGGGCTCTAAATAGGATCAGGTGTTAGGCAAAAAGTTGATTGTCATAATGTTGCACAGGTTAGTGAGTTAAAATGCCATTTTTACTGGAACAGAAGATGCTGCACACCCCCCCACCCCCCATACAGCGAGCCTCTGAGTGTGAACCGTGTCAAATACTCATTGTGGCTGGGAAATGGATTAAAGGAGCAGGGAGACTGAATGTTCCCATGGTGATGGGCAGAGTACGGTTGTTGTGGCAATGTGGAGGGTGTTAGCAGCGTGTGTGTGTGTGTCTGTGTGAACGCTGCGGGTGTTGAGATGTGAAAATTACTTGAACGACAAATTTTATGATGTCCCCCTTCCCCTTATAATAAAAAAAGAGGGATGTGACAGGGATTCAGTGAAAATATTACCCAGTTTAGTTACGTAACACTGTTGTGTTTTTTTTTACACTATTAAAATTTCATCAACCCGGCCATCAAACTTTTACTGCCATTACAGAACACATGCAGCTTTAAAACATTCTTATTTTTTTTATAGGTGATCATCATCATAAATGTAAGCGACAGGACGCACACGTGTTGTTATATTATAAAAACAAATGTTGAAATAAGGACATATAAGTTGCATATTTTCACATGAGCATGTGGCATACATGTGACATCATTCTGAAAACTAAAGAAAAAAAAACATCCATAATTATTTTCACAGCAGACATTTCGACACGTCTACACGAGTACAAACTGAAATGGCAAATGGTACAAAAAAGTTAATTTGTTCATAACTTAACTGTCAGATATTTCATATTCGTCAGGGGTAAATTTAAATATTTCGAGCCTTTTTCTTTTTTGAACTGTAGTCCATAATTATCTAAATTAGAACAGAAAAATGCTTAAAACATTTTAATTTACCCGTAATGAGTCTATATTATTTACTCCTCACTTTTACTGCCTGAGCAGCTGTGGCCTTCTTAATCACATGACGTTAGCGTGTAACATGCGAATGCTCTGAGCTGTGCTCATTCACATTGAACATGTACAACCTTAACAGTCATACCAGACTAAGCATTTATTTTTTTAAAAGGTGCATTATCTATATTTATGCAGGTCTGGTCATTTATTTTTGGTCCATCTTGGGTGTCATTTATAACAATTAACAGTTTCTGTTTTATTGGCGTGTCCCAGAAAGACATTGCTAACCTTTTACAATAACGGTACATTAATTAGCATTAGTAAATGCTTATTACTGCATTATGTTAACTAACATCCTAATTCATACATCATTCAGTATTTTAGAACCATACAATTAAGTGTGACCTAAGAGATACATGACTTCAACCTTAGTATAACGGTCATAGACAGCATTAATAAATGGTTAATTCAGGTTAATAAATGCTTTATTGGGGTTAAGTGACTGAGTCACTATGCTTCCAATTGTATTATTTAACTGTTAATAGGCAGTAATACATTAATTCATAGTTGGAAACTATTGAAGTATCTGTTTTAGAGAACTGTTAGTGACAACATGACTCATTTATTAACAGTTATCAAGTTCTTATTACTGCATTAACTAATGTTAATTACTGAACTTTTATTATAAAGTCTTAACAAGACACGACAGCGAGGCACCATGTACAACAGGAGGACCCTGAAGTACCTAAAAAGAGTTCCGTTTTTTATTTGTGGTTTTGTGCTGATTCATGTCAACTGCCTGAAGAATGAGTAAGTGCAAAACAAGCAGTATTTTTACAACTGACAACTTTTTTTTTCTTATATACACACACACTAGATAATTGCGTTCCTTTGGCCACCTTAGCCTTATTGCTGAAAAAGAGAAATACAAGTACATCAAGACTTTGTGATTTAAAGTACATCAAGACTTTAAACCACTAGTTGATGTTGGTTGGTGACTAATAATCAGTATTGATCCATAGTATTTTTAGTATTTGATTTTTGAAAGATTCATCCACTAAAGTGCCCTGGAAACTGGCTTTGCCTTAAAAATAGTGAACAAACTGCAGACTCATCCTGTGATCATTTCACCCTCATGTTTTGTTTTTGTTTTGTTTTGTTTGTTTTTTTCTCACCCGAATCACCCAAAAATCACTGAGTCTCTGCTCCTTCCATACGGCCGACAGGAACAATTATCATCGGCTCCAGGTTTGCCCCGTATTCATTGTCACACGGGTTGAAGTAGGGATACAGCTCTTCAGTGAATAAACAGTCAGTAAAGGAGTAAATCAGTTTTGCGTTCTGGACGTCGTAGAAAGAAATATGGCCTCCGTCATAGTCCACAAACACGCCAACTTTCTCCACTTTGCCCAAGTACACCGGCACGTTGGGACAACTGAACGTCTCGAACATATCGACGAGGAACCAGATGGCCCAGAGTCCAGACTGAGGACTCCGTAAAAATGGCCCAATCCTCTGGATGGATGCCGTGGCCACGCCCAGGCACCACTCCGTCTTTTGGCCCACGAACACCTCGAAGTAAAACTTCTGCGCCGAGAAGCCTCTGTCTCCTATGACTGCCAGGTGTTCCGTGAACGTGTTCTGGTTCGGAAGCTGGTTCGGCCACAGACCCGCGCAGCTGTTGTACCTCACCTGTTTCCTGTCAACGGATATGACGAGCAGCGCGTGAGCCGTGGTGGGATCGAGCACAACACTTACTTCGTGCTGCCGCATGGCGCTCAGCGCGCAGACTCTCGACACATTGGTGCCGTCGGACATTTCTTTAATTTCCTTGTTCATGTTACTCAGCAGCGTCTGCAGCTGAGACACAGTTTGGCTCAAGGATCTGCGAAGGTGATGAACCTCCAAGTGTCTGTTAAAACTGAAGGTGGACAGGTCCATTGTGGGCGGCAGGAGGGATGAGTTCTGGAAGGTCTGGAGGAAACAAAGCTGGTCACTGGTCTGTTTTAGCTCCTGCAGTTTCACCACTGTCATCCTCAGCTGGGTGACCTCGGTCTCCATGCTGCTGATAAACCCAGCTGCTTCGTCTTCTGCTTCCTTCTGCTTCTCCTCCATCACCCTCACGAGCTCCGCCTGGCTCTCATGAAGCTCCGACACCAGCATCATCAACCCCTGCCCGCTGCACGCCATCAGGTTTTCGCTCTCCGTCGCAGTTTGTGTGACTAATCCCTTTATCGCGCTGACCCTGTGCAGCCGTTCCTGGATCATCCGCTGCGCCGCGGCCTCCGCCTCCTCCAGCAGAGCCTTCATCTCCGTGCGCGCTTGCTGCACGGGAACAACGTTATGGTTCGCGTGCCGGGAACCGGCGCAGACGTCACAAAGCAAAGCCTTGTCATTTTTGCAGAACAGCGTGAGGAGTCTGGTGTGCACCTTGCAGATCCTGTCCTCCTGGGTCGCCATGGGTCCAACCAACGTGTGTCTCTTTAGCCAGGCAGCTCTGCGATGAGGCTCGAGATGCACGGCGCAGTAGGACATCCGACACTCCAAACAGGACTTGACGGCCTCTTGCTGGCCTTCAGTGCAGATATCACACAGCATGGCAGCGCCAGAGCTCGCCGCCTGCGGCCCCGAGCTCTGGGTGTGAGCGACCGCCAGCTGGAGCGACATGAACTGCTCCACCAGCTCCGAGATGCAGGTGTTGACCTTGAGATCCGGCCGGATTTCGAACGTTTCCTTGCAGAGGGGACAACGGCAGACCGTTGCACCATCCCAGTAGTTGCTGAGGCAGGACATGCAGAAGTTGTGGCCACAGGGGGTGGAGACCGGACGAGTGAACACGTCCAGGCAGATGGGACAAAGGAACTGGTCCTCGGACAACAGACTGGTGCTGGAGGCCATTTCTGAAAACCAACAAACACAAACGTCCCTTAAAATAAGTGATCCACGCAAAAGCTGAGATTCACAGACTGCTCACTGCAACAGAAAATGATCTATTTTCAAGATATCCTTATCATAATGGTGTGCATCAACGTTTACTGGAGCCCGACCAATATATCAATTCGCGATATTGGCCCATAAAAGATGTATCATATTGGCATATATGTTAGTGATATCACATGATATATGTTTTAAAAGTCAAAATGCAGAAAAAGATGTTTGGGGTGATTTATAATAGTTAAATTTCCACTGAAAGTCACTGTTTCAGTCCACTGCTGTCACCGAGGACAGCAAAAGTTCATTGTTAATCTGTAAAATATTCTGATATTCCGTCTCTGTCTCTTTTTGTTTCTATGTTTGATAAATTTGTGTATATCGGACCAATATAAAAATATCAGAACTTTTTAATTCCCCAATGCTCCGAAAACGGCACATCAGTCGGGCTCGATTGAGTAAATTCATGCGACTATAAGGACGAGACGTCAAAAATATTGTAACAGAGACGACGCAATGAGTAAATTAATGGATAAAAAGTAGCAAACGGCTGCACAAAATCGGGAAAATAACCAAAAATAAAATTCACGGTTAGTGGGAAATATCATTCCGTGGAAATTTGCTCAGGTTTGCAACTGTCTAGAGATTCTTAGCCCTGATGTTCTGGGTTTTTTTTTCTTTTCCAACTCTTCCCTCATTTGTAGTAGAACTGAAATATATAAAGCAGCTTCATCAGAGTGCAGAGAGAGGGCTGATATTAAGACCAAAAACAGGGGCTTTTGCGAGTACGGTGGCGCATTTATGAGAAAATACATCACAAATTTAGGAGGAAAACTGAATATTCCGGGACAGTGACCCTAAATTTTGGTCCCCGCCGCCACCCGCTGTGCATCATACCTGCCGTGATGATGGAATAAGATTAGAGGTGTTGTGATTTAAGCCCACAGTCACCATACTATCATGAGCATCCGCACTTTAAGGACACGTTACTGTAAGACAGCTTGATTTGAGTTTATTTTCAACTCAACAATTTGATGTCACCGTTCTCAACCCATTTTCTCAACGATTTTGATCATTTTGCAGTCAGCCGTGAAGTTGCCAACTCTGACAATCGAAACGGGACTGGATGTGGAAGAAATATGTTGCTTTTCTTTGTCATTTTTCATTATTTAAAAAAAAAGAAAAAGAAAAAGAGTCTTTTGGTTTGAGGTTGCCGGTTGGACGAAAAGGGTGATTTCATGTGTTAATCACACCAACAACTGGACTGATTGTGGAATGAAAGTCGACTGGCAGCGTTTTTACAAGAAACAGATGCGTGTTTTTATTGTAAAGTATTTTCTTTTAAAAAGCCTTTGACCCCTTTAGAAGTTGTGAAATACTTAGTTCACTCTTGAGCTGGAAAATGGCGGCTTTCGGCGATTTAAAGGCTAAAACTCTCGCACAGAGGTTTTAGTCTTTCCGAGGCCACAGCAGCTCTCAGACGGGAGCAGAGAGCTGATTTTCGCTCCAACGGCGACGAGCCGGATGAAACTGCAGCTTCGTCACAGATTCGATGCGCAAACAGATGAAGTTGTGGCTCTGGAAAAGGCTACTCACATCTATCGAGGCTGCTCGGTGTAGGAGAGACGACGAGGGCGGACAGCGAGGCTGTTTCGTGGAAAAAGGCGTAAGTTTCGCTTTCTTCCTGTGTCGTGTCTCTTAACTGCACATGCGCGCCTCTGCGTCACGACGGAGGCGTTTTGGCCCCGCGCGCTGCTGAGGGCCCGTTGTCTTAGTTATTGTTTGACGACAGAGTTCTGCTTCAGTTCGCCTCTTATCTGCCTTCCAAATTGGATGATTTGTTTCTGTGCAGCTTGTCGGGCTCTGTGAGTGTGTGAGGGCTGCACGGTGCAGCCTTCTGCCGTGTGTGTCGAGCAGATAAGACCGCTGCTGGTTACTGAAGCAGCCCCGACCATTAATCATAGTGCCTGAGCGGCTTAAAGCTGCCAATGTGTGCAGAGATATGAGCCGCACCACAGGGAAAAGCACTACTAAAGAATGAGCGTTTCATGCTTTTGGAGAACTTTTGTGCTTTGAGGTCAAAGTGACGGGTGGCAACATGATCAAATAATAAAGAATAAGCTTAGAAATTGGGATTCGTTTTCACGAGCTGATCTTTGAATTTTTGACTGACGTACTGAAACACTCACATGGCCCAAATCGATGTTTTTACTATGTAAATCATCAAAACTCTTTCCATTGACTCTTTCATTTATCACCGTCATGAGTTCGGCTTTCATACATTGAAATACCTGCAAACAAGCAGCATTTGCATCAGGCTCATCTTGTTTGTTTGAGTCTGAGTAGAGTAAACGATATTGCTGCAAGTGTCTGGTATCGTGGAGTCGACACCCACAGGGAAACAGCCTCGCTGACCATAAATGCACTGTGTCAAAGGGACGTTTCTGCTTCCTGACGCTCACAGTTCCTGACACAGTCAGTAAGCTGACAAATGGGCGCCGTGTGCTGCTGCTTCTCAATGTTTCCCAAAGACAAAGTGGATTTATTCCAACTTGAATTGATCTCATCTTCCGTAAACATCTGAGTGATTTCTTTTGTGAAGTTTTAGACCCCCAGAGGCTGGGAAATAGGGCTTATGTCAAAAAGTATCGGGTTTTTCCTTTAGAGCTACGGCCTCGCTGGGCTGTTAGCACAAAGCTAAGAGGTTTCAGGGCAGTTTACAGAACTGGCCACTTAACAACCGTCATGCTGTCACGACCACAAATGTATTTTAGAAGATCCAGATCATCCTTTTATAGAGAAATCTTTAAAAAGGGACGTATTGGAAGCCACTTTAATAAACCATTTTTCAGCATCCGTGCACCTCTGAGGGCTTTTTTCAGTGTACAGCTCTGCTGGTCCTGCAGTATCGCTCCTTTTTCATCAGCATGTGATGTATGTTTTAAAGAGGCTACGCTTTGTGTCCTGCTCTGTGCTTTGTGGCCTAATTTTCTACACTTTGATGTCAGCAGTCTCTTTGTCTCTCAGCCCGTCCTTCCCCCTCACCGAAGATTACTTGAAGTGTTTAAGTGACACGGATCAGTGGGAGTACAAATTCTTTACGAGGTGTATGAGACTCGTCCATAGAGGCCTTTGTGTTCAGATAAAATCCAGACGTGGGGTTAATGCGGCTGAACGAGAGCGATTCCGCTCTTCTATTCCACCCAGTCCTCCAAAACTTCCCCCATTTCACTCGTGTTTCTATTCACGTCGACCCAAACCCTCCCATGTGGCCCTCCCACCAGCCTCACCGTGTCCTCCTCTCCTGCTGCAGTGCCTCTGTCCTGCTCTGAGGGATTCACCGAGTTGGGATACTACAACGGCACCGTGTCTCAGACGGACTCTGGCGCTCCCTGTCTGAAGTGGACCGAGTTTCCCGACTACGTCATGCAGTACCCGGGCCGAGGGCTGGGCGACCACAGCTACTGCAGGAACCCGGACCGGGAGTCCAACCCGTGGTGCTTCTTCAGACAAAACTCTGGAGCCATCGGCTGGGCCTACTGCGACTGCCACCAGGGTACCGAGCTCAGGGCCAGTTACCAAACAAAAATGTAACCCCTTCAGCAGCAAAACAATGTCATTTATGATGAAAGAGTAAAAGAGGATAAATAAAGGAGTGGTAAATAATAATTCATTTAATTTCACGTGACACTTTATCATTTATCGTTATAACACAGGCCCAGAAACGTTAAAAACTACTGGTTTCAATTGTGAAAATGTTCTTCACAGGTTTAAAGAGACGACAGCTGGTGGCTACAACCATCCAAACCCAGTGATATTCATTTAACAGGTGTAGAAAACAAACAAACCATGAAACAGTGAATGAGTTAAAGGGGCAATCAGCAAAAAAAAAAAAAAATGAATACAATTAGCTCATGTGAGAAGAGATGTGCCCACGGGGAAAAATCTCTGCCGTTACCACCTCGACTGAGTGTTTTTGTGTATTTTGAAGACAGAATCAGAGCATATTTGCAAAACGGAAGGATGTAAAATGCCTTTTTTTTCTCTGTTGTGTTGTTTTGTGGTCACCGGAAGCCCAAATTTAAACCCAAATCAAATTTGAAGAGCTAAAAGAAGAGCAAATGATTGAAATTCATTATACAGGATAATTCTTCATCTTTTTGCAGATCAGCACCACATTATCATCAGGGTCAGGACTTTGAAAAGAATTAACAAGAAACTGGGTTTATTTCGATGAAAGAACCACACAGACTTGGAGGAAATCACCTCTTTTGTCCAGGGACCCGCCTGTTCAGTTTATTTGTGCGTAAAATCTCATTAAGTTCCCGACTTTAATCTCAGAAAATTGCGGGGGGGGTGTTTTCTCGCAAGATAACAACTTTCTTTTCTTGTAGATTTACGACTTTTGTCTCCTAAAAAAAAAAAATTCAATGTGACCCTAAAAACTTATGTCTTCTTCTGTCTTCAATTGGCAAAAAAAAAAAAAAAAGCAACAACAACAATTAATGCAGCTTTGAAAATAAATAAATAAATGAAAAAATAAATAGATATGATCTGATCGTCTGCACAGTTTCCTTTCTTCGTTTTGTGGAAGTGAGACCCTCTCGTCTCTGGGTTCTCAGGCGCAGCTCGCCTGGTCGGCAGCTCCTCGTCCGGCAGCGGACGCGTCGAGGTCTACCTGAACGGCCAGTGGGGGGCGGTGTGCGACTCTCACTGGTCGGACGGAGACGCCAGCGTGGTCTGCAGGCAGCTGGGCCTCGGGTGAGAGGAAACAACAGTTGTGGTCTCGCTCGGCGCTCCGCGGCTCCTTCTCACCGCTGGCATCTCTGTTTCCGCAGCGACATCGGCACGGCCCTGCAGCACTCGCAGTTCGGCTCCGGTTCCGGCCTCTTCCACTACGAGCGCCTGGGTTGCCGGGGCGACGAGAACAGCCTGAGCAAGTGCAGGAGCAGGACGTTCGTCACGGGAGACTGTAGCCATGGAAACGAGGCGGCAGTGATGTGTGCGCCGCCGGAAGGTCAGTGTGACTTTAACCAGACCGACACACCTGAGACACTCTGAGTTGTTTTTTTTTTTTTTTTACATATGTTTGTTTTTCTAGTCTTTAGGTAATTCATTTATTGTATCTATGTGTTCCTGCAATGTTAAAGGAGCCACATGTAACAATATTAGCTCAAAAACACCAGTGTGTCCTCAGTCCAACAACACCCAGACTGTTTTCTTGTCAGTTTTGGCCCCTGCTGGCCTCCGTAGATGGCCAAGGCTGCATTGAGGTCCCTGGTAGATTACCACAGCGCGGCGGCTCAAATTCATCAGTCTTTGGTAAAACTTTGGAAAAGAGTATCTGTTTGGTTGTGTCTGGGGTTCACCCTCAGCGACAGCTAATAGAGAGAGGTAGGAAAAACGCTTCTGTTTCATACAGAATCTTTACCGGCACTGCAGGTATTTCCTCCATGTTTCCAGACATCTGCAGTAACAAAGAGAGCGTAACAAACGGTGAAAAGCGTGCTTATTTACAAAGTTTTAACTGGCTCTGTGCTGCTGCGTCGTGCAGCCTTGTCGGGCTGAACAGTCCCAGCCACAGACATCCATGCTGGAGTAATATTCATGTATTTTTTGACATGTTCGTGCCTAAAAGAGCAGGAAATAGGCTCCCAGTGCCTGGATGCTGGTTGACCTCGTGAACCTCTCCATCCTCCCTCAGGCAGCGGCCCTCCGCTGCGACTGGTTGGGGGCGAGGAGGACTTTGAGGGTCGCGTGGAGGTGTTCCACGGGGGCAGGTGGGGATCTGTCTGCGACGACCAATGGGACGACAGAGACGCCGAGGTGGTGTGCAGACAGCTGGGTTTCGGGTACGTCCGCCGGCGACCTTTCACACCTTCACACCATCCTGTCCTTTTCCAAACGGATCTCATGTGAAATCGCCCTCAGTACTCTGCACGGCATCGTTCTGTAGTTTTATTAATGCTGTTATATCCCATTACACACAAAAAGTTGAGTTCCTCAACTTGTCTGAGCCAAAACTGCAGAGGACAGGTGACATCGTGGATACTCATATCTGTTGCATTACATTCTGCACCGTTTTCTGGTGTTAGTTATTGTTTTCCTGTTCTTTGCTACTATTTTTCCATTCTCGCCCATTTTTTTGCCTGTTATAACCATTCATATATATGTTCAACTAAGACATTTTTTACACCTTTTGTACCTTTGGAAATACTTAGCTTTTTCTGCAAACATTTTGCCATTGATTTCTTGCAGAGAAATACCAAAGATTCACCTTTTTCACATTTTCCATCCTTTCATCCACCTTTTTCCCTTTTTAACTTTTTTCGAGTACAGGAGTTCAACCTTTTGTTGCAGCCAGTTTTACGGTCCAGAACTTGTATGTATTTTAGCAGTTTCCTGTCAGCATGCGGCATCCACACACATTTTTGCCACGAAATGCAATTTTTCTAATTCTAATTAAATGCTACAGGCCTGTTATTGGTGGGACTTATGGTGTACTGTCACTCTAAAATCCTGCGTGTCTACCCCCAGCCTGCACGCACAGAGTGAGAGAGGAGTGGGATGCACCTGTCAGATAGATGTTCAGACTTTAAAAGGAATGAAAACACCTCTTTTTATGTAGATTTTCTTTAAACCTGTGCAGGTGCTCCCTCTTTATAATCCCTGCAGAGGACAAGTAGCGTTCCAAACCGCTCAGAGTGACAAACGGCCATGAAGTCGTAGTTCTGGCGAGGAAAACTCCTCCCATGTTCAACATATGGCTGCGTTTTATCTGCGCAAACACTGCGGGACATCTCGCCATCTGTGCTTGTGCTTCTAAATAATACATGTGCAGGTTCTCATGCAGCTGCGCGCCGAGGTGTTCTGACACGTAAAGACAAAAGGGAGGGAAAATGATGTTTCCCAACAGGACGGCTTCTTGTTTTCATGTGTCAAACACTTGCGGGCTTGTCATGTTTTTGTGCTCTTTTAAGCTTTTTGCCAACTGATATTCAAACCCACATGTGGTTCAACTGGCTACGACTACTAACAGTCAAATGCGCTTTTATACGATGGCTGGCGTTAGCTCGCCACCCCAAATAACGTTTGATATGTGGGATTAAAGCTCTACAGGAAGAAGAGAAGCAGAGAGAATCTTTCCAAACGGTGGAGCAGAAAGGCTTGGACCAAAACAAACACACAAAGTGCTTTTTGTAGCATTTCAAGCACCAATAAATAAATAATCGCCACACAAATGCAATAACTTCCCTACAGGAACAATGTTTTATTTATTTGTAGGATTTATTTTTAGGAATTTGCTTAACTTTGAGAGTCTTGTGCTGTTTATTGTCTTTTGGCCACAGGACAGTTTGTTTAATGAAACATCCTGATAACTATTAGATTACTATCAAATGATGTACAGATATCTGTATGATATTACGGATTAGGGTAGATAGGTTAATCTGATGACCTTTAACTTTTATCTGCCTCAATTACCAGGTCAAAAGTTTTATTTGCTCGTGTGCACCAACCTCAGCACTTTGTCTTTGGTGCTAATGAGTCAATATTTGCCTGCTAACATGCTAAAATGACAAAGACGAACAACATTACACCACATATCTTGAAATTAGCATGTTGGCATCATCATTGTGTGCTGAGGTCTTATAAAGATAAACATGAGTCACTTGCATCAGTGTGTAGGAAGGTTAAAAAAAAACCCCACAATGTTTGGTAAAATTGTGTGTGTGTGTGTGTGTGTGTATGTGTGTGTGTTGTAGGGGGGTGGCGAAGGCCTGGTCGTGGGCTCACTTCGGTCAGGGTTCAGGCCCAATCCTGCTGGATGCTGTGAAGTGCACGGGAAACGAACTGTTCTTGGATCAGTGTCCCCATGGCGACTGGGAGCAGCACAACTGTGACCACATGGAGGACGCTGGGGTGTCCTGCAGCCCTTATACAGGTACGCGCAAACACACAGAGAGGCTCCAAGCTTCTATTTATAGCCCCTGACCGTCAATAAGTCATGACTGCAGCGACATCTTGTTTGGGACACGCAGAAGCGTCTCTACCGGCGCGCTTCCATTCATCAAACTCATCTGCGATTAATAATTAATATGGAAACGATCCACGATTGTTAAAAGTAAATGTAGCATCTATAATTGTCTTATGGCCGTGTAAAGGAGCCGATCAGTGTTTCGCGGAGGACTTTTTCATGGCCACACTGAAACTGTTTCAGATGGTGTGGTGAGGCTGGTGGGAGGAGACACCCCTTGGGAGGGGAGGGTGGAGGTCTTCCACAACGGGGACTGGGGGACGGTGTGTGACGACCACTGGTCCCAGCAGCATGCAGAGGTGGTCTGCAGACAGCTGGGCTACAGGTACTGAAACCAGAGGAGTGACGGCTGGTAATTCATTTTTATACGCGCGCATCTCAAAAAATTAGAATATTGTGAATTTTCTATCTGTTATTTTAGAAAATGAATATTTAATATATTCTAGACTCATTACAACACAAGAGAAAAGGTTGCAAGCATTTTACTATTGTAATTTAGATAATAATGTATGAAACAAAGTTTGAAGTGTTTCATTATGTGCAATTAGTATTGATTATATAGATCATGATGATGATGATGATGATGTTGTATGAATGTTCAATTGTTTGACCTAAATAACAAAAAAACAAAGCTTTTCTGACATTATGCCACTTGTTTGAGACGCACAAGTATATTGAAAAATTAGAAGAAGTCATCAGATTTTTATTAATAGTTAATTAAAAAAAGTTTGGCCGAGGGGGATTCACATTCAAATTTGTTTTTCATCGTCTTTCATCATCATTAATTAATGCAGTAATAAGCTTTTACTAACACTTAATTGTGCGCCAACTACTAATTTATTTCTTCTTGGCAACTGAGCTGCTAATTCACACAATATTCAATAGTTTAAAACCAAATTGTTAAGCGTCACAAATAGCATTAATAAAAGGTTAATCAATGTTAATAAATGGTTTATTAAGGTTGGAAGTAAGTGTAAGTAACTGTGTCGAAATGCTTGTCATTGTATTATTTAACTCTTAATTAATGGCTGTTACTGTGTTAACTAATGTTAATACTGTGGTTATGAATAAGTAGCTTAGTTAACATGAGGACTGTTAAACTGATAAGTGATTATATGACACATGAATTGTTAGTAAATCTTATTACTGCATTAATTTATGTTACTCAATGTACCATTACTGTAGTGCTTCCACCTGCTTTTGCCAAACAAAGTGAGTAAAAGTCACTTTATTCAATTTTAAGTTTGCACTCCGGACTCGTTCTGCACCCTCAGGGGTCAAGCCGAGGTCGTCTTGGACGGGACGTTTGGCGAGGGCGTGGGTCTGATCCTGCTGGACGACGTCCGCTGCGAGGGAACGGAGACCTCCCTGCTGGACTGCCAGCACGGGATCTGGGGCCGGACCGACTGCTCCCACAGCGAGGATGTGGGCGTTCGCTGCAGGGGGCGTTCCAGCCAGGAGACAAACCAAGTGCCCGTTATCGCACCTTCCACAGGTAAGAGAACAGGTTTCACCAAAGTCTTCTTTTACTGTATCCTTACTCAGTTATTCATCCTTCATCCTGGTTTTGGTCAGAATCTGTTTAAAACAGACATACATACACACCTCCTCTTGCCTGAAGTGAGCTATGTAAATAAGGGCCCCACCCCCAGCTTTAATTAATGTTGTTTGACAACAAACCACACCGCTGTGTTACATTTTGTTTGTTTTTTCGTTCATTTGAAAGCAACAGAAACAAGAACAAAGGAAGGAAAAGTGCTGTACTTCACTGCAGAAGTTTGCCGAACTACAGCTGCAATTAATATTCTGCAGAAAGGGCAGGCTGTCCCTGCCGGGCCTGAGCTTTGTACTTTACCTTAGCATCTCTGTCTGTTTATCTATTTGTTCTTCTATCACTGGGTGTCCATTTGCTGCCTCGGTGCAGAAACGCCACCGTCCATCGCTTAAATGCCACATGTTGACAGCAGAGAGAGTAAAGAGGCGTTTGCTGTCGCGGCGCCACAGAGGTCCTGCGCCTCCTGTCGACACACAGCCCCTTAGAATGAGAATAGAGCACGGAGGTGACATTTAACACTGTCGGTGGACAGTAAAACTCTCAGCGAGTATGTAGATGCAGACACATGAATATGAATGAGTGTTTTTTTCTTGTCAGGTCCCCTGGTGCGTCTTGTCGGTGGCGGCAGCAGAAAAGAGGGTCGAGTTGAGGTGTATCTCCATGGCAACTGGGGGAGCATTTGCGACTCGGGCTGGAATGACCTGAACGCAGTCGTGGTGTGCAGACAGCTCGGACACAGGTTGATAACAATCACGTCCACGCCGGAAAGAGTCGATTTTTCTTTGAGAGAATAAAAGTGACATAAAAATCTGCGTCCTCAGCGGTGGAGCGGTGGCAGCCGGAGGATTCGGTCAGGGGAAAGGGCCCATCCACCTGGACCAGGTGAGGTGCACAGGGAAGGAGGAGTTCCTGGGAGAGTGTCCCTCTCTGGGCCAGAGCATCCAGGGCTGCAGGCACAGGAAGGACGCCGGCGTGAGGTGTGACGTCACGCCGTGGGAATCGGCGGTGCGGGCCAAGCCCCACGAGTCGACTTGTGGACTGAGGAAGCCGGTGGAGGAGGAGGGCAAAAGGAGGAACCAAGGAGAGGAGGAGAACATGCTCAGGTAGCCTCAATTTGTAGTGCAAATATGTCCAAATCTGCGGCTTTGAACGTGTAATTTACACATACAAACGACATTAAATACAAGGAAATAAAAGACTTGTGTGTACATTTAAATCAAGAGTATTTATTGCAAGTGGAATAAATAAAGAAGCTGTGAGGGGGTTCAGAGGCAAATATTTGCTGCCTCCTGCCAGAATTGATGTCCCCTCTCTGTCTCTTGGGTGCTATTAATTACAAATCAGTCAGCAGACCTTAGCTATGGTGGCTGGGAAGTGCAAATAAAATTGTTAAGTGTGAAACACTTTTACAAATTATGAGACAATTTTACAATTTGGAAAAGATTTTTACTTGTTATAAAAAAAAAAAAAATACATAAGCAAAACAATGCAAAATGTGTTATGTGTTGACACAAAAAATAGTTTTTAAGACTTTAATTAAAGGAGCAGGACCTTCAGAAATGCTCAGGAGTACTTTGAAAAAATTGCTTACATTATATTTTTAAACCTGCATTAATTCCGCCAAATATTTGGTCCATTACTATGCTTTCTGATGTGTTAACCCCACCTACTATCAATCAGTGGAACAGTGAGAACGTCTGCAGGAGTGTTGAGTGTGACTGTGCTGTGGGTGCAGAAATTAAAAAAAATCCTGCACCAGTTTCATTTTTCTTTTGTATAAATATGTAACTACATCGTCAGCATACGCAACAACATGGAAGCAAAATAAAAGATAAACCGGCTTTAGAAACTCTAGAATAGAGGAAAGAGAGTTTTGATGGGCTTTTTCCTCCCCTCTGTCAGGACCACATGGCCGTGGCAGGTGTCAGTGTGGCTTCAGTCTCAAGAACAAATTGGCGGTCCCGTCTGTAGCGGCACCCTGATCAACCCCTGCTGGGCGCTGACGTCCGCATACTGCATCAGCAGGTACATGCTGGAGGCATCTTCAGCACGGTGTAAGTAGAAATTCACCTCTTCTCTTGCTCCTCTGTCACTTCCTCCCCTCTCTCTCCTCCAGGTTTGGCAGCGACCCAGCCAGGTATGTGGTGCGCATCGGGGCTACGGAGCAGACACTCATCCCGGAGCAGCTGATGGTTCACAGGAAGTTCAAGGGTCAGAGTGGAGGCCACGACCTGGCTTTGTTGAAGCTGCCCAGCACCAAAGGTCACTGTGTGACCTTCGAGCCCAACACCAACGCAGCATGCCTTCCTCCTGCCGACGCCCCTGCAGCGGGGAGCGCTCCATCCTCGTGTGTTGTCATAGTAACCACTGGCTGGACAGGTGCAGGTATGGGTTACTCTGTCTTCGTTTCAGTATGAATTCTCGACATATTAAATGTTTATTTAACTTGGTAAATGGATACATTGTTTTTTTAACCTGATTTCAAGGTGCACTGAGGAGGTGCATTGAAAGAAAAAAAACTCTAAAGGGACAACATGAAATACAAGCAACATTCAAACAGTTGTATGTTTGAAGCAGTAAACAGGTTCAGACGTGGAGCCCGAATGATATATCGGTTAGATGATATTGGCCGATCACCAGAGCATCGGCATCGGCATGTATGATATAAAGAAATTTGGTTTTAAGAATGAATTAT
>KV751339.1:222961-267174 GCA_001698575.1 Mola mola
TAATTATTAATAAATAAAAATGATTCTAAAAGGTATTAAATTATTATTTCATTCCCAGGGAAGGTTACTGTGTCAGTGCACTGCTGTAATTTAAGACAATGAAATATCATCGTTATTCTGTCAAGTATTCTTCCCCCGCTGCATGTCTTTGTTACATATTACATACAACTTTTTAACTCAATTATATATCAGTATTGGTATCACCCCAAAAATCGTATATCGCTCGGGCTCTAGTCAGAGGTAACGGTCATATCAGCCAGCCAGGATCAGGCAGGGTGTTGTCAGCAGTCGTGTTGCCTTCAATGACTGTTTGTAATGTGTTTCATCAGTAACTCGAGCGTGGAATAAATGTGGTGACCATGCTACACATGCATGCATGTTAGCTCTGTCCGTGCATGCATGCTGATGTTAGCTGTGCTGGACTGAACTGTTTGATGAATGACCCTTAATGATTTATCAGTTGTCACGATAGCGATTAGATATGGATTTTGTGTTCAGTGACTTTACAAAAATAAAGGTTTGATATTAAGTATTAAATATGGGTACAATTGACACCATGCATATTAGCAATAAGATTAAAAAACTTTATTTTTACTGGATTAGCTTCTAAAAACTGTGACGTACATTGTCTAACATGTTAAAAGTACTCAGGGCAGAGTGTTTGGTACAAGTCCTGTCCATTTTGGAATGATCACCTTTTAATGGAACAAATTCGATCCTCAGCTTCCAGGAATTGGTGTCAAAATACCATATCGGCAGACATTCTCTCTTTTTCAGAATAAAATCTGCGTGTTAAGCCTACTGGGTGGCGGGATGATGGTTCCGGTCGCTGAAAACCATGACTTATTGTATTACTGTGCATCTCTGCGCTATGTTGGGAGCATTTTTTCAAATAAGAGTAAGAAAAAAAACTCAAAAGGGTCAAACTATCAGATATGCTCTCATTTGATCAACAATTTGCTAATTTTTTCAACATTCCTGATGTCCTTTAATTAATGAATGTTGATTTACAGGATTTATTGGCAGGCGAGTTTGAAGAAAGTAGCAGTAATATGAGCATTAGCACAATCTTGAGATTTAATATTAAATTCACATGTATGTAGCAAAAGAGGCGTAACCATCACCCATCCTCTCTCCCAGACTCAGTTCTTGCATCCTGGGTCCCTCTGATGTCATCATGGCAATGCAAGAAGCGCTATGGCAACAGCTTCTCCAGCCACGGCACCGTGTGCGCCGGCGGTCCTCCAGACACCAGCCTCCTCCACGGCGACAGTTGTCAGGGCAACTCCGGGGGCGGGCTGGTGTGTCAGGACGAGACGGGCCGCTGGGTCCTGGCCGGGGTCGTCGCCGGGGGTCACGGCTGCGGCGACCCCTCCTCGCCCTCGCTCTACACTCGAGTGGGCCGCTTCAGGGGCTGGATTGACGAGGTCACCGGCGCACGGGCAGAGACGCCCGAAGACCCGACGCACTTTGACACAGGACACACACACGGCAAGCTCAAACACGCGCACGAGCAGCAGCAAACCAATGAAATCAACGACATCAGAGAAACGCGGCCACATCATTCACACAACAGTCAGCACGTCAAGTCACACACAGGCCGTGACACAGACACGCACATTCTGGTCTGATTGAGGCCGCGCCATTGGCTTACCATCCGTGCCATGTGACCGCCTGAGGAAGTGACAGAAGAAAGGTGCTGCGAGGTTAAGACGGCGCTGGTGTGTGTTGTGAATGTGTGCGGTTGTTGTTTGGATGAGCAGAGCCGTGTGGGCGGGAGGTTTTTTTTTCCTGCAGGATGACAGAGTGCGTGGGTGTGGTGCTTTACGTGTGAGCTGCAGCCTGCAGAAGAGACCTGCCGATGACTGATGGGCTGAGCCCGGCGTGCCGATCAGGCCTCTCACCGACACTCAAAATCAAAAATTTAAAAAGAAATCAGCGTGGCATGCATCGCGAGGTTAACGTAAGAAAACATTTGGTGGATATTTCTGAGACGGTCACACAAGAATCTATGCTAAAATTCCCCACCTGAGCTAACCACCATCAAGCATAAAGGCTGATCATCATCCTTCCTCTGTGATTATCAATTTAACAAAGAAGAACAGAATTCTTGCATTTTTTGATAAAAGAAATCAGATAGGGCTGTTGTCTCATACCTTCACTGGTGAAAGTGCTGTTTAGAACCAAGACTAAGCTATTTGACTGAGGATCATACCAGTGTTTTTACTGTCCAAGTTCATGTCGGCGTCTAAAAACGGTGAATCAGATGATGCAGGTCCTAATACGTATCATAAAAACAACCCCAACACATCTATATTTGTCTCCCCACTTAATCACATATTAGTAATTCACAGATCAGCAATAATGGTGCATTAACATATTAGAATTACAATTTACATATAATCCTTTGCTGTTTTTAGAAACAGAACTTGACCATATACAGTATATGAATAAATACCAACCCCAATCATTAAAGGTTTTATTATAAAATAGGACACTAATTGGCCTTTATTAACTGCAACTATTATTAGCTATTAGTTTTTAATTGCTTGGAAGTGAGCTATAAAGCAATGCTATCTACTTGGATATCGTGTATACTTAGATCTGCTAACTAATAGTGGATATTTAAAGGCCAATATAACAACTACAATATGTAAAACTTCCACAGTGGTGGATAGAAGAGCTTTGTCTAAAGAAAAGAAACCTGCTAAACTTAAAAGTCTAAGTAAAAATTGCCCAATATCCGTAGTTTTTGAAACATCCGGTCTGACATAAAGTCTGTAAAATCAGCATTTATTTCTGCAAAAATCACATTACAAAGAAGAACAGAATTCTTCTTTGTAATTCTTCTTTGATCAATTTTAGCTGCATTAATGGTAATTAAAGGCATAATGGAGGGTCCAGTGACATTGACTTTTATGGTTTGAGGGAGACTGCTAATTGATTGTTATTCCAAATGGACAACAATGGAAACTGCCTGGAAAACCAAGAAAATAAGCTGAAACAAAAACGCTGGTATGGTCCTTTAAACTGTACAGGACAAAGATCTCCTTTCAAAGCCATTGAGAGCTGATTGTCATGGGGGAAAAAAAATGTTTTTGTACTGATTATAGCAGCTGAATAGATAGATAGATAGATAGATAGATGGATAGATAGATGGATAGATAGGTGTGTACTGATAGACGAACTTACATGTTGTCTCTTCTCTTGTACCCTGAGATGTTGCAGGTGTGTAATCTTACCACAAGATGGCGACACCGCCCTTATGTTCCCGGGGGCCAAGGCCTGCCGGGTAACTTGGCCCTGACGCTTCTTTTTACACTGTTGCTTGGACTGTACGGACTTGTGCTTAGTTGTAGTGAACCATTGTGTCGTGAAGCATCTTGTAGGACCCGTGGCTGTAAACCCTGTACAGAAACCTGCTCCCGTGCCGTGGATGTTTTATCGTGCAGATCCTGCAGGCTGATGTGCTGTCTGTGTGTGGCCGGACGGTGAGGGAGCAGTGAGATGTGCTGACGGAGGCCTGCTCCTCCATCAGCTCCTCCTCAGTGTGCTGTGATGAATCCCGGTTGAGCATTAAACCATATAACCTGGTGAAAATAAGCCGTCCGGGTCGCCTCTTTTCTTTGTCTTACTCAATAATAAACTTAAATTAAGTGCGTCTTGGTCTTATTCTTATTGACTACATCCTTTCTGTTGGCTTTCGTAAGGATGTGTGTAAATTCAAAGCCCTGCGGAGACAATATATTTCCCCCCCGCGCTCTAAACATGGATTGTATGAGTTAGAGAGACAGAATAATGAAAAGATTGCTTACAAAAGGTTTATTGCCTCCAGACAAAATAAAAAGTAAATCAGCTTAGCTGCTGCTGCTCAGTCACTCATGAGCCCTGCTAATCTTCTCTTTTGTTGGGACGGGTTCCCCTCAGAAGAAAACTGGGTCAGAGGACACCCTCGCTGCAGCATATTGGCCCTTTTTATTATTGGAAACTGTCAGCAATAATTAATTAATAATGAGCGTAAATGAGTTAACTTTGGGGAAATGTCTGAATGGGAGGACGAACAAGCTCAACCAGTTCAACCAGAGGGACACCCAGAGTGTTTCCACTCAATCTTGAGGACTTCACCTCATCCACTTTATCCTACTGAAGACCTTATTAACACCTCAAACAAACAGTTTGAGCTTTTGGCTTTTCATGTATTTGTTGAGGTCTGTTTCCAGCCACACATTAATAAGTGTTTGAAGTATTTACAGTGTGAAGGATTGACTCAAAACAAACTACGGTGCCCTTGTTTGTGGTCTCCCGTTCACCACAACCGTGCAGCAGACTTTTCGTACGGTGGAGTCCTGCTGTACTGCTGCAGAGCAATAATCAGGCTCGAATACATACATCATTATATATCAGGACGCTATGTAATGGAACTCTTAAAGCTCGCCTACGATGAAAATCATGTTTTTGACCTTGTCAACATGTTCTTATGAGGTTCTACAACACGCCTCATGAACAAAAGGCGTATTTGACATCATGGCTGAGGATTTCTGCTTTCGTTCTGCACTCAAGTGTCCAAAGAAATTACCTCTGACGGCCCGGGTCTTCTACATAGAAAACATAAGGGACCGATCCTGATGGCTTCGCATAGAAAAACTAAATTTACCATTCTGATGCATCAACTTTTAGGAGATCTTGTACAAGAAACTCCTCCTCTTCTTCCTGGGAATCCATGTCTGGTTTAAGCACGTATGGCTTAATAATCCCGATGTTACAATTTGCCACTGTGCAGTGTATAGTAGACTAGTTTAAAAGTCAGACTTCAGGGATAACCACAACTTGGATGGTGCAAAGGTGTCAAATTACATCCAAGCCACTTTAAGGCCAAGAAAGGAATATTATTTAATGAAAAAAAAATTGTAATGCCAAAATGTAAAAATGTCATTTTACGCAAACAGAGTTGAGCTTTTAGTTACTCAATGGCTGCAGCAGGACCTTTTATTTGATTACTGTGATATGTGAGGTATGTGAGGTCTGTCAGGGGTTAAACTTGAGAGATTCGACAATATGTACAGGAAAGGGGGTTGAATTTATGGACAAATGCATCATGAATGATGCACACTTTCTGGATTATAAAAAAATCACATTGGCTGTTTGTTCGCATGCTATGTGCTAAACTAAGCTAGCTCTATGGTCAGTGTAGCTTCATTTCAGCATATTTAATGAGTAGTGAGCTACAAAAACCTATAAATACACTTCAAATAATCCTAAATGCAGCTGTGGTTTTGAGAAACAAAACAGACATGTAGCTTAAATAGTTTTAGACTCCAAAACAAAGGCCTGAACTAATTTTATAGGCTGGTATGTTAACTGTTATAAAAGGGGGGGCGTGCTTTCTGATTCATTCATAACAGGAAGGTTGAGACGACGATTAAAAGAAGTTTTTCCTGAATTCCCTGTGAGCCTCTGGGCCCAAAAATAGGTCTTCATCATCGAGGATCACCTTGGAAACGACGCTACCGGTGAAGTGGCGGTGGTCAGAAATGAGAGGAGCCATTTGTGGAAGCCTCGAGATGAAAATAAAGAGATCAAGACCTCGGCAAAGTTAGAAGTCATTTAGATTCAGGAGGCTCGTTCTGGGTCATCTTTCCTCCTAATTCCATTGACACGGAGAGTCAGGAGGTCAGGGAGAGCCGACAAGATGCGCTTCCCTGAGAGTCCCTCCTTTCTCGTGCCTTTGAGAAAGTGTGAGAGTCGAACTTAACCGACTGCTGGGCTCCTCATTAATCACACAGAAAGCAGAGGAGCCGGTGGGAGCTGTCCTACATCTCAGGGACACACACACACACACAGATCCAGTCCTCGAAATAACCGGGACCATCATAAATAACACCAGCAAACCTTTTTTTCTGAGCGTGGATGAGCCATTCCCCAACACCTCGCAGCGCCCAGAGCAGCTTAAATAAGAGTGCTGAAGACAGCACAAAGGCTGAAGTGGTGAGACGTGACCCTGGGTGTCACTGATTGTTTCATCCTGCGTGTATGTTAATGGCCTGGAGGCGATGCAGCGTTATGACACGCTTAATCCCATTTTATGTCATGACTGACAGGTATGGAGGGCAAATACTGTGGCAGCTGTGAGACTGGGTGGTGTTCGGAGCATCCAGCCAACTGCACACACAGTTCAGGGTTACGGCTCCCTGATCCTGAGCCACAAATCAACCCCCTTTTTTCATTCGAAACAATTTCAATGCTAAAACGCCATGTGAGACACTCTGGCTTCGCTTCTTAAAAACTGGACAAGAGCCTACACATGAGCAGATATTCAGCATGACTAATCAATGTCGCAGTGTTACATAATTACAGGCGCCTGTTGCATCTCTCCTCTAGCACCAAATTTGGTGATTTCAGGCTGAGACCCTGCTGATGAAACCTCCTGTAAATCCGGGCCGAGGAAGTCAAAAGTGCACGGGGAGGAAGAGAGAGTTGTAAGTGTGAGGCCACGCTTTGCCTGGGCGGAGTGTGAGAGGGGATCACTTCAGAGACGGCGGTGTTAGAAAGTGGCCGGGTCAAACGTGAAGCGGCCCTGGCAGCTTGTTCGGTCCCGGGATGGATGCCTTTCCAGTGAGGCAGCTGCTGGACAAACGGCAAAAATGTTTCTGCGTGACGACAAATGCCTTGAGGAGGACTTTAGGCAACCCTCTCTCTTCTCTTAGGCTCTAAAATTTCAAAAGAAGGGAGAAAGAAATTTTATTTTTTCCCCATCATTAACTACCCTCATAACGTTCCTGGAAGTGTCTGGTAACATGGAGAGGAAACCTGCAGTGAAACTGTGAGTTTTTGACTCAATAAATGCAATGAAACTGTATAAAACAAATGTTTGTACAGTACTTCAGTGTTTTTTTTTCCTACCTTTCTCTAAGTTATGAAAACTTTTGATAACTAAAACTTTATTGGCAACACTTTACAGTTATGGCACACTAATTATTATAATTATTAGTTAACGCACTAATACTCATTTACTAAGAGTTAATTAACGTGCCAACTGATCACTTACAATCTTCATGTTAACTAGGATAATTCTTACATTATTCAAAGGTTTAAAATCATACTACACCAAGTGCCATTTATGAGATACTAGTTTTCAACTCAACAAGGGTCACAAAGAGTATTTAATAAAAGGCCAATCCAGGTCAATAAATGCTTATTATTGCTAAAGCTAATGTTAATTAATATACCCTTATTGGAAAGTGTTTCCATGTTATTAAGCCCAAAGAAAATTCTGGTCCGGCAACATGGAGAAGATACCTGCAGTATTTGTGTAGATTTATTCCACAGTGTGCATTTAATCTGATAAAATTATCAGATATTGCTTTGAAAGAAATGTGAATGAATTCATCTGTCTGTCGTAGACATCAGAAAACTTTGCGTCTGGGGTGCACCATCAGAAACAGGAAGTAGATTGCTGTGTCACTAGGTGGTGGCGAGTGTCAGCTGCTGTGTTCAGGGGGCAGCAGGGTGAAGACGGCCAGTGCCAGCAGACTTTAATCTCATCAGGGAAGCAGCTTCTGTCTGGCAGAGGGACTGGAGTCCTTGCAGGAGGTGTCGGAGAAGAGAATGCTGGGAAAATTCCTCACTCTTCTGAACAATGAGTGAGACCACCAAAGGCCCGTCCCACAGGTAGTATAGAGTATGTATGGTACGTAAATAGTATTGAATGTGTGTAGTATAGCCAGTTACTGTGTACAACGTTGCTATGGAGACTGGTTCTGATATACGACTAAGCAGCTGTTTCACATGTCTCCTTATATTTTGTACATTTCGCTTATTCTTACTACTCAATTTCTCTTCAAAAACAGTGTCTAACCTTGGACCTGGGGAAGGCACTGGCCATCATGGTGTTTGGTCATTTGTAAATGATGGAATGTTATTTCTTTAAGCATTCTCTGGCACAAGAATTTCCTTTGGCATTAATAAAGTGGTACCACTTTCTAAAAAGTGTACAATAATTAACAATACTTGATGTCCATTTAACGAACGGTTAAAAATATTACAATAAGAATTTTGACACAGATGGCCCCAAATAAAGCATTTATTATCTTTAATTAACCATTTATTAATGCTTTTTGCGACACTGTAGCTGAAAACATGTCTCTTGAATTAATATAATGGTTTCAAAATAATCGCTTATTATGCATTAACTGATGTTAATTAATATTACCTTTATTGTAAAATAGAATCAATAAAGTTTTATTTCGAGTTTAATTTTTATCTTAACTTAGATAAAAGAAGGAAAAACAACGATGCAGTTTGTGACATTTTAGAGCCTAAACGATTCGGAAATAGGACTTAAGACTGTAAAAATACATGTTCTCCTTTAATCCGACATGATGGGAGATAAGAGAATAGACGAGGTCGAGGAAGACAAACCAGTGCTGAAATAGTATTTTTATTAAATACTTTCAAGATCCAAGTTCGAAGAATAACAAAGTTATGATGAAGACCAACTAACACTCAGACAAACACTTGATAGTCGTCAATTCATGGTTGTATTTCATTGTACATCATGATCATGCAAAAAAACTCCAGCATCCATGTGAAGGCTGGGGGAGAAAGCGCAGCCCAATAGTATATCATTACAACGCAGGGAAAAAACGCTAACATCGAGGGCCTCATACCAAGCTACGGTCCTTTTTTTTGTTTGTTTTTTTTGTTTTTTTATTTTTAAAATTTTGCAATTTTTCTAGAACGGTTTTTCATGTCACCTTTTCAACATTCCGGACGGAGGAAATTCTTATTTTTAAAAGATGCAAATATCATATTAACAATTGCTCCATCCTTATTCAGGCAGGTACATGGTAGAAATGCGTAACTGAAACATGCATATAACTAGGTCTCCCGCTCTGGTTCGACAGTGTCGGTCGCACGAACCTGGACACCCATGCCAACTCTCTCTCTCTCTCTCTCTCTCTCACTGGCTGTCAACACTCCTCTGAACTGAGCAGGCACCATTTAAAACCACCAAGGGTGGATTACTCTGATAAATAATTTCGTCCCGATCGATCTGTAATTTTGTGTTGTCTTAAACTTCCTCCCTCTTTTCCCTTTGTCCTGTCTTTAATTTTTCCCGCGGTGTGCGAGGGCGAGTGCAGAACTCCAGCTTGGCAGATCGGCAAAAATTACCAAACGACAAGTTAACGGCAACAGCAGACGACGACAAAAAGAACTCAAACCAGTAACACGCAAACAGAGAAAAAACAGAGAGAGGTACAAATAAACATCTCAAGGAGTCAGGGGGCTCGTTGGTACACGGGGGGAGTGGGGTGGGGTGGGCGGGGCATATTGATGAGGAAGCTGGGTTTAAGGTACAACCGTCGCGGATGGATGAAGACAATTACACAGTACAGCAAGGGTGGCACCGTGGTCACACAGCAGTGGTGCAAGATATGTTACAAAGCCTAAACACACGACCGGGTGGGCGTGCGTGCGTGCGTGCGATATGAAGAAATGGCTCACAGCATTGTGGGATTTCAGAGTTAAGGACACTATAATGAAGGTCTTCATGAGTTGTCGGGTCAAACTATTTTCAGTTTCTTTTACACCTATCTCTAAAAAAAAAATCAAACAGTCTTACGGCCACGGGAACAGAGCCCACGCGAGTGTGCGTGGTGAATCATCGAGAGCTATTTTAGGCGACGTGGTTTAGGGAGAATTAAAGAAAGTATGCAAGGAAAATGTTGCTCTTAAACTAGATCAGGGTCAGAGGTCATGCCCAGATGCACAGGATGAGTGTCTCTTAGATACATGTACATATATTACACTTTTCTACATATATCTATACATTCACTGTATTTACACAGTGATTATAAACAAACAAACAAACCAGGCCCTTGCAGAATACAGAGAAAAGGGGAGGGAGGGGGGGGTTAAAAGAGGGAATGGTTTAAGAGAGAGAGGTCAGGGTGAACGAGGGAGAGGCTGCCGGCAAACATGCAAAACGCAGACGCCTTTGCCGGCGCGCGCTCTCTCCCTCCACTGCATACAAACACAACGGGCTGCGTTAACGCGCAGGTCGGCTTTAAACTTGCACAATAAAATCCCTCTTTTTAAAAACTCAGCTGCTTAAAAAAGGAGCCTCCAATAGAAGATCAGTCAGACACAAAAAAAAAAAAGAAAAAAAAAAAGGCTCCGTTATTCACAGAAAATAAAATAAAAAAGGAACAGGACGCTAAAAACACAACAAAAACACGGAACCTCAAATCAGACGTCCCACCCTCCCGTCAAATATCACACGATTTTTTTTTCTTTTCTGTCCGGCTGGAAAACAAGCACACAAACAGAAACACGTAAACACATAAAAAGCCTAAAGTTCTACACTTTGGTGCTTCATGTTTTTGATATCGAGTTTCTCTCGTCATCAAGTTCTCTGACTGAGCTCACTTGATTTCTTTTCTTCTTTATTTTTTTCCCGCTAGTATTCAGTTGGGGAAACTCTCCCTACATGTTTACACGACCCGGCATGCCCTAAAATGCCAAAAATAAAACCCCCAAAAACAAAAAGTGTCCAAAGTCTCAGCTGCTAACCTCACAGTCCCTTCTGTTCCTCCCTTCTTAGATAGTGAATATAAATGCTCGGTTGGGTTTTGGTGGTTTCTGGTACATCTAGTCATAATTTACACAGCATATTCATAACTCATACTCATAAACTGTCACAAGTTCAACTGTAAATCCTCTCCACACGCAGGACGTCTCTCGTCTCGCGCGGGCAGAAAAAAGATGGCTGCCAGGGGAGGGATAGTGGGCAAAGACGCGCCCTCCAATCAGGCGCCAGATGCATGCATCATCCCACGGGGGCGGTGCCTTGTGTTCAGCCGGCCCCCGGCAGGTCAAAGGAGGGGATAGGATTGGTTGGTATCGTGGAGAGGGATGCGATCTCGCCCAGCCGGGCTCCTGGCACTAGCCAATCCACGCAGAGGACGGACCCCTGAAACACGCTGCTGAAAAAAACTGCCCCCCAAAAGACACACTCCAGTAGACTGGAGGCTCAGGACCACTGCCGGGGGGGGGGGCAACAGCAGCAAATTAGTTCTGATGAGTCTGAAATGGACTACAGCTGCAATTAACGATTCTCTTTATCACTGATTGTTCTCCTGATCATTTTCACAATTTTTCTGTTAATCATTTACCAATAATTTAAAACAGAAAGACTCGTCATTTAGTGCCAGAAATGACAGACAAGTAGAGCAGCAATCCTGACATTTAAGCAGCTGGAAGCAAGAGATGTTCAATAACATTGCTCAAAACAAGGCTGAAACATTCATTTGCTTTCGATCGATTATTTGATTTACTGATTAATCGATGAATCGCTGCAGTTCTAAAACAAACTGAGTACAGTTTAGAATGACTCCAAAACACTTCTGGATCTTATTTCTGTGGATTTGGTTGTTAGTTGCCTATCAGTAGCTGTTTGGACAAAGAATAAGTAGAAAGCTGAAATTAGGATGCAGGATGTTCATGGATGTTGTGAGCACATTGTTAACCTCCAGGGAACCACGAAGCCCTTTAACAAGTTTCAAATAAACCTCCAAGTTAGCGCGACAGCTTAACCAGCAGTTCTTACAGAATACATTTCATGCTCATTACTGTGTATCTGTTGTACTGTGGAACATTCTTGTAGCTATGTGTTCCTGGAGCAATGTTTTCATAACTGCAGAACTGTCAAAGCTTTTAAAACAAGACCAACGTTAGAATAAATCTGATGTTTAAGATCCAAATCTAAATGTAAGTCTAGAAAAAAAAACAAAATCTAAAACACCTGGTTGCAAACTGCCAAATGATTGAGGAGGGCTTCAATATAGGCATGAACAAATAAATAGAAATCAATGTTTTCACCACTGACGCTCCCACTAATAGGAGTAAAACTGAATAATTAGCTAATAAGATTTTCTCTTTGAAGAATTCTGTCAAATTACTCTGATAACAACCTAATTAGCACAAAAACAGAAGCTGAAAATTGGTGTCGCCCTAAGCTTTTAATGTTCAGATCTGTGTCCTGCCCGACTGCTGGGAGACAAATGTTTGAATTTGACATGTGACGGTGTTCAGCTGTGCACCTCAGACTGATCACTGACCTGATCACTGTAGTGGTGCGGCGGGCGCTCCCGAGCAGTGGAAGTGAACGTTGAGCCACTTGCCATCGCGACGATGCCACACCCTGGTCTCCTCCGACTGGCTGGAGCGAGGGCGTCCTGTCGTGTCCACGAACTGCGTGAGCCGAATGTAGGCGATGCACGCAGCGTCCTCGCCGATCAGGTGGACGTGCGGGTTGAGGAGGGTGGTGTGCACCGGCTTGCTGTTCTTGCTCAGCACTGAATAAAGCAAACAGACAATGGAATATATCATTACATATCAGACAGATCAACGGATTCTGGGGGTTTAACGTCTCAGTATTGTTGCGTAAAAGTAATTTAAGGAGGAATTGGACAACTTTCTTTGCTTTACTGTATCATTTTGGAGTATACTGTATATATACACTGCATGGTGGTGGCATGGATAAAGAAAAAAAAAAAGACGTCATCTGCGTTCACCCTGGTTCCAAAACAGTCTTGCTTATGCTGTGCTACTCTGCCAATGCGGAAGCAAAACAGGAAGAGGCATTGTTCTGCATAGTCACGGTCTCCAGGCAACAGTGGAACACAGAAGATCCAGTAAACTACTGTAAGTGTTAAGATGGACATTGCAGATGTGGGTGTGTTAAAACTAACTCTCCCAGAAAGAAGCAGCAACAACTTCGTCTCATATTTCAGCTATCAAAATGTTCGTCCTGTTGACTGAGTGCTTGTGTTTTTACACAATATCAGCCTTTATTTCCATTCCCATGTTCTCCATTAAGACTGTTTATTATTCCAACTCATTAGTGGCAACAGGGAATGTGTTTTTTTCTTTAAAAAAAATTAATTCAAATATTTTTATATTTTACTAATAATTTGGATTATTATGGCCTACAGCTTAAAAATTAAAAACACATCTCAAAATAACACAATACCTCCCTCTAACTGTATAATCTCTAATCATTAAAATCAATATAAAAGCTTGAAATATTTTATTTTACATGTAATAAATAAACATATAAAAGTTAAACTTTTTTGAATTAAATGACAAAAAAAAAAAAACCCTTTTAATAATATTAACATTTTTTTTAAACGCAATAAGAAAATTTTAGTTGCCATGACTGTTTCTTTAATCATTTTTATTTTGTTATTTTTTTGGGTTCATCCCCGTACAGTGTGGTGTGGGCACGATATGTGGGGAAAGTAAATATGAAATCTATGCAAGACGACGCGTCTTCAAGCTGTTGCAGGCAGTTTAAAACAGACAAACGCACGGTCGTGAGACTCACAGTTTTCAAAGTAGAACTTGTGGAAGTCCATGCCCTCCACCAGGTTCCCCAGGGCCTCGGGTTCAAAGGAAGTGAGTCCAGGATCGCAAATCCTCCTGAGAGGGAGAAGCAAGAAAGCAAAACGAGACAGATGAGAATGTTGGTGTGGCTGTAGAGACGGGAGAGATTAGAGCGGAAAGTCTTAAGAAAACAAAAGGAATACTACAGTGCGCTGGTGGAACATTACATAAACACAACATCCTGTACTGCATCCCTGACTCATTACACTCACGCGTAGGCATCAAAATCTCCATTGTTGATCGCCTCGATCAGCTGCTCCGTTATCTTGATGATCTCCTGTTTACGAGCTGCACAAAGAGCAGGAAGGAGACACACAGAGGGTAAATGGTGGGAAGACAGTGACAAGATGAGACATCAATTAACTGTGAGGTGGTTTTTCTGTCTCTGCTCTCTCTCCTCTGTGGTTACGAGCTCGACACTCGTCTTTAACCTTGCCGCTTGGTCTGGAGCAGCTCGACCTTCGTCACTGTCTAGCCCTCATTTTCTCGCCTGCTGCGTAAAAAAAAAACCCTGACAAAACGCTGGTCTCTGCTGTGTGCGTGCAGCTCACATCGACACAAAAACAAATCTGCTTGTAAATGCTGAGAGGAAATGGTAACTGACATGCCACTGAGCTATCAGCTGAGGACCATGCGATGCTGTGAAAACACCAGAGGTCAGTGGAACAGTTTCAGTAATGTCAGAGCCTAAATGTGCTTTAAATTGCAAGAGATAGTCTGTACGTTTTCCACACATTTCATATGAAATGAGACATCAGTATAACCACAGAGCTGCAACGATTAATCGATTGAATGAAAATAAAATCGACAACTGTTTTGATAATCGATTAATCGTTTCAGGCCTGTTTTGAGCAAAATTATTTATTCTTAAATGTCAGGATTTGCTGCATTTCTTCATCATTTCTGGCAGTAAATGAAGAGTGTTTGGATTTTTATCAATTAGTTGGAGTAAAGCAGCAATTTCAAGTCGCAAGTTCCGGCTCTGAAAAATGTGATAAGCATTTTTCAAATAAACTAAAAGATGAATCATGAAAATAAAATGGCAGATTAAGCAATGATTAAAATAATCGTTAGTTGGAGCTCCAGAACCATATGACAAGTTTCAACACTGCATGACATTATGCTCTCAGAGGATGAAAGAAATGCACTATTAACTTGAACTAGATCTGTGCTCTGGGAGGACACGGCCTTCGTCAACAAAATTAAACAACACACTTTTAATGATTTACATTGGCAGTAACTGTGACTGAGAGCCAGAGATGAGGTAAGAGGTCAGAAAGTACAGAGAGCCTGAATAGAGCCCTGATGAGTTTGGATTGTTGTTGGGAATTTGAAACAAACCGACCGTTAACGGTCCGATAAGACGCCGAGTGGGTGTCTCACCTAATCGAGACTCAACATCCGCCTAAAAGCTTCGGATGCAAGGTTTTAGTGTCCAACAGCTACAGTGAGCAGACGCCAAAAGGGAGAGCTGAGGTCAAGTTAGTCAAGATTGTATCCTTACTCTGCTTAGTGTTGTTTATAGCTGCGACAGTGTTGCTCCCTAGTGGAGCGGCAGGCATGGAGGAGTGTGAGAGCTCAGAGTCAGGGCAGGGGCTGCTGCCTGTGCTGTTCCATGCCATGCGCTTTACGTCATGCGTTGGAACTGAAACACACAACGGGTTGTCAACAAACACAAAACACGTGGATTGATGACAAGCACGACAGAAGCATACATGTGACACAAACACGGCACGCAGCGAAACCCAAAAAGCGACAAAACTAAATGAGTGTCAAAGCCAAATGTGGGCTAAAAGTGAAATTAGTGGGAAGCAAACAACACTCAGAGTTTGTGCAGGGTTAGTTTATGGCAGGCAGGTAGGCATGCGGATGGGTAACACAAAGTCCAGGGACGACAGCTGGAAGCGAGATCAGTTCTGATTGTGATGCTGTGTGATGTGGAAGTCATTTTACTGCCTGCTCTGCTCACGTCTACCCTTAAAGCTCATATACATTAATTAAGCCTCATGTGATGAACAGCAGCACCGAGCAAAGACAGAATCAAAGCCATTGTTTGCCATTAGCTCGCGCTACGCCTGTGGCTGGAAACCTGGCACGTTCCGGAAGCACAGAAGGTGGGAGGGGATGAAGGATACTAGAGAGGAAGAAGAGAGGTGACACCTTCCTGCAGGTGCAGGTGTGTCCGATGGCGAGGGCAAATGGTTGAGAGGAGAGATTAGAGGAGGGGCAAGATTTGTGACAGGAAAAAGGGGGAGATAACACTCGAGCAAAGAATGGAGTATTAGGAGAAATGAATGATAAATTAAGAGAAGAGATTTAAGAACATAACAGAGAGTAAAGCATTAGAGGAGAGGAGCCAACATGAGGACACAGTGAAACCTGCTCTATGGTAAAGTCAGACAGGTAGCAGGGCCTGTCAGACCAGGAGGCTGGTTTAGGATGTCCAGCTGCAAGGTAAGCAAGGCTCCCTCCAGCAGGAGCTGTCATATTAGGAAAACAAGGGGGGTGTAGGCAGTGACCATCAGGGAACACACACACACACACACACACACAGATTTCAGGGTTCCCACAGTGGCCCTGCAAAAAATTCCACAACTTTTATTGAATGACTTTTCATAATTAGGTCAAAGTGCTTCCTTGGCCTAGAATAAAAAAAACAAAAAACGTTCTGCATGCGATCCAGGTAGTGAAGGGGACAAGGGTCCTGCTCTTAAGGAGCAGAGTGTAATGGAACTCCACACCAGGAAATGACCATCTGCAGTCAGCGAGTGAAACAGGTAATAGGTCTGGTAATGGATCACGGATTAATTGCTCTTTATAACAACTTGGGTCTCATTAACAGTCATATGAATGGAAATTATGAATTTAATGATCACGGCCGATAGTGACTCTGTTGACCAATGATGAACATGAAGGGTCCAATCTTATTAAATAAATACAGTTTCTTCTTTGGTTTATTTTAATGCATAATCTGTATAATATATATAGATATAATTTTTGTGCAGTGACAGATTTAAAATTTAAGAAAAGGCATGTTGGTGATGAGGTTAAGTAGTTATTGACAGTGTGTGCACACAAAATGCTGCCAATAAGGAAAAGCAAATTGGGATATATGTTCCTGATCATTTGGGTACTGATTTTACCTCTAAATGAGTGTGGCTCAAGTAATGCAGGCTAACATGTGGTCGGGGTGAAATGTTTCTGCTCATTTTGACTAAACCAGTTCAGTCTATTAAATGTGCCAAACAGTCTTTTTTTTTAAGGGTTCAGTTGATCAATGGCAATAATTACACTGTCATATCATACTTGTTTCTCAAACCTCCATGTTGTTATCTTTAATCATCATTCCCCCAAGAAAATGATCACTTTGTATCTGAACGTTTAATTTTTTTATGAGGATTTTGTTTTGACTGCCCGTGCATCTGTTCCTATCCTAATGTGGTTCACATATCACATATCACATATTACCAATTTTAATGACATCGAAGCAATAACAGAAATGAAGGTGTAATAAACCAGAATTATCCTTCAAATAAAACAAATTTATGTCAATACGAAGCAATAAAAAAATTCCAAAGAATTTTTCAAAAAATTGCAAAACCAGTGGGAACCCTCACGAAAAGCTTGGTGGGTCAGACTGAGGGAGGTCAAAGATGAAAGACTTCATTGCCAGTGACCACAAAAAGCCAGGGTGGGTGGGAGGTGTTAGGTCCTTGCCAGTGGCGACCATATAGCTTCTGGTTGCCATGGATAAACTTACTGGCAGGTGAGCTTTGAGGTGAGGGCAGAAGTGGGGGCATCTCCTCTGCGGCGCTGCTCTGACTCAGCACCGTACTGTCCGCTAGAACACACACACACGATAAATATGTACGTACACACACACACACACCACTGGCGCACAGAGTGTGACGTCTCAGCTCACCTGCCAGTCGCTAGAGTCAAAACACACTTGACAGGATGGGAGACAGAAAGAGAGTGGATAAGAACAGGAAAAAGATCAGTCGAGTACCTTTCCTACCTTTCATTTCCTCCTCGTCGTTGGTGGCATTGCTCTCTGTTGATCCCTGTTGAGTGCAGACAGAAAGAAACAGCGAAATTAACACACTAGCTTCTAGTCCGACAGGGCCCAGAGTGAAGTGGCTGGGTGACATTCAGGCTCTCAGACACACAGAGCTCACGTCTCACCTTGACTCCATCGGGAGGGTTGTGCACAACCGTGCTCTGAGATTCCTGCGATGCAGAACAGAGCGGTCAGTCCAGCACATCTTAACCCGCCATCGGTGCCTCTCAACTGGCTTCACACCGGGGCTAAGTGGCCCTTCCTAGTTGCTCTGTGTTAGACACTGTCAAGAGCACCAATAGCTATGATTTATTTATCATTTAAAACTGATCAAGCTAATCCAAACCCAAAAGTAATCAAACTATCATCAATAAACAAAACTAGCAAATATTGAGATTTGAGCAGCAAAATAAAAAAAAAAAAGCACTAATATCAACAAGTTATCAAGATTGTTGTTGATTCTCTTCATTGACTTACTGACTTTAAACGGTCGTGTGCTGCCGTTTTACACAATCACACAAGCTCAATTCATTATATTAAAACACTACCTGGTAAAGATGATTTAAATTATTGATTTATAGGGCAAGTTTTTATGTTCAAACAAACACAAAATTGCAGAAAATTGACGCAAAAGCCTATTTTCTCAGTCACAGTACAGCTAATTGTTAAAAAAAGCCAAAGATAGATTTGATTTAAACTGATTCTTTTGTTGGTTGACCGACTAACTTTTTCAACCATAGTTTTATTTGCGATGATCAATAATTTATGTTTGAATTAGTTTACATTCACCATAACATAAAACTGTTGACATATTCCAATTTAATTCTGTTACTAATTTCTGCCACGGCTCATTTTGGGTTCCTACACCACCAGTTGAGAGGCACAACCTTCCCAGACTACATAGATCACTGGGTAACCACACCAGTACTACAAGTCAAAAGTAAGGCATGCTATGTCTTAAGACCACAACATGCTAATTCTGGATAAGAGCACAACTGTCCACATTCTGCAGCACGGTGAGGATGTCGGTGGTAATGCTCATGGTGGTGAGATAAACAGGACAGGGTGTGAAAATGGTTGGATGGGAAGCTAGAGATGAGATGTTAGGATAGGTGGTTGCCAGGCGGTGCTAAAAAAGCATGGGAGAAAAGCGACTAACACAGAGGCCAAAACATGATGAATTCTACTTCACTATCAGCCAACTAACTAAACGAGAACTCTGCATTCTCTGTTCACCTTCAGAGGCATATGATCCTAAGAAGTTCATGCTCCTAATATAAATGATTATTTTGCTTAATGCAGGAACACATGTGCAGCTGGGTGGGGTTTAATGGCCTGAGAATGGGAACTGGTGGGACAGGAAATATGAACGTCTTGGATGGTAGATCAAGGACAACAAGCAGCAACTACAACAATGAAGATGAGGGACATCACGCTACTAGTCTAGTATGGCGGGGTGGTTGATATGAGGTGGGAACTGGCACTACGACGGCCTACTGTACCATCTGGGCGTTGGTTGCCATGTTGCTGTCTTTCAGGGCATTGATGGCGCTCACTATACTGTTCTTACTGTTGTTGGTGGAAGGCTGGGACGAGAGTGCAGACACTCAAAGTGAACATATACGTTGCATACATACAGTATACGCACACACACAGTTGCATTAGAATTATACGCCTTTAGGGGAATGGGGGCTAATGTCGGATGAGGCAAAAGGGGAAATGAGAGGGTGAGTGCCACAGAATGGCCTTCAGATCGTCCTTTTTACTGCCTCACTAACTCTCTATGCCTCCGCCACTTAACTGCACAGAGAGACCCCCTAGGGCAGGGGAGGAAGAGAGGGAGGCGGGAGGAGGAGAGGGATGCTTAATAGTAGCTGAGAATGACGGAGGCTGTTCGGAAAATGACCAGCAAACCTCTGACTAAAAACGATTATGGGTGAGAGGGTAAAACCAACGCAGGAAAAAATGGATAATTATTTACAAGAATGTGACTAAAACTGGAAAATTAGAGTTAAAGAAAGTTGCTCAAACTTTTGGATGGGATCTAAAAACCCTGAGGTGTTTTGTGTAATTCCCTGTTGAAATTAATAAGAAAAATGAGCCACAACTTAAAATATCTTTCACCATACAGAAACCACAGTTCTTGATAGAACACAAGAACTGGAACCTGAGGCTGAGAGAGACAGGGGGTAGAGAAACAAGGGTCTGTTCTTAGAAGAGAGGCAGGACAGTGTGGAACAAGAGGGCAGAGACGTGACAAATAAAAACTTACCTTAGCAGAATCTGACTTCTTATTGAGTAAACTTTTGCATGCTGTAAACAAAAAAAACAAACAAAAAAACAAGGACGAAGGACACAAAGGGAGAGAAAAAGGTAGAGTTTTACTGTTGACAACTACTAAAGAAATGTGCAACACCTGGATCTGCAATTTGTGGTTATCTATGAAACCCCAATGCCGGAGCTTTTAGATGATTCTGGATTGATGCCAGAGAAAAACATGCATTTAATGGATTTTTGGGCACCCCCCCACCTTCTTTGGCAGTATAATTTGCTACACTCTGCAAAATTCATTCAACATCATAACCCATTCATTGCCATCTGGGAATAAAGGAGAAACCTGAGAGCAAAGTAAACTTCCTCAATCCATTTCCTGTCTGAGAGACCCCAGCAGATCTACTAAGAGTGATGATCAGACTCAAACTACCATCAGGAATGATGGTGATGAGCGAGGTTAATGTAAATCATTGATTTCTTTTAAGGGCCCAAGTCACATGTCCTCTCAGTCCTGAGCTTTTCACTGTCTGTTGCTTCATTTTCTCACACACAGGTTCTAAATATCTTATCTTGTGTTTCTTACCTTCCAATAACTGGGAGAGAGGAGGGTTGAAAGAGAGGGCTTAGTATTTCAAAAAACAGGAGAATGGAGATATGGGGCACAGCATTTAATGCAGCAGACAAGTGACAACTCATGCTCCTTAATCTTTTCGATATGCAGCTTCTATCTTGGCATGGCCATGCATCATCCAGAGGAAAAGAAATGTAAAAAAAAAAAAAAATGTTTTTAATCCACAACCGAGAAAAGGACAGCTGACTGTTCAGACTGCAAACGTTCTTAATTCAGCTACATCTGATATCAAAGAGCCATCAGGGTGATAATTGTGATAGCATGGAACCACATCCTTCCCTCATGCTCCTCCAGAGAACGATCGCCAATTTCTCGTGACACGACAGGGAGAGTCAAGATGTCCCCACACCGTTCAAGCAACATGCCAGCTCGATGATAAACACAGAAGGATGGATTAGAAAGCATCTGAAGTCGTATCACCAGAGCATTTTTGCAGGATATAACCACGCAGGACACCCACATGCAAAAGGCAGCAAGACAAAAACCTTTCTAGAAACAATCAAGAAAAAAAGAAAAAAATTCAAAAACACACATCAGATTTTTTTGCCATGTTGTTATTGCAAAAGAACCATCACGAGCAAACTGCCAAGCCTGGCTTTAGCCATACTCTACAGAGAAGTGCAAAGAAGCTGAACAATAAAATAAGAAAATAAGCGCTAATAAGGATTGTGGAAAGGATGAGTGACATCATTAGAGGAACAAAAAAAAAAAAATCGAGCTGGATGATTACGAAAGGAGAGCTGAGGAGTCCAATCTAGAGTGATGATGTCACACATAGCAATCACAGAAACTTACAAACAGGCAACTTGGTCCAGTCTCAGTGAGGAAGCCTCCATTCGGAGGGCTTGAACTGTCAATCAAACCACTGCAAACATGCCAAATCTAAGGGCACCAATCACACATTCCAGTAAAAACAACCGCCTCCCCTTAAGCTTCTTTCACTGACGTCACCTCTCGTTGCATTTTTACATTTATCCAGCCTACGTTCTGATCTCAGTTACCTATGGAGAAATTTATGGCCACTGTAGAGCACAGAGGATTCTCTCTAAAAAAAGGTGAGAAAATCCAGCCTGCTCTACACTGTGCTTCTAATGTACTCAGTCCATGGAGCCACCATCGGAATCGCCGACCTTTACCACCCACTCCCCACCCAGCAGGATGAGAGCCGAGCTTTGTTTTAGTACTTTCAAAACAAAAGAGCCCCGTACCGCTGTTCATCATGAGCCTGACTGGAATTTGTCACTGTGTATTTGACAAACGCGGCAGCTGGTTTTGCTGCCACGTTGGCTTGTGGCATTCCTCTGAGGAGGCACAGAGACCGGCTTTGCAAAGTACTAAAACAGGAGAGGGAGATGAGACGTTGGATGCCTTTAGCCTCCGGGGATTCATCAGGAAGGCTGCAAAATGATGATGGATTCAACAGTAGGCTCTGGCAGCAGCATTGAAGGCAACACCTATCATCCGTCTCCATATAAACACCTCCCCCCGCCAGCTCCTCAACATCCACCATTCCACTCCCTCCCTCCCTGACAGACCCAGGTCGGACGATGGCAGCACGCCAACCCAGCTCTTGCCGGCCCCCTGCAGTGTCAGTTCCCGCCCCGAGGATACATGCCCCTCCTCATCCCTGTGCCCATCCTCAGCTGGAAGGGTCAGGATGGAGCTCGCTTGGAAGTGAACATAACTAAACTGGGAGATGAAATGTTATAGGCTTGAGGCTGAGTGGCAGTGAGGTGCAAATGTAAAAGGCACTCAGATTGCAGGTTGGATTGATTGTCAATAAGTGATTCTCATGTATATGACTGTGTGCATAAAATATCACATCTTTGCATTACAGCAAAGACTGACACACACACCCATACGGGCCTGAATGAACAAAATTTGGGTGAATGTGCATGCATGTGTGTGTGAATGCTGATGAAGATGCTGGCAAAGGCTGCATGCAGGAGTTTGAGGGTGGCAATGGGGTCCCACCCCTGCTCTATGAACCAAAGAAGTAATCATGTTGAGAGGATGGGCGTGTCTCTGGGACGTACCTTCCTGAGCCAGTGAGGCCGTGGAGGAGGCGGCAGCAGCAGAGTTGGTATGCTGCCGGCCCACTATTGGACAGAAATGCTACAGTTGGGACGGTCGGTGCAAATTAGGCAGATCTAACTCACGCTCTTCAATCACAGGCCTAGAAAGCTACAGGGTGTGCTGGCTGCAGCCCAGACACATCACAAGGTTTGACAGATATGGGCTACAGCAAAGACGTGCACCCCTGTGGCTTCCTAGGCTCAGTGTTGAAATCATTAGCCATCGACTGACCAATTACTTAGAGGTTGAGAACAAGGCTTCAGCGAACACAAGTCACTCTCGGTAGACTGAGAAAAAAAACAGAGGTTCTTAGCAGTCACCTGTTTTAATAACACCACTCTTGCCCCCAATCATAAAAATCTTATGAAATCTCTCACTCATACAAGTTAACGCTCCATTGGCAGCAGAAAATAGAGACACACACACACACACACACACACACACACACACACACAGAGATAAATACAAACACACTTGGGTACAAACACAAAGGAGAGACACATTAGCATGGACAAAGACGTAACAGGTACCCACATATAATCTGGTACAATGCAGAATATCACATTTTAGCCTGCTTACATATCAGGATGCGGTTCACTTGTAACAATCCACCATTACCAATAAATCATTTCTACCTTGACTTGAAGGAATGCCAGATTTAAAATCAGTTTGAATGTTGTGAGCAAACAAACTACTGTGCACGCACAAAAGCATTGTTATTTTGAGGATGAGTGGGTGAGTGTGTGTGTGTGTGTGAGCGTGCGTGTGTGTGTGTGTGTGTGGTGAGGGGGTTAAAAGAGGCGCAGAGGACTCTATCCACTCTCCTTCCTGCTCTCCCTCTGCATGTGCTGCGTGGGAGGCTGAGGGCGAAGAGCACACCCACCTGAGAAGTTTCTGGACACCAGCATGGTGGTGAGAATGGCTCCCTGGAGGTGGACAGGAAGGAGGAGAGAGAAGTGAGGGAGGTATAATGACTGCAAGGAGTTTTGTTTTACAGATTTCATTTTTTTTTCCCCCAGGACTTGCTAACTCTGTATTCATTTGTAAATTTTGACAATAACTTTAATTTTTTTTTATCTTTTAGCCTTTTTTTATTACAGCATAATTGTTTTCAAAAGCTACATCCAGAAAAGCCTGAGGGCTTGTTTGTTTACTGTGTCTTAGACAGGGGAGATGCACCATTAACAGTCTTCACATCTCCGAGTCCAATGACATTTTCTTCTATGCAAATTCATTTAAATGATGTGACAGAAAAGAACAACTGCGTCTTGATCCCTCAGTTTACATATACAGCTGTGAATGCAAAGTGAAACAACCAGAACTGAGGAATGTTTGAAATGCTGCGGCCGATAATTTTCTGCTCCAGCGCTGAATTATTATTTTGAGAGGCAAAAATATTATCTTTTATAAATACATTTTTATTATCAATATTGTATTTAAGGAATCAGCCACATATTCAATACAATTTTTTAGAACTTCAGCTTAATGTTCCACTAATAACAAGAGTTATTACTTTCACTATAGTAGCTAAAACTATACTGCTAATTAGGTCCACTTGTATGTATCCACATGATTCTCCAGCTAATAAAAGAGATGTGGTGGGCAGATGATAGCTTATGACTGGGGGAGTATAGTTTTTATACAGCAAAAAGTACCCCACAATACCTAGACTTAGAACATAATCAATTGAGGAGGAGCACCTTGAGTTTTCGGCGAGCGTTAAACTTGCGGAGACACTCCACAGTTTCCTGTCTGTGCATCATAGATGCCACTGTGGATCGGTGCTGCAGGACAGAAAAAAGAATTTCACACATTGCAAAATCCCACCGTTTTTGTTCATTTCTCTTCAGAGAATTCATCACTTAAGGGCCATAACATAGGAATCTGTCTCTGTGGTGTTGTGCAAGTATGTCCGGATCTACTAGCGCATAGCATCGTCTTAGATGGGTGAGTTAACACTTACGCAGACCCAAGGATGTTTGAGCGCCTGTTCAGCAGTGATTCTCTTGGCTGGGTTAATAGTCAGCATCTGATTGATCAGGTTCTTTGCCTCTGGAGTCACTGTGTCCCACTCAGGGGATGGGAACTGAGAAAAGTGGGTTTAACAGTTGGAAAACAGATTAGTGAACAAATGAAAAACAAACTGGAAACAATACATGTTTCCTGAAGGGCTGGTTTGGAGTCTGCTTCCTCGTGTAGCTGGCTAATCCACACCATCTGCACAGCAGGCCTTGAGTTGGTTAGTCAAAGTTACACTGACATGACAACTAAACTGTAAATTCTCTTTAAGGATTAACAGAAAAGCATGCACCTGCTCCAGATCTTATTATAAAGAACAAATTCCCTACAAACAGGTTGTCTGAGATTTTTCGCAGTCTCTCTAGACACTGTAATGTGACTTGATTATCCAGACACTGAGAAAGGAGGATACCCCCCCCCTCCTTCTCTCTCTCTCTCTCACACACACCCCTCTGCAATGCGTCAGAGAGGCCCTAATAGGATCAATAGCTTTGGACCAGCTATCATTGGAAACTAGTAAACTTTCAAAAACTGCTTAGCAAACCCCTGCACTGCACCCTTTACAAATTTACCCCTAACACACACACACACACGCAGGCACACTTACGTCGTACGCTCCAGCTTTAATCTGCTGATAGAGTTTGTGCTGATCTTCATCCCAGAAAGGAGGATATCCAACTAACAAGATATAGAGAATAACACCTGACAGAAAACAGAGAGATCACGTTACAATTAGTTGATTTTTTTTTTTTGTTGTTTTTTTGTTTGTTTTTGCAGCAAAATATTGCTAAGCCAATATAATGATCTGGCACATTTCATTAAGTAAATTCCAACTAGAATGTTTTGTTAAAGCGTCTCTACTTACTTATTTTCAAGAGTGACACTTAACCTGATGCTCAATTGTTTAACGGTAATATTTTGCAAGAAATGTACCTCAAAATAACATTTTTAAGATTAACATGGCCACAGTCTGGTGTTTGTTACAAGCTCACTGCAACAGGTGAGACTGAAGACTCACCACAAGCCCATATGTCCACAGGCTTGCCATAGGGGTCCTTCCTCAGGACTTCAGGGGAGAGATAACCGGGGGTGCCTGCAAACCCTGTCCGACAGATCAACCAGAGGACACAATTATCCAATGCCTATTACTGAAATTCTGATGAAGGCTATTTATGTTCAGTTATGTGAATGGCTCAGATGATAGTGGCCCGTTGCAATCAAACACAACATCAGATTATGACAGTGTAGAGTCACAAGCAAATACCCGTTTAATCATCTAGTCCCCGTTGGAGAGTCAGCCAAATGCTAGCAGCTCGGCTGTTAGCCAACACACAATGGCCTAAGCATGAACTGGAAAGTGTCTGGGAGGATCTTAAGTAACACTTGCACAAATGGCTTCGAAGTGGGCAGGTGTGTCTGTACAGCCCTAATCTATAAATGAAAGCCTGTTAAGTGGTGATTTGTATGCTTACACGCAGAAACTATCGAGTGTTTGACACTCAGACAGAATCACAGCATGTTTGACAGACATGTGTGACTGTTTGTGTTTTCTTACCAAACCAAGCCTGCTGGTCTCCCTGCACTTCAATAGCAAGACCAAAGTCTGCCAGCTTCACTGCAGCTCCTTTCATCTTACTGGCCAACAACAGGTTCTCAGGCTGAGACAGACAGACAGACAGACAGACACACGTTGAAGCAGAATGTAGGACAAGAGATCAAGACAGTGAGAGACGGAGAGTGACAAGCACTCTTCACAAAGCTCCGTCTGAGAAATATTCACATTTGTTGTATTCGACACAGCTTGTGTGGGGGTGAGGTAAAGGTGTGAGAAAGCGATGAAAAGACGGAGGATGCGAGGGAGGATGGATGGTTGAGAATCTCCACGGCACCTTATATGGGCATGAGTTTGTAGCCATAGAAACCAGTCGGGAGTCATTTAGGCAGCGCTGCAGACTGCATGCTAAATGGAAAGAGTACTTAGTGAGAGGCAGCGTGTGTGGCAGTGTTCTAGATGGCCGTTGTTTGGGCAGTGGGACATAAATGGCTGCAGTAAAAGCCCACTCAGGATAAAGGCCAACAAATCAGACAGGCAGCGCTCGAGGTAATGGCGTTACTTTCTGACACACATACACACAAAAGCTCCCCACACGTCTTGGAGGCATCCCTTGAGATGTGTTTTTCCACTGCATCTTGCAGACTCTGCTGGAAAAAGGTGCAATTCATGACAAATTATCATTCATCCTAGCAGGATTATTATCACCTTAAACTGAGTTAAGGAGAAAACCGGAGGTTGCACAGATGCTCTCTTCCGCTGCTCCGATGCTCTAGGCCCCTCCCCCACTTCTCCATGGGTGGTATGATGTCACCCAGGTTGTCCTGGCAACTACCAAGGTTTATCTCTGCCGTCACCTCCTTTCTCATAGTAGTCCCGCTTCACAGTCGTACAAAGTGTGTATTCATGTGCATATTTGCTGTGTGAGTCCTTGTCTTTTCCTTGCCATAGGTCGGTGACCAACCCTGACACGTGATCATGACTCACCATCTCTTTGCTCGACATGAACACACATGCATGTGGGTACTCATTCGCTCAATCACACAGACAGACAAACAGGCAGGCAGGCAGGGTTTCTGGACATGGATCTGAGAACAGATAGATGAATGGAGGGTACAAACAGTGGATGGGAGAGGAATGCAGGGGAAAAATAAAAAAGGGATAAGAGCAGAAATGCAGAGGGAAAAATGGAAAAAAGGATGGTGAAACTGAGAGCCATCTGAGTGTTGCCATGGCCACGAGCAGAGATGTGTGTGTGCATGTAAGTGTATGGTTGTCACGGCAACGGGCAGCCACTCACCTTGAGGTCTCTGTGCACAATATCATGCTGGTGGATATGATTGACACTCTCCAAGATCTGACTAATGCAATGACTACAGAGAGAGGAAAGGGGACAAACCGAGAGAAAGATGTGTCAGTTAGTGCTCTTCATTACCAAAAAGAAAAGAAAAAAACTCCACATGAAGCCTGGTGGTGAGAAAACTGATGCATTTCAAGGCAGAAAAGTCTGATATCATTCTTGATAACAGCATGATTAATGACGCTAAAATTAAACTTAGATATTTAAAAATACTGCCGGCTGGACAGACTAAATTCTGCTCTGAGGGACCGAAATAACAAAAATTACACAATGCGTATATAAACAGACAAAAGAATGTGAATAAAGAATACTTTTAAATATAGACTGTAGCGCAGAAACAAAAACGCAGACAGAAAAATTCAAATGGCATCTATTCTTTTTCTAAGCTCAAATGCAAAAATGTACCTTGTCACGACTTTTAAAATGTGCGCATATGTAGATTTTACTATTTCACATCTTTGTAAATTCAATCTTTTTTGTGTCTTTTGGTGGGACAAATAATTAAAACTGTGGTGATGATGTGGGCAGAAATTTTGATAAGCATTTGTCCAATTTCCCAAATAATTAGTATCAGTGGTGATATTAATATCAGTGGAGTAATTGAAAAAAACAATTGTTTTAACGTGATTAAAAGCACAAAAACGGAACCAATTTTTTACATTATGCTCTAAGCCAGTAAAGGTTAAACATTGACTTTATATTATTATTTTTGACATAATCAAGGTATCACGTACTATTCTTTTAACAATTAATACTAAAAAAACCTGTGTGGGAGGTTTTATACTGCAGTCAATAAATCCCTTTAACAATTTTAATAATTGGGGCGTGGATTCAGCTACCATTAATACCATTATACCACATTGGCTCACAGCGGGCCTTAAAAATATCTTCCTACTAGCCTGTAACTGACCACCTTATTACAGTCTTTGCACACTGGTATTGACCGCCAACATCCCACCGCTCATGGCTCATGTTCATGTCACGTCTCTGGAAAGGTTAATGGGTCAAAGGTCGGGCTTCAGCTAGAGGGAGCAAAGCTGAGGCTCAATCCTCGTGGCTTGGTTTGTGTGCATGTGCTTCCAATGCGCCCCTCGTATGTGTGCAGGAACAGACAAAGACCCCCTAATAAGCTACACACCACATAGCCACAGGGAAAAGGGATGAGGTGACTGATAACAGGAAAGCAGCAAGGAAGCAGAGAAAGCTGAAATTTCACAATTTTAAATACAATTTCACAGACGCCAAGGTGTCTTCAAATTGCTTATTTGACCAATTATGAGCCCAAACACCATCAATACACGTGATAATATAGCATATAACCAGCCCGTTTTTTGGCAGAATTAATCTATCGTCACAATTTGTGGCTATTAATTCATAATAGATTGTTTCTGTGCTATGTTTCCGGAGGATTGAGAGGGACATATGTGGCGAAAAGGGTATATTGATGCACTTGTTGACTGGGGGAAGCATTTCCTGACAAGAATACAAACAAACCAATTATATCCTCCCATCCCCCAGCGATTGCCTGTGTGTTCACACATAAAATGAGAACTACAATTCATATGTTTAACAGGAATATGTTTGACATTTGCAGCAATGTGTCTGCGTGTGTGTTCATCTTAAGAGAGCTCCGTGTGGGGCGCTTACCTGGCATCAGCCTCACTGTAGTACTCCCTGGCTACAATGTCTTCAAACAGCTCTCCTCCTGTCACCCTGTGGGGAGGGCAGCGAGGGGAGGAATGGAAGAAAGAAGAGGAGGAAAGGAAGAGAGAGGTAGGGGGTGTCGAAAGAGAGAAGTTGTTAGTGTACACAAACAAACCGCAGTCACACGCTTGGATAAAATGTCACTCTGTGTGTGTGTGTGTGTGTGTGTATACAAGGAATACTTACAGGTCAAAGACTAGGTAATGAAAGCCTTCCTCTGAAATGCTGTCATGGAGTCTCACTGTAAATGAGACAGACATAAAAACTGGAGTAAGATGAAAAATAAAACTAATAAAGACGCGCATTTTTTGTGCTTGACCGGCTGACCTTTATTGCGAAAACAAAAATGTAAAAGCTGGATTGAACTGCAGCCGTGATGTCTTGAGTTTCTCACACAACAGTGCAGACAGTGGCTTGGCGACTGACCACCATTTAATAAACCCACCCTGCATACACGCACTACATGATTATTCCAAATAAATCCTAGTGCTGGAAATTGGTTTTGTTGAGCTTGTGCACTGTAGCCAACAGTTGAGCAACTGAGATTGTGGCTCATGGCTTGGCACGTTGTAATATTCCAAAGAAGAGGAAACGGTGTTTCAAAACTTGGAGAAGTGCGGTGGCGCAGGTTCGAGGTTCCTAAAATAGTCACACGTATGCCTGAGTTACACAGCTGTTTCTTGTTTTCTAATATTTCTAGCATTACCACTGACAATAGAAAAAGGGTAGACTGGGCTGAATTTATGGGTAATTAGTTGTTATTCAGATTTACTTTAGAGGCATTTTTACTTTTATTTGATAGTTGACATTGTAGACATAAACAGGAAGAGAGGGAGAGCGACACACCCAATGACATGCAACAAACGCCGCCAGAATCTAAACAGAGTTTGTGTTTATATGCAATCTGTCTTAATCTGTACATAGTATTAAGTAGTTACTGACTGTCCTATTGGCATAACTTTCACTGAATGTGAGTGTTAATGTACTAGTTGCTGATTAGATAGTGTTTGTTAAATTCATTAAAGAAAGAGGCAGACTTATGAATTTGGCGTTTCACACCAACTCAATTTCTTCCCACCTTGCAAAATTGTATATATAGCTTCTGACTTTGGCCTCTCTGAGCTCAGTTATTATGAAATAATTTTTGTGACAGTGCTCTTGATTCCACCATTCGCTTCAGAAGCATCCCTGAAGTGGCTCTTTGCTGAGTTCCACTGTGAGTAACGTTTTTTTTCTAAAGCCAGCCCTCTAGCTTTGAGCACAAGGTTTTCCTATGACAATGATCAATGACCAATCAACGATGGCATGATTTTACTTTGACCTTGTTCAGTAGGTGAGAGAGACAGTACTGCCCTGCACCTAATGATTTTTTTAAGACATAGACAATGGAACTCTAATTAGACTTTAATATAATGTTGATGTGACTATCTGCAGATTATTTTCAGGTCTAGTTTCGCTGGAAACTGCATGCGTGTTGCACAAAAAGGTGGTGAGACTCAGACCACCATGCTGCGCGAATCTGTCAATATTGGCAGCGAGATCAAAAAGATGACATTGCGAAACACCCACATGTTGCTAGGCCTCCTGTGCGTACCCACCATAGATTACTCATCTGTTTTTGACCCAAGCCAGTTCAGACATATTAAGTTAGGCAAGAAGACAGACACAGGAACGGCATAATCTGAGCTAATATTCAAAGGAAAACAACCAGCAGACCTGACAACATTTAACTAAGGCGCTAACCTACTCACCCTCGGTAGAAGCACAGAGAATAAATTTGGTATGAAGCCATGTGAAATACGGGACAAAATACTGATGGACACGCAACATAAAGCAATGGAATCAAGGGATGAACTAAATTAACTACTTATTATTTTACTAGACTGCATTGGAAATTGTTCTGGAATGTCCAAGAAATATCCAAGAAACTTTAAGGATGCTTTGCAATATGTTGTCATGTAAAGCGTTTTTGCTGAGAGTTACACAGAAATAGTAATTGATACACATTTTCGTACTCATGAATGTCCCTAATGTAAATTTAAAGGGTATATTTCAAAGGGTAGATACAAGATATAAGTGTTGACTGAAGAGTTTTTCTATCTTTTTCTGACTTTTTCTGTCACTGGGTTCAAGAAAATTGCATGTTACAGCATGTAATGTCTCTGTGGTAACCTAACTCTTTAAAGTAATGCAATAACATTTTTCTAATTGGACAATATTCATAAATCACACGATCCAATCTTGCATTTTTAACAACTCCACTTGAAGCAACTTGCTTAGCTATGTTTGCATGGCAATGCTTCAATCACCTATTGTCTGGTAAAGGACAAATATGTTTTTAATTGTGTGTGCAAAGCTTTGATTGGCTACCAGGGGCAGTATGGGCAAACAACACCCCACGAGACTTCAGAAAATAATAATAATAATAGATTCAAGGGTCAAGAACCAGGTAAGAAATGGCTTGTTTACTCAAAAAGAGGCGCTTCCAGACCACTTGAGGAGACAAATGAGCATTTCTTTGAGAGCAAAAAACAAAGTGGTGATTACAGTAATGAGGTCATATTACTATAACAGTGTGGTTATGAGGCAACCGCTCCAGTCCTACTGTCATCCTAACAAGACAGCAGCAGAATGACAAAGCAGGATGCAGGCGGCAGGGGCCGGGCGTCAGAGGACGGGTTGGAGATACAGCTTAGGTTCAGTGTCAGGGAGTCACAGTTATCGTTATGTAAAATGAATATCAGTTGTATAATAAGATGAAGTAGGATCGCCCTGCAGCAAGAAACAAGAGCGACTGCTCTTTCCTCCTCCCATCTTCTCGCTCTCCTTCCATCTGTCTCCTACTCCTCTTGGTTTCGTCTCTCCATCTGTCTCTTTTTTGTGCCCTCTTTTGTCCAAAGACTGAATGCAGACGATGCCAGAATATGTTTAAAAAAAAAAAAAAAAAGCGGAGGAAGGACAAGAGGGAGGAGATCTATACAGAAATGGGGAGAACACGGGAAAAGTAGGCGAGGGGGCGAATGAGTGCCTTAGGGGGTCGACAGAAAACTGGGACATGAGGAAGAGAAATGTGAAGGCAGTATGGGAAAGGTGTCATTGATTTTGTCATGTTGCCCTTTCCATAAGTCTCCATTAGAGCAGCGCAATGCATTTTATTATTTCCTCATCACAGCAGTACAAATTTCTACAATTAGCACACTGATATGGGCTGTGCAATCAGAGTGGCCAAGAGTAACGAAACCAGAATGTTAAGAAAGCGGGGGCCATTTTTCACAAACACGTCTGTCATACTAACGTCTGTCTTGACATATTGGGCATAGCACAAAGCTGCTGTCACACGTTCAGAAAGAGAAAGATAACCTTCTGTCAGCTCACACTGTGACTGGGATGACTAATTTTGTGTTTTAAGGCAATAATGGTAATGTCACTAGCATCCTGATATCAATTCAAAAGCAGTAATGTTGAAATGCCGGCTGAAAACAGTAATGTCAGCAATAACTTTAGTTATCCAATAGACTTATTCATTTAGGGTCTAAACGTTTTACCACAGGTGTCTGATAATATGCCAATGTACGCTGATATTTTTTGCAGTTTATTCTGTTTTCGTTATTTATTCCCTTTTTTGCCAGAGAGGTAAAGAAAATTCAGCCTCTCATTACACAATAAATATAAAACAAAATAAGATCATGCAAGTTTGTGAAACAATGTTTAATGCAAGCTTCTTTGTCAAGAAAATTATTCTTTTAAGCCTGGAACATAACAACCTAATCAATGAGATAATCATTCAGTTTTTATGTAGCCTTACAGACTGCTGTCAGGAATAAAACAAGCCTCATGAATGTTCTAGCACACAATACACTGGCCACTGAATGTCAACATAGATCAAGATGGCTTTCATGGTCAAATTAGGACTGTGCCGATTGGCAATCTGATCAACTATCAATGATTAAAGACAGTCGATATGAAGGAAATAAATGATTGACGTCTAAAATCTGCTCTCTTTGATGATCACCTTTAATCAGCACAAGTGACTTTGCTCCTTAATTCAAGGCAAGCCTGTTTGTGATCCCTTTTCCATTCTGACAAGTGAGCTGTGCAATCTGACACAACCCTGTGTCTCCAAGCTTTCCTCTCTGAACCGTAATTGACTGCAGCGCTGCTGTAAGATTGGCTTTATTAGATTTCAGAAGGATCACAGAAATTCAGAGCTTAATTTGAGAGTCAATGACGTGATAAATGGAAATGGAGGTAAATCCACTGCTGTCGTTTTAATCCTCATGCTCTTATTTAGTTTGGAAAATCATAACATTTTGTTCAGGTAGAGCTTCAAGGCCAAACCTTAAGATTCAGCCAGAGCCAGACTGCACTAATATTGTATATTCCAATTTAAATGCCACATGACTTCACTGAAAGCCAACTTTTTACTGATTGCATGTCACACTTTAAAATTAATTCCCTCTTGTTTTACAGTTGCCCGTTACATTTTGTAAGTATCCTCATGAAGATCCTTACTTTTCTGATTTGAGCACTTTCATTATTCAATTTACAGAAGCACCAGCACAGCAAATATTTCCTAAGACATACCAGAAATTAAAATGAATTAACAAGTTGGCTAGTTATTCATATATCAAAACTCACAATATGTGAATTTTAATTCAAAATTCCCTTAACTAGTTCTTCGTTTTGGGCTAAAATTATTAGATTTAACTTCTGTTTGGATGGTCAAGGATGAATCATCAGTCTCAACATATTATTTCTGATTAAAAATATTTTGGAAACTCTAAAATACACACACCCGAGATTTGCATAGCACTGGTCTAAAGTTTGATGGCACCAATTTTGGTGTAATTCCAGAATCTTAACCTGTAAACATGAGCAACAAAGCAGAACCACACTTCACACATTTGGCCACAGGAACTCACCGATGTTGGGGTGCTTCAGGAGACGACAAATACGAGCCTCTCTCTCAAGCTTCTGATGGTCTGAGGAGAGAAAATTCAGTGTTTAACCATTTGTTTTTGATTTTTTGTTAGAAGCACTTGACAAAATAAATAGCTAAACACCAGTTTGGCAATAATGTGGCTATAATGAAATTAAATAATGAAACATAGATATTGACCAAAAGTGGGCAACAAAAAAAGAACAGCAGTGTTTGCTTTTCATTGGGAACATCAGACAATCACACTGGCTGGTGTAAAGCGCCTGACTGGCCATTACACAAGGTCCTAAGTATGGACTTTCTCTTAATTCCACAGACTATATGTTGAACACCCAATGAACAATGAGAGTGAGGCAAATCCTTTGTCTCAAAAACATTCTACAAATATTTGCCAAATGGTATTGAAATTCAAACTCACTACTACAGTTTCCCTTTAACGTTCTGCTGGAGCAAATATTGCAAAAGGCAAATTGTTTTAATTTTAAGACCTTGTTTTCTCTACCGGAACGCAAATACACAGCACTGACCTCTTAGTAATGAAGTCTTTTCAAGTTGAGCAGTGGCACACCTCCGAGAAGCAACATTCACGAGGTGCATTTAAGCAGAGCTTCACTGATTTTAAAGTATATGGTTTAATTTAAGGTTATTGAGGAATTAAAGAAGTTGTGTGTAGGGATTTCTAAAGCTCTTGGCCTCTATGGGCGTGCATATGTGTGTTAAGGGGTTAGTGTGAAGCCCAGTTATTGAATTTTGGTGTGTTTGCTCTTCTGGCTGGACAAGGATGCAAACAAGAACACACCCACCCCTCTCACATTCCAAACTAACATCCTTGTTTGAGGATTTCATTGAATCCTGTAGCCATTTGTGTATGCGTGAACGAAATGTCAGTGTGTCAACTACATGACACTGGCCTTGCTATGACCCATTGTGACTCAGTGTGCAAACAAAGTCATGCTTGTGTGAGTGTGTCCGCCATATTGGGAAAATAGGAATGGCAACACTACTGCAACACCCCACCAGAACTGCAGTAAAACTGCAGGTCCACTGGTCCTGTACCAGAACAATATTGCTGCTGTGACAAATTAATTTCCCTACGGGGATTCATAAAGTTACCTCTGCTTCTCTCTCAAAAACTGCTATGATTATAATTGTTAATGAGTCTTTAACAAACATAGCTTTTTTTTTTTTTATGCCCATAATGGCGTTACTATGTACTGTCCAAATATTTGGGCATATATTGTATTTTGATGCTTTGGCAACACTGTTCTTGAAACCTGCACGCCAACAAAAACCTTTTGAGCTGAAAAATAAATTAAGTTTTGATAGAAGACGACTAAGGCTAATCTTAATCTGAAATGACCAATATAATAGCTAAATTTAAATCACTTTAATCAAAGTTATGTGTATCGTTTATAAGCCTTGGTTAGATGTCCAATATAGCAAAGGAACTCACAATCCCTACAGTCACTCCCAAGCCATGCAGCTGAGGTTCACTAGGCCCCACTAGGTCACTTGGGGCCTTGTGAAGCCCCAGTGCTTCAGTGAGTGCATGTGTTATCCCTGATGAAGCCAATCCAGCTTCACAGCAATTACATCGCACAGCACGGGCAACACCCCGAGATAAAATTCACATGCTGTGAGCAATCAACTTAGTCAACTGTTCTTACACTAATTCAAAATGGCACACACACAGGCACAGTAAGAGCAACTTCATGAAAAGCAGCATCACTTTCTGCAACCCCTTCTTTGTCTAAGTTTAACTTTCTGCCAATTTGGAATAGTTTCAAAACTGCAGTCCAGGTGCCTTGAGCATCTGTCTTCCATCTTCCACGACGCTACACAGATCTACCTTCCGCTAACCTCGCTGCCGTCTCCCCGCAGGTACAGATTTCCCTCATCTGAAAGGAAGCAAGTGAATAAGGGAGAGACCTGAACCTCCTTCTAATTACATCGGTGACGCAGGATGGAGAAACAGACAGAAGGAGGGAGGATTATTTGGAACGCCCATTTGATAGAGGAGGATCACAGCTCCCTTGTGTGAACCCATGTGTGTGTGATTGTGTATAGCTGTCTACCATGGCGCAGAAACACTGCAGCACTCTCTAATTCATTCAATCTCCTTATTTGTTGGTTCAAGAATGTGTAGTTGAGGAAGACAGCAAAGAGGGCTGGGAGGTAATTACTGGCACTTCCCGCTGCTCTCTAATTGGCCATCTGCTTTGCCATAGGGCGGGCCCACAGCCATCTTATATCAGCTGGGCAGCGTGGAGAGGACCTGACACAAACACCCACAACTCTGCCACACATTAAATGACCACTGCAGTCGGTTTTCGGTAGGTTTATATCCAATAACTGGGAAATTCTGACACTTCTTGATAATGTGGAATTATTTTTTTCGAAGGGGGGTCAGTACAGAAACTTTTCAGAAGATATTTAATGACAACAGCTCAATACTGTATTTTTTTGCTCAATATAGAGAGCACATAATGATACTCTTAGTGCTACAACTTAAATTTAGAAGGCATCTGGCTGCTGTTTCCCACCAGTGCAATGCACAAGTGGGGTGTGGCATGACTGTGGACTATGGAGCCATTATTTTTAGTCTATTATATATATATATACATACACACACACACACACACACACACACTTGTTAATAGGTGTGTGTCCTTTCCATGTTGGAGAGCAAACAATTGTGTGTGGTAAAGATGTTTTTAAAAACTATCACACATACACGTTTGAGCAGCCAGTCACAAGCATTTCCTCGAAATATTGTTTTGCTAAACTTTCTATTGTTCATTTTCCATTGCAAATATAGTTGTATCATATCATGTTAAAATAAAATACTTAAACGCCTGATTTAAAAAAAAAAAAAAAAAAAAAAAGCACTCAACTGCTGTTTACCAATCCAGTTCCACAGTAAGCGAGTACTCACGCTCAACCTTAGTTGTTAATTGACTGCTTGTTGCATTCTTTGTGGAAAAAAATGTCAAATATTTGCTGGTCCCAACCCCTAAAACTTGGAGGAAATGCCGCTTCTCTTTGTCATTCACGAATGCAGTCTTTGGGTTTTGAACAAAAATAAAAGTAAACTTAATACGAAACAAACATTTAGACAATGTGATGGATAGCCTTCTGAGATTTACTCAAAGAGGTGTTTTCATATCCGACACCGGTTGGAGCCGTAAAAGCATCTATTTTGAAAGAATGTCAGTTTTACAGTTTTCTCTGTTGCTCTTATGGACGGACCAGGAGTATGATGTAACTTTTACAACCACTAAAAGCACATTCATGTACCTTAGAAAAGCACTGTGTAGGCACCTATGTGTCAGCTTGGCTAGCAGATTCACTATGAAAGGCTCTCCTGGTGTGTGTTTCAGTGGGGGAGTGTCTATAGCCAGAACATTCCTATATGCTGTGGTCAACGATAGAATTGGCCTAAATATCTTGTATAGATATAACACAATATTTCCAGGTTAAAATGTCTAAAAACAACTAGACCTTTGTTATACTGTATAGTTTTTTAACATAACATTATGCCACATTATTCCACCAATGCCCAAACCCTGAAAAGTCTGTTGGGGGAACAAGAGAGAGGCACAAAGGATCTCAGAGAATGTGAGAAAACATAATGGGAGTAAAAAGTCCAAACATGATCTCATCAGTGAAAATTTGTACCTGAATCAAAAGGGTGCATTTTGATTGGGAATGGTGGTTGTCTGTCAATGAAGATAAATTCCATGACGCTACACTACTAAAGGAGAATTCTGGAATTTTCCAACGGTCTATTTTCTAAATTGGTTAATTCCAATTTGAATTAGTTTATTTTTCGTAAACATCGGAAAACAGTACCCCTTCGATAATTGAGTGATCATGTTTGGGAGCTCTGTCAGTATTTTTAACAGTTTTTGAGTCAAAAAAAAAAAAAGCACGTGTATTTCATTGTAATTTTCTACTCCATGCTAACAGACACTTGCAAAAATATTTTGAGTGTTGTTACTGGTGAAAGAGAAATGTATTTGAGACGTTCCATTATGCCCAACACCACCGCCTTGTCTAGACTTATTAATCTAAATCGGTCTCAAGTGATTTTCAACAAAAAAGGTGTATTTAGAAATTTTCAACCCAAAGTTCTGGAAACAGGGCTTGGTTGAAAAATACCGGAAATCTCCTTTAAGTCGTATAGCCTCATGGAAGTTGTTATCGTCACTAATAAACCATCACCATTCCCGATCAAAATCTTGACTTAGATACTGACTCAAATAGTCAGTACCTTTTGACTCAGGTGGAAATGTTCATAGAATTTTTAAGTTTTATTCCCAGTGCATTTTCTCACGTCCTTTTAATTTCGTTTTGACTGAGACCACTATTGACTGAAGTCACACGTCTGTTTCAATCTGTAAATAGTTATCTATGGAATGATGTATAGTCTTTACTGTTTCTGCAGTAATGAGGGATAGTACGACATGGTTTTTCCACCGCTGTTTTAAACGCTTGCTAACACGACCAGCTGCTACAGTACGTGTGTATGTTCAGCCAGTGTTCTGCTATTTATACTTGGCGTGGCAGCTGACATCCAAAACAGGCCTCAGAATTGAGCCTATTTTACAGTACAGATACAGTTTTTTGTCAGGTGCTTTAATGGTGGAAAATGTTGTGTATTACATTATATGCTAAAAAGGAAAAACATCTATAAAATTAAGTGTATAGTGCAAGTAAAGTAATTAAGGGTGGAATTCAACTTTAAGAGTTAATCCCATCTTTGCATATTACTGTTCTTGTGGCCTTTTTCTCAGTTTTTAATGGATGTAGCTTGGTAGCTGTGTGAAGTTGGCATCACCATTCTTAATCAGACCGACAAGCTTTAACTGGTCGACAGTTCCATCTGGGGAAAATAGCGCATCAATGAGCACGATGCCAGCCTCGCTCAAATCACTGAGCAAGTTGAAGGCGTGGGCAGTGATAGAGGGGTCTAGAACCAGGCATTGCTCAGCGGGGACAGCAGAATCCCAATAGCTTGCCATTAATAATCTGGAGCGTGTCTTTGGCTACAGGAGGTGAGCAAACGACTGGACTGAAAGGGAAATATGTGATGCTGTCGAGTGATAAATAACAGTGAATTAGCACATCTGAAATTATTTTCACTGGGACAATCATACAGCTCCAGCACACTGCTTCACGCTGACACCGTTTCACACACCCGACGATGCAGCGGACAATGCTGCAGACATCCGCTTTTCACTTCATCCACCAACAAAATACAGTTGGTTGTTGGTATATTTTTCTATTGAAGAAATATTCTGGTCTGTGTAAAGATTAAAGCACTGGATAAATGATGAACTAGACAATCAAGTCAGTATAATAAAGACCTACATAGAAAATAATTCATCATGGAAGTTCAAACTCAAATAAACACCCAATATATAACTTAAAAGTAGAATTAAACATCCAGCTCTAAGTATTTTTATAGCTATTACTTTCCATTCAGTAATTCAAGTTAAGACTGCAACTGATGTAGGCCGATTGGAATTTGACGATTTGATAAGATACCATAAACTCCACAGATAACAATGTAAACCATTTATGTGGCCAAAACTTTAATCTGCGTTCCTCTGGTTCTGTGTTGGTTATTTCATGTTGCTTTTTTAATTGAATTTTAGAAGTTATACCTTGTTTGTTGGGTAATTTACACCTCAAAATACTACAAGCCACAAACCATTTAAAACCATTGATCCTCCAGGGTGAGAATCAGGTGCGTTTGTGTGTGTGTCCTGTTGCAGACTCGCATCCCAAACTGCCTGTAGGCTGGACTATCCCATAGCCAACCCAACCTCCTCTATACATCCCTGCTATCCCATTCACACTCACTTCCTTCTTTCCTTCTTCTGTTTCCTTCCTTCCTCTCCCTCCCTGCACTCCCCCTCCTCAGATTACTGCAGTGTTTACCAGAGCTTTGAGAGACTTACCCACCAGGCCACGCGTGAGGTCACACTCGCCCCATCAGGCTAAAAAAAAACCCATCCAAATCCTACCAGGCAAGCTGCCTGCTCACGCACTGTCTGCCTGTGTGTGGATGCGATGTCCCTATGTGCATGTAGGTGTAGGTGCGTGTTGCGTCAGCCAGGCAGCCTACCGCAATTCTCTTTGCACAAAAATCCTCTCGTTCCCTCCTTCACTCGCTATCGTTCCTTGTTCAGTCTCATCTGACTCTGTCTCCTTGCCGTGGAGTGTCAGTGACCTCCCTGTAAGCTATATTGTTAAAAATGTCCTCCTTTGCCTGTGCTGTCCAGCTGTCTTCTCCTCTGGCAAACTTACACATGCATACACAGGCCCACATTGTCCTGCCTTCCCCTAGGAAGAGCACGTTTTTGCTGACCGCTTGCTTGTCCTCGGAGGAACATTAATACCAGGAGCTGCTCTATGTAGGCACTTGACGGAAGGGATAGAACAATAACAGTATTACAGCACACTCACGGATGCCTTACAATACAGACATGCTTTATTAGTGTTACTCTCTGCTCTCTGTGTCTCTTTCGGACACACACAAACAAGAGCCATCAGACACAGACTACAACGTGGCAAACAGGGAGGCGCCTATGGAATCAGTGGGGTCTTAGTGGTTGATGAGATACATTTAGCATAAGTGGATTAGCCTCAATACAAACCAATCCCCCTTCGTAGCAAGACAAGAGAAAGGCAATGAGGGAGTGACGGGAGCAGAGAAAATGAGACAGAGGTGTAATAAAAGAGAGAAAGTGCAGGAAGGGAAAACAAAAGGGAGCCAGGTGTGTGCAAATGTCAGGACGGAGAGCAGGCCTTATTTGTTGTTGGGTACAAAAACGAGAAAAGCAATTAAGTATCTCACTGTGAAGCCAGGAGATGTTCTGACACACTGACACGAGCCCGCATCATTGTTACCATACCACATGACGCGCCACAACAGGCATGTGCATGTGGGTGTGTAGAGTCGCACACAAAGCGCAACGAGTAAAATACAGGAGTGGACCGCGAGGACTCGCACATGCAACAAAGCAACAATTAACAGCGAGTACAATTTTTCACATCCTGTTTTATTTCACGCCCAACTGGGTGCCCTCACCACGACGAGCGTGTAAGCATTTTGGATCAATTCGTTGTAGAGTGGGCTGTCTAAAGACATCAGAGGAGAGGCAGAGTTAAATAAAGGTGATTAAACTACCAAGAGGTTGCTGGTAAGAACCCCCCCAGACACCGTGATAGAATACAAGATTACCTATTTATATGTGAACACTTTCAAATAAGGTTGTGCATAACAACCATATATACCGTAAGAGGCAAGACTAGAAACAGCACGGATTTAGTTGCACAATTCGGGGGAACCTACACCTTTAACATCTCTGGTAAGCCATAGCAAAGATGCTTTGAATGGTATTAGAGTATCAGCGAATAAGGTGGCATTCTTGGATACCAGTGGCCCATAATAATCTGTTGCAGGTGGCAAAATTTCTATATTTATTTTCATGGTGGTGCTGAGGGCGACATCATAGATGATGTCACGTGGTGCTTGGTACTGTCATGGTACTTGTAATTTAATGAGTTAGGGCAGCTAAGTTGAGCGGTTTTGTTGAACAAAAACTATCGTTTTGTACATGTTATGTACTAAAGCAGCAATAATTCATTAATTTAATCAATTCGCTGATAGAAAGACCATTAATCAACAACTGTTTTGATAAGCAGTAAATAAATAGCCTTTGTGTTCTTTAATTTACTGGTTAGAGTCAAGAACCAAACTGAAGATGTCACTTTGGCCGCTGGGAGAATGTGTTGAGCATTTTTTATTAATTTTTGACAATAAAGTCAATGATTAAATTGGAAAATAATCGGCAGATTAATCAAGGATTAAAATCATCTTTAGTTACAGCTCTATTACGTAACACTTTTCTATGCAGCTGAAATAATGGTCAAAGACCGACTGACTGGCATGTTCCATGCCTTGGTTTTGGAAATATACAATGCAAGTGTTTTATGGAACTTTTGTCTTTCTTTAAGAGGGAAAGTAAACATTACAATAATTAACACCACCGAATCACAATACTTGTAGAATATCAATGCAAATCGAATCGGGACCTCACATTTTGGAACTCAAAATCGGGGTAAAAGCATATTTTTCCAGCCCTACAGTTGGCATGTCCATCTGGCTACACACGATCAACATAAGCAGTCAACGTCGTGACTGAGAATTTCTGCTTTTATTACACAATCCACCAATGGCAGTCTCCAAAAAATTCTTACTGGCTGAGTCTTCTATGTAGAAATCCAAAGGAACCAATCCTCATGACTCAGAAATGTGGCTTAATGGTCCAGTTCAGTTATTTCTTTATTTCCTTGACACAAACAGCTATCAGAATTGGTGTCAGCCCATAAATTCAACATGGATGCATCCTTAATTGAGTTTATGAGTTGGCCACAACAGAGATTTTCACCTGTTATACCAATATTTATAGCCATAACATAAAAATTGCATGTACTTTTATACTTTTACTTTCAAATATGCACCTCAAACAGAGCAAACATATCAGGCATCGTGTATGGTGTTACCATACCTCTTGCAGACAGCTTCTTAGTGTTGATGATTTTTGCAGCGTACTCCTGTCCTGATGACTTCTTTACACACCTACGCACCACTGAAAAAGCTCCCCTAAGAAAAAAGAACATAAACAACCAAAAATCAGCTCTGTTTCACATGTTGCCTCTCAAACATGTGCACAGTGTGACATTTAAAACTGCATCCACTTATGTGGCAGTGGTTTGTGCTTTCTAACAACCTTGGTCTCTCTCACACACACTCACACACACACACAAACATATATAGATTTTACGGTCATGAATATCACAGCATCACTGTGTACAACAATCAAGGAAACCAGCACCAATAAAATAAGCCTCTCAGGCATTCTCAGGCCAACTTCTTGCGTTAGTCTTTGATAGACACGCAATACAATGGAAACCTATAGTCACACAGGAAATCCACTTTGCAACAGTGAGTACAAAGAGGGCTCCATCTCACACAGCGATGGGTGACACTTAATAAATTCACATGGTAACAACGACGTTCAGTTATAAATCCGCTCAAGCAGAAAAGAAAGTGCATAACGCACTCCCACCTGCGGGCTGATCTCGTACAATTTGAGCACCACTGAGCAAGCAATTATACATGGTTTTTATAGTGCGTATATCACAGACTGTACAAGCTGCAGTATCTGGTCCTGCACAGTTTTCATCAGAGAGGAAGGCTGCCTTTTACTGCACTTGATGATATATAAGGGGGGGGCTGCTGCTTCTTCTTTCTGCTGCGCTCTGCTCCTTCCACTTCACTCTTAGTTTCAATTATTTAGCCGTAAATGAGAGGTGGCAGGTGACAGAAGTACAAGTCAGTGCCTTGACGCTAATAACCTATGACAGAGTAAAATGCATTAACCAGCGGGTGTGGAAACATAAGCCTGGGTATGAGGTCTATCTACAGCAGAGACACAGGCAGCATCCACCGTGGAGGATGTATAGGTGTGCACTTATGTCCCTGTGCACTGGCTGTGCAATCCATCGATTACTGACAATTATTCGGCGGTGGAAATGGCAGCTGGAAATTAAGGCCGGTGTATCTTCATGAGGCCGGTGTCGCCCTAATGCTGCTGCTGCTGTTTTTTGTGCAACATGGGGGGGGGGGGCTTCGCTGGCCAAAAACAACAGATGCTGCAGCTGCTGATGAAACACGGGAGGCAGTGGCCCGGTTTTTCTTGCCGTCATCAAAATACCGAGAAAACGCGTCAAAGCCTCTTTCACAGTAAATGTCAAATTGTCATAATATCATCCAGCGTTCTGCTGCTATTTCCACACACACACACACACACACACACACACCACGACTCGATGGTCGGGCCAGCTGGTGCGCGGAGTCGACGGGCATTACAGAGCAAACATAACCAGGCGCAGCCCGGACCGAACAACTTCCTCATTAAGTGATCCAGGGGTACGTAACCTTACTCAACGCGGTTACACAAATCATCTGCAGCTGCTCGGGGGCGGTGGGGGGAGAGGAAAGTGGTTGGCCTAGTTAGCTAGCGACCACAGCCTCTGGTCGGACCGAGCCAGCACGGAGCTGTCAGAGCCCGCGGG